>MU225952.1:4068533-4096370 GCA_018584345.1 Thuja plicata | reverse complement strand
TGCATCTATTGATCCTTGTTCAAAATCAAGATAGTTTCTTTGTTTAGATCATCTGAGCATCTTTAATTTAAGTTCTCTGAAGACTTTGTGCTTCAGGGAGTTGAGATTACTATAGAAGTTAGTGGCTGAAATAATCCAAGGATTGAAGACTTTGAGCTTCAATATTGGATAAATAGATTAGATTACTGATTCTAGGTGAGAATAGGAGACTTTGAGCTCATTATATCACCTAGTCTTTAGATAAATCAACCGCTGCCTCGTATGATTGTTCTTATGTCAATCATCGAGTCACCGGCATTACTGTTGCAAGGTGAACTGTATGTGCTACAGTTCANTTCTACTTGAAGCCACCTGCGGTAAGAAGGGAGCCTCCCCTATTGCTGAGAGGAGAGAGAAATCTCACATACTGCTGCCTAAAGTACACGTTTTGCAAGTTGTAGTCTTAGTGACTTGCAAAATATTTAGCCAACATATTGCATAGGGAGCCCACCCAAGGGTTGCAGATTCACATTGAACATTTTCTGACTGCATTTCCAAAGTTAATCTGTCGTTGCCAACGATCAGAGACAATCTCCAAAATTTTAGGAGGGGGCCTAATTTTGTAGAGGACACTAGCAAAAGGGTTTGTGAGCCAATTTGGCCAGTTGGGAACGGTCTCCTAGATTTAAGGAGGAATCCCTATTTTAAAGGGATTGGCTGGGAGTTGAAGGGGACGCTTCAGGAGACCCCCGAGATCAGCCTGGGGACTTTGGTTGTAGTTCTTATATTATAGGAGGGGTTCCTAAATTTTAAGAGGAGACTGTCAGTCATCTCGCAGTGGTCAGACATAATTTGTGGACTGGTGCCATCAAACAGAATTTAGTTCGGAGTCTAGATGAGCAGGTTATGAATAATTTGAAAATAATTATATTATTTCCTAAGTTCGATTTTAATAAATAATAACAAAGTGATTTATTATAGTCATTTTATAATATATAATAAATCAGAATTAAAAGTGATCATGGCACAAGTTCCTAGGACGTGATTGTTGCAAGTTATAACTTAAAATGGGGCCATTTTATAATGATAAGGCCCTTGTGTGGTTTGATTTCCAAAGAGATTATTTTCTTCATCAGCAATGGAGGTTTAGACTTTGTGAGGGTTTGAACAGCTATTTGACTTCCAAGAATGAAATCTCTTGGAAGAAATTGGAGTTGCATGTAGCCCCAGCTCTCCAGTTTGACAGAATTTAGCATAGACCAACTTTGTTATTCATCTGGCATCAAGAATTGGATAGGTTTTCACAGATCAGATTGTTGGAAGGGGAGATTACACACTAGAATTACAGATCAGTGATTGGAAGGATGGGATTATTGATTTACAGACTCCCAGCAGCAGCCGTACAGTCTATAGGTTATCATAATTGCTCCCAGCCTAAACATGTGTGAGGTAATAGCAGATCTGTACAACAAATTCAATCGGTTTGGGAAGAAATTCAGTGTTTTCCAATCAGCAAGGACAGATCAGGAGCTTCTAGGGATAAACACAGACAATCATCAGCCGTACCATATCTTGTAGCAATAATTACCAGCAGTACAAGCATATATCTGACTTACAAATCAGTTTGGAGAACGTCTTCAGCAGACTGGGGAAAGATCTTTACTTTGGCATCACTGTGTGCAAATCAGACCTGTTACGGTCAGGTTAGACTTTATAAATAAATAAAAATTTAGTGCGCCCATGATTTGTTCATGTCTTTGGCGTTAGGCTAACTATTCGAAGTTAGTTCTTTTCAGCATAGTTTATTTACAAGCATTTTGCAATTTTCTATCAAAAAAGCAATAAAGCAAAAAAAAAATGTCAAAAGCCACAAAAATATCAAAAAAAAAAAAACACAAAAAAAATCAGAATTCTGGAAAAATTCAGGCTTGGAAAAAATCCCACATCCGGGGACGGTCATTACAGTGGTATCAGAGCACAGTTCACCCTACCATCCTGTTGCGTATGTGAATTAATGGAAGGATTAATTCATTTGATGAAGGACCTAAAACGGGGTTTGTAAAGATTGTCGCGAAATCCAAATATCAGAAAGACACAGAAGATAAAGATACAATCATTCAGGAAGAGCATGTCACAACAAGTTAGCACTGAGGGAGTTGTTTCTATCCCTGAGAGGATACCTGATATATCTTCAGTTGCAGCTAACCTCGATCATCAGAATGGTGACTTTTATAACTTGGATCCACAGTACACCATTGAAAGTGATGGTGAGGATGCACAAGATAGTTCGGACAGCGATAGAGTCACTTATGACAGTGATGATAATTCTGATTTATACCCCTACCATACCAGAAATTCACCTTCTCTACAAAATTAGAGATGGGAATCTTTCAATAACCCATTGTTTGAGATGGAAGTTGAGGAGTCATATGACAACACAGTATATGAGATAGGAGGTGGAATATCGCTTTTTTCTAGCATTGCACTTGGAAAAGATAATATGGTATTAGTTTTGAGAGATGACTCGGGCCACGGGTTGGAACGTGATTTCCAACTTGACGGTGATCCTATTCCACATCATGGTATGATTGGTTACTCTCTGGGGAGACCACCAGATGTGATATATGCAGATAAAGAGGTAGACACAAAGTGCGTAGGGTATGTTATGGCACTTGGGAGTGTGGTTTCTTCATGTGATGCATTGGTATTTGGGGATCAATCTTGGTTGGGTGTCCATGTTGGGGATTCTAAACTAGAAGTAATGGAGGTGGTTGGGAGTCATAAGAGCGACCATGGAAGATATAAGGATGAGAGTTTCAGACTTACAGGTGCTGCTCATCTTCTTACCAGCCACTGTGTTCCATTTGTTTCATCTACAGGTGGATTGGTGTGAGATTCTCAATAAGGATTACAGCATTGATCAGATTGGTACATTTGAGAGTAGTCCGTGGCAAGTGAAGGCCCATATGTTTAGTTGTGAGCTTGCTGATTGGTTGCAGACCAGTCATATCATTTTGTGTTTCGCCCTTGTACTAGAGAGTCGGCAAGTTCTTCTTGGTCCAGGCAGTGAGAGTTCACAGTTTAGAATTCGTGGACGTTTTTCCCAACCACGGCAATTTTGAGCATCGCAATGCTCAACATTCATCCTAAATCTTGGAGACTCTCTTGGAGCAGCTATTATGTTTGTATTCTAAGTACTGGGTTCGGCCCCTGACCCCTCCGGACCCTGGGAAATTCGAACCGGTTCGAATTTCGGGTCCGGTTCGCCTGTGGGTTCGAATTGGACCCCGCAAGGGGCGCTGCCCCTTGACCCTGTCTTGGGGGCTTTGCCCCCAAACCCCCATTTAATAATTTGGGATGGAAACTGCGCCAATAAAAGGGGAAAAATTAACCTTCGAGTCTTATTAGGCTCCATATAGAAGATGATGATGAAGAAGAAGAAGAATATCAATAAATTATTAATCCATTAGTTGAACTTCAAACAATGATACTTGAACTGATGTTCTGATTTAATTTTAATGTTTTGAATCTTTGATGTTGAACTTGAACTTGAAGTATATGATGGTATGATCATGGACTCATGATTCATGATGCTATGATTACAAATTTACAAGTGTTTTTATTGTTTAAATGTTTACTTTTTATGATACTATGTGACGTTCTAATCTTAACTCATGCTTCTAGGCTGCATAAATATCAAAATATGTATATATATATATAAAATTACATATTTTTGAAAAAACGAACCCGAACCCAAAAATCCCTTTTTCAAAATTTTGCCGTACTGGTGAACCGGTGCTTCGAACTCGAACCCAAACCGGCATCCTAGTTTGTATTACACCTTGGGGTTGGATGGGAGCGAAAAACACATCAGCTTTTGAGGATTACCAAGGAAACAAAAGAAAGGGTACAATCAATCCTAAATTTTTGGTTAAGTACAGCAGTATCATACCTTTCCATTTACATGAAAACATAGTACCAATGCTACTCTTTGGAGCTGCACTTACAAGGGCACATGATGTAATGTCCCCTTTTTGCCTAGCACATCAATAAATAAATAAATAAATACTAATCCTAGCCTATTAAGTATTCTCTCCATAGGATAAAGCATTAAGTTAATAAAGGGGATTTAGTGTTTAATTAAATAAAAGGAGGAAAATTTATGCATGTTCTAGCATTGTAACAACAGTATATTTGATGTAACAGCCATGCATGTTTTATATTAGAATCATTATCAATAGATTTGTGTTTGTAATCGTTTATTTCCTTGGAAATCTATATTGTTTCTTTTGAATGTTTGGTTTGTATGTTTGCATGTTGTTATTTTGCAATGAAATGAAGCAAAACATGGCAAAAATTGAAAACCCAAATCAGATTTCAAACAATATCCTATTTCGGAATATTTCAGAGCCACAAATCCTGCCAGCCTGTGAGGTGGCATGTCAAATTATTCAGTTGCATGTTAGCTTTTTTGGTTGCATGCCAGATTTTTTGAGTTGCATGTCAGCATTTTCAGTCGCATGTCAGTTTAGAAGCAATTTACAAAGAGGGTTACCATTGCATGTTATTTTCGAGCACTCCTGGTTACTAGATTTGTGTTGCATGTTAGTTTGGCGGATACCCAGAGAATTGCATGTTACTTTTAAATCGGCTTAATGAAGTGGGTTTCTTTTGCATGTTATTTTGAAGCAGCACAAATTTTTGGATTTGATTGCATGGCAGTTCTGATCAGTTCCACAAGGTGGGTTTACTTTGCATGTTAGTATTTTGACTCATGCATGATAGTGAATGAAATCACAAGTATATTGCTAGGAACAGAGCAAACAAATTATGTGTTTATTTTAGACATCTACGACAGGGGTATAAAAGGTTACATCAATGGCTAAAATTAAAAATGAGAGATTGTTACCTACTTTCCTTCCTGCCTCACGAGCTAAAGAAAGGGATAGAAAAAATAGTGAAAGTCCACAAAGAAATGATTGACATGGAAAAACTTACCAACGGTATGAATGGCTTCTTTCAAGCATTTCAAAAATATCAATCGGATGTCATTATTGTTAGAGAAATTGCTTTTGGAAGAAGCTAAAAAGATGGATAAGAGGCATAATAACAATGAACACATTGAAGTCACTGATGATGAGTATATAGATCATTCCAATGCTGAGAATTCAGTTGAAGAAGAAACCAAAAGTTCACTTCAGCCATATGAGGGTTTAAGCAAAGAGGATACTAGAAGAGAGATAAACATGACTTCTCTTGATGTTAAGCATGAGATTGATATGAATAATGATGGTATGGATTCTTTGGGTGACCACAATGCATTTTCCAGTGTGTTTGTTGATTCCAATGATGACACAATTCGTACACATGAAGAAAAAGCAGGACATGGCATTCAAGGACACTTGGAAATTCGGAAAGAAAAGCTTTTGGTATGGGAAGATTTGCAAGACCATTTGGTGGTGATTGATGATTCCAATGAAAGTAAAGAGGAGGTCAAAATTCTGATTTGGGACAGAAATAGCTTACTTTCTCATTCTCATGAGTTTGCAACCCTTACACATGAAATAACTAATGTAGAGGAGTCTAATAGTGTCCAGTATGAAATTTTCAATGAAGAACTGCTTGTAAAATTTGAAGACATGACACAAATGCATGACAACAGTGCTGATTGTTATAACAGTAGTGATATATCTCTTCATCCTCAAGATAATACAGCCCATAATTATAGAGAAGAAAATGTTATGGGGTCACCTAATGTTGGCATTCAAGTTTGGGCAGATAGTCGTGAGACATGGGTTGATGATGCAACTAGTAAGAGGGCAGATTTTGTGCATCATAGCATAAAATTTGTAAAGAGGATTCAAAGCATGTGTGATGAGTTGCTTCGCAATTTCGGGCATGGTGATGTTATTATCAAAGTAGCGCAGTAGATTGGCAAAGCAATATTCCTGAGGTTGACATGTGATCCAAGCATTTGGTTTCAGCATGCAAGTGCGGATTGCTTGACGGCAAGCAATCTCCGAGAAGGGAGGACTGTAATGTCCCCTTTTTGCCTAGCACATCAATAAATAAATAAATACTTATTCTAGCCTATTATGTATTTTCTCCATAGAATAAAGCATTAAGTTAATAAAGGGGGTTAAGTGTTTAATTAAATAAAAGGAGGAAAAAGTTATAGTTCTTGTTAATATGAATTTAATTATTCATTAGCAATTATTATAAAAGGGGCCAATATTTGCCCTGTAGGGTAAACGAGTTTAATGCATAAGAGAACAATAACTGTACAGAGAACAATGTACCAGAGAAATCACAAAGCTTTTATATTAATTCATTCAGTACTTACAATGTATGCCAACAACTTGTACTACGCAACAATGTCTACATCCATAACATCCCCCGTCTAAAGGAAATACATTACATATATAGAGCCCGAGGGGGTGCGAGGCAAACCGTCGCAACCATTCCAACTACCTACCCCTCGGCTACACTAACTAGCATTAACGACACATTAACAACATGCTTTACCAATAACATCATCCCCCCCAAAAAGAAAGTCATCTCCTGACGACGCACAACAAAATGGGGATAATGACAGAACCCAGCTATACAAAAATCAACACTGAGTAGGGGGCTGAGAAAGTGTTCCTGAAGAAGATGGCGTCGATGGTGGTGTAGGTGAAGCCAGGCAAGCTTGCAACTCATACACCTGTTGTGTCCTCAGCCTCAAGTCTCATTCTGCCACCATCCTCCGCTCCATAGTAATCTTCACCCATCATTGCTGCCTCCAAAACCTCCTTATCTTTCTTATCTGTAGCCTCCTTGGCACTGGCTAGGCACGTCTCCATCATAGCCTTCTCTGTATGTTCCTCATCTAAATGTGTCGCCATAGCGGTTGTCTATGCCTGTGTTGCCTCCAACTGGCTCACCAAGTCAACCCCCTCAACTGCCCACTTCTCCTTCTCCCGAGCCAACTCCCTATGGTGGCCCAACTCCCCTTCTACTACCTAAAGTCGGGTGACCATCTCCTCCTGAGCTGATTTTGCTGCCACCCGCACAGCCTCATGTCCATCCGATATGTGCTCTACACGTCTAAGAATGTAGTATCCCTCCCTGAATACCTACTCAATCTCAAAGAGTAGAGCACCAACCCGACTCTCCCCCACTTGCTCTCGGAGGGCCCAATCATTCATCATATCTAGCGTCTCAGTGGTTGGCCACCCTCAGGACTCATAACAGGTAGCAAATGCCTCGACACAACCTACTAGGACAAATGCCAATGGCCGCTCCAGCTCCTGTACAACCCCTTCCTCAGCCCATGACTGAGTTGAGTCTATTACCCTTCGTGCTCTTGCAACCACATTCGCAATGTACTGCTCCAAGTCACCATCACCAAACTCTATCGGAGGCTCTGATATACCCTCATGCTGAGGAGTAAAGGCCAACTGTCTCATGGCGAATCCACTGTCTCCAACTCTCTAACAGGTGAGTTCTCTCCCTCGAGATCTACTATCTCCTGACGAAAGGGCAACTCTCGCGGTGGTGAGAGAATGGCTGCCCCCACTGATGCCATAGGTGTCATCTTGAAGTTGCTTAGCCAGGTACTCATCACCTCCTCCAGTGGAGCACTACTCACCAACATTGGCACCTCCCTTGGCTGCTCGGCTACCAACTCCGCTACTACCGTCACCATGGCCTCCATCCCTACCACCTCAATGGTTACCTGTGGCTCCACCATCTCGCTAGCCATCACTGTTGCATGCATCTCAACACTTGGCAACTATTCTACCCTAGACATTGCTCTAGCCTCAACTATCTCATCTACTAGATAGCCCTCTATGCCTACCGCCATCTCCACTAGTGCTCTCATCTGACCAAATCCCGAAATTGGAACTGTCGCTATCACGGCACAGAAGGATGGGGATGGCGTCAAGGAAGCTACATCCGAGAGGAGTGGCTGGGCAAATAGAACCCATGCAATATCACCACCCGAAGGAGTGGGCATTTCCATACCTGTCACCACCATCGAATCTGTTGTCTCCCCCTCAGCCGTCTCACTACCTCCACTGTCTTCGTTGGTATCTTCCCTGCCACTATCTACGTCATCCTCCGACTCCCACTCGGACACCACCTGTCGTTTCCTCTTCGGTTCCATCGGCACACCGCCTGTAGCCAAATGTCGCCAGTAAAAAAAAGGTCTCCCAAGGTGCCAGGTTGCCCTGTCGCTTTACCTCAAGCTTGTCAGGTGGGATTTGTACACGAGTGGCATCAAGAAAAAATCCAATGGCGAGCATGTAAAACGTTGTGTTGAAGGGTCATGAACTTGTACATCCTCGTTGCCAGTAGAGATGCCCAATCATACATAGTACCATTCTTAATACCGTTCATTAGAAGAATCTGCGAAAGGGCAATATCGAAGGCTCTACTAGAACCCGTAAGCTTGCTCTTGGCGATATCCATGAGACACCGCCACTCACCAGGTGCAATAAACAACTTCTTTATCCCGCGGCTAGGAAGTACTGGATATGGAGTCCATCTCCACAGGTGTCAAGTTTCTCGAAATCAATTTTATAAATATTTTCGTTTCTTCTTGAGACATTTTCTTGGCCTTGGTATCAATCTTCTTCCCTTTCCTACTGGGAATACCAAAAACCCTTGTGAAATCAGCCACTGCGAAGCTAATGGTGAGGTCCTGGCCAAGATAATGGAAACTGCTACTGTGGCTAAACATGTCAAATGTGTCGATCATCATTCTGAGTGCACCCTCATAATCCTGGATACAAAAAATAGGCATTTGTATCGCCCAATGCACTTCAGCCCGTCAGATTTGCCCCTTTATAAAATCATTATCTAGAGTCTCCTGCCACCATGTTCTACATTCCAAACCATTCAATCACTCAAAGGCAACAATTTGTGTTGTGACGGTATCTTTTCGTGCTAGCATTTGGACTTTCGGCCTTGCCTTCTTGCTGGCGTCTGTGTCTACTCTTCCTGCATTCTTTACTCCAGAAGGTAACACCCTTTTTTTCTTTATCCATGGCTGACGAGCTGGTGGATGGTGATGCCTGTAACTACTTTTTCCAATCTTTCTTTCTTGTTGTGTCGAAAACCATCAATAACAATTTTTGTCGTTGTGCAATTGATTTCATTCAAATTTTGTTTAAGGTTGTACAGCAATGGCCTCTGCTTCCTATATGGCTAGTCTTTCCTTCTTTACCTTGTCATACGGTCTCAATGCCCTGCCCATAAATCACCAGACGGAAATGTCATTTTTGCCTCTATAGAATCGGTTTTTTTTACCCCCATACGATGCTTTCCTTCCTGCCCTTCGAACTTCATTTCTCCTAGATCGTAAGGCCTTCTCCTTTTATTAGCCACTCTTCTTTTTTTCTTCGTATGACAATATATGTCGTATGAGCTTTCTAATGTCGTACAGGCTTTCTAGTGGCGCACGGGGGTCCACCGTACAGTGGCTTCTTCCACCCTTACGGGACCCACCATACGGTGACAACAACTACCCGTACAGTGATACACAGTACAACAAGTGATTTTTGTTCTTTTATTTTAAATATAAAATTACATTACCTCCCAACGGGCTTTTCTGGCTGAATCAGATCTCGTTGACGATGTTCATGGTATAACTTCAATTTCGAGCCGTTCACTACATTTCGAATGTCCTACCTGTCGAGCGTCCACAACTTGATTGTGTGGTGTAGGATCCCGTCAAGGACGGATCCGAGGTGTAAACTTAGGAGCTGTTCGGTACAATTTGGTGTAGGATTGTGTTTGGTACATAATCTGAGGAAGGTTTATGCAAGTACTAAGGGTGGCACAAGGTTCTGAAAGTGTATCGGTAGACGGATGGTGGGCATTTTGGGTTGAGCTGTTGAGGACAGGGAATGGATGCAGGGCATTGCCATGAGGTCAGGCAACAGGCAGGTAGAGTGACACAGCAAGAAGTTGACGGGGTCGAAGGTTGAACACGTGTGAACTTGGGAAAGCTAGGGCTTGTGGCAGGCTTGTCTTTCAATGGATGTACGGACACATTTACACCATTTTTGTCATCGTGACATACTTGACGCTGCCAACATACCAAATGCTAACCCACTGCATGAATCCACTCCATGACTAACTTCCACTAAGCCGCCCATACCGAATGGAACCTCGAGAATCGTATACCGAATACTTTTGTCTCTACTCAGCCTGTTGTGCCATCCCACAACAAATTGCTCCATTGTCGCCAACTTCTCGAACTTTGTAGGGGCCTAGCCATCTCACTTTGAACTTTCCAAGTTTTATCTTGTTCTGCCCATTATACTTCAACACCAGTTGTACAGGAGTGAACCGCATTCGCCTCAGCTGCTTGTCATGCCATACTTTTCTTCGTTGCTAGGCTACCTCGATCGCCCACTGCGCCATCATTCGGCGCTCATCAACCTTGTTCAACTCGTACAGTCTCTCCCTTAGGCTTTCCATGTCGCCCAATCTATTATCGATGGCTATTCTGAGGCTTGGTACCATAAATTCAGTAGGTACAATGGCTTCTTGACCATACATCAATTGAAATGGTGTCTGCCCCGTGGTCACCTTGTAGGTCGTGTGGTAGGCCCACAACACCGAAGGTAGCTTCTCCTCCCAATCCTCTTGTTCTACCCCGCACAACTTATTGATTACCGACACTGGAATCTTGTCCGTGGCTTCCACCTGCCTATTTGCTCTCAGGTAGCAGGGACTCGACAAAGAATGAAAAATTTTGAACTCTATGATCAACAACCTAATAAAGTGGTTCACAAAATGACCCCCTCCGTCACTTGTCAACTGTATTGGGATACCGTACTATGTAATAATTTGTTCATAAATGAACTTTGTCGTACTAAGTGTAGAGTTGTCAGGTAGGGCTCGCACTTCTACCCACTTCACGCTCAGCTCACCTTCAGTGATCCAATGAAATCTAGTCCCCACCGTTCAAATTCCTGCGCATGCGAACGGTTTAGAGGCATGAAGTCCCTCTTTGATAGTTTTCGGACCCTCTGGCAGGTGTCGCAGCTGACAACCCACTCCCTGGCGTCGTTGTACAGTGTAGGCCACCACATGCCTGCAAGCAGCACCTTCCGTGCAGTCGTGTTAGGTCTCATGTGTCCCACTGCTGGTCCTTCATGTGCTTCCCTCAAGATGCTCGGAACCTCTTCCTCCATAACACATCTTCGCAACACCTGATCGGGTCCCATTTTATACAGCAACCCGTTTATCAACTAGAAGGTTCTACTTCTGAGGACAAGCTTCCTCCTCTTATCGGGTAGCATATCACTCAAAAATTGTGATGCGGACAGGTACTCACCAATACTCATGTACCATGCAGGCAACACTGCAATGTGGGATAGGTGGGCATCTGGAAAGTCAATAATCCCCTCAGGTGGTTCTCTGAACTTCATTCGGGAGAGCTGGTCTGCGATCACGTGGCTCTTCCTTGGTCGTACGATGGTCGTGAAAGTAAATTACAGCAGCAACAGCAACCACTTGCTTACCCTCCCCTGGATAATGGGTTTATTGACGAGGTAAATCAATGCTTGGTGGTCCACATAGAAGGTGAACAAGGTTGTCAATAGATAGTACATGAACTTCTAAACGGCATACACCATTCGGAGTGCCTCCATTTTGATGATGTTATAATTCTTCACCCTTTGACAACAGCCTGCTCGCAAAGTAAATAGGGTTGTCCAACTCATGGTTGCCCACCTGAGCCAAGGTGGCGCCTATAGCAAAGTTTGAGGCCTCCACATGGACATGGAATTCCTTATCCCAATTCGGGTACGCCAGAATTGTTGCGCCCACAAGTCTTACCTTCAGTTCTTTGAAGGCCTCTCCTTGCGCATTCCCCCTGGTGTACAGCTCACCCTTCCGTGTCAATTTGTCTAATGGGTACAAGACTTGGGCAAAGTTCTTTATAAATCTCCTGTAGTACCCGATATAGCCCAGAAATGACTTCACTTAGGTGACATTCGTAAGAGGCTCCATTTCCACTATCACTCTTACTTTGTCGAGGTCTATTTTCAGTCTAGCCTTACATACAATATGGCCGAACAATTTTCCCTGGGGTACCATGAACCTGCATTTCTTCGGGTTGAGTGCCAACCTTTCCCTTCGACACTGCTCCATACATTCCCGAAGGGCTACTAGGTGTGTGTCCTTCCCTCTATAGATCGACCAGTCATCCAACAATGCCTTGAAGTTTCCCCCGGACATCTTGTCCAAGATGTGCAGGATTTTTCGTTGAAAAGTGTTTGGCGCGTTACATAGACCAAAGGGCATCCGGTTCTACGCATATACACCGTCTTCTAGCACGAATGTATTCTTCAGTTTGTCTTCCTCCGCATTGGAAATCTGGTTATACCCCGAAAACTCATCCATAAATCAGTACATTTAATGTCCAGCAACTTTCTCTAGGATGGTGTTTGTAAACGGTATGGGGAAGGGGTCTTTGATTGTGACGGCGTTCAGGCACCTGAAGTCCACACAAATATGGATCTGATTGGCACCTTCTTCAGTGATATGACTATGGCGGACACCCATTCACTCATCTAAACCCTGAAAATGATGTGCTTCCAGCATCCTCTCTATCTCCTCATTTACTCTGATGGCATAGTTCTTAATCATCCAGTATGACCTCTTTCGTACTAGTATGACTCCAGGTACCAACGGGATAAGGTGTACGCACAATTCCGGGGGCACTCCCTTGAGGTCCTTGTAGGTCCAAACAAACACGTCCTTGTACTCCATGAAAATTTTAAATGTTGTCATCTTCAATACTGGATTCCAATCATCCCCTACCAAAATGTTTTTGGGATTCGCCTCATCTCCGAGATTTGCGATCTTCAGGGAGGATTCCTCGTATTTCATCGGTTTCTCCTTGTCAAACTTGTGTGCGGGAGTCTCGTTCACCCGAGCCTCCCCTTCCTTGTACTTCCTGTACTCTGGTGGAAACAAGTCTTTCTCCAGCTCCTATTTGCAGCATGTTACATTCGAACAGCTCATAGTCTTCCATCTGCCAATGGAAGAGTCCATCAAGAGAATCAGTTTCATCCTCAGAGCACCCCTCCAGTTTGAGGATGCCTTCCTCATTCGGTTCCATTCGGCTCTTTCCTTCGTCTACTCCACCACCTTCCTCATCTGATTCCGAAACGGAGGAAGATGCAAGCTCTTCACTCACCATCTGGATTCTGAGATCAATGACAAACTTTCTCCCTTCGTTCTCCATTGATAAAGTATTCCTTTTCTAGTTATGATTCGCTTTTGTTGTGACAAGCCACCCTCTAACCAGGATGGCAATTTACCCCTTCTTCTTCAAGGGGATTACAACAAAGTCTAAAACAAAGGGTTGAGTGCCAATGGTTACGTGTTGTGCCATGTGTGTTCTGAGGGGCTTGATACCATGTTGATCTACACCTACCAGATTAAAAGTTGGTGACCATAGTGTCGGCTTCCGCAACTTCTTCCATGTCTCCTCCAGAACTACGTTCACCTCCGATCCTTTATCGACGATGGTGTCTGTGATAATGGTCCCAAGGATACCCATCTCCACGACTGCTAGGTGTCGGCCACTATTGACTGCCAGTAGTAACATTGGATTCGTTACAGAACCAGCAGGACCATTTGTACACTCTGGCGTACGGGTTGGGATTAGTATGGTGCTCAGTCAGGCTATTCTTAGCTGTGGCATAGTCTCAAGTAGGTCTTTGAGCTTTATAGGTACTTCCATCTACAGCATTTGCCTCAAAATGTTATGTTCTTCTGTCCGTGATGAAGTGCTTGCCTTCTCATGTGTCTCCCTTCATTGGGCCATCATTTATGTTTCAATGACCGCCTTGGCTTCTCGTACTCTCTACTTCTTTGTACGGGGGTTAGGGTATTTGGCCTTCTTTACCTGCGCCCGAATGATTGCCAATACTCCATCTGTGTCCATCTTCTCAATGTCCAACCGATTGACTCTAGGCTTCGGGCAGTTCCCGTCCTCATGGTCGTCGAGGCCACACCATCGGCATAATTTCTGCAGAGTTTGTTCTTTCGAAGGTAACTTCTTCCATGTCTCCTCCGGTACTACATTCACCCCCAATCCTCTGTCGGCGATGGTGTCTGTGAGAATGGTCCCGAGGATACCCACCTCCACGACCGCTGGGTGTCAGCGACTATTGACTGCCAGTAGTAACATTGGATCTGTTGCGGAACTAGCAAAACCATCTGTACGCTTGTCGTATGGATTGGGATCAATATGGTGCTCAGTCAAGCTGTTCTTAACTGTGGCATAGTCTCAAGGAGGTCTTTAAGCTTTATTGGTACTTCCATCTGCAACATTTGCCTCAAAATGTTTTGTTTTGCTTTTGTCCGTGATGAAGTGCTTGCCTTCTCATGCCTCTCCCTTCGTTGGGCCATCATTTATGTTTCAACGACCGCCTTGGCTTCTCGTACTCTCTACTTCTTTGTATGGGGGTTAGGGTAAGTGCCCTTTTTTACCTCCGCCCGAGTGATTGCCAATACTCTGCATGATGGGACAGTTCTCGTCGTCATGATCGGCGGGGCCACACCATCGGCATAATTTCTGTGGAGTTTCTTCTTTCAAACAGTAACGAGCAAAGTGCCCCCATTGGTTACAGGTGCGACACTGGATCATCGGTCGTCCCTTTGCATCATATTGGATCTGGCTCCAATTATTATTAGTATTATTGTTACTGTTGTTACTTCTCCCTCCGCACCGGTTATTTTTGTATCTGCCAGATGATGCGTTGGTGTTTGTCTCTTTGGAGGTGCCCGCCGCTCAAGACGTTGACAGTTGCTCCTGTGTGAAAAGGACTTACTGGCTCCTGGTTTTCATATTATATGGGCATTCCTTGGTGGAATGTCCCATAAGTTGGTAGATGTCACAGAATGCTTTTTTTGGGCATGTGCTCTTTGCATGACCCCCTCCTTGCAATCTGTCCACCATAACTCTCCCTCATCATTCTTATTGGCGTTCCCCTTCATCGTCTTGAACTCCATCATTCTCTACATATCTTTCTAAAGAGCTTGGACCTTCTTGTTGGACTCCTTGTCACTCCTGGTCTCCTCTGAAGAATACCTACTCTTCTTTTTCTTGGAGGTCTTATTTTCACTTTCGAGGTCCATGGCTCGACTGTATGCATCTACAGAGGACGTTGGAGGAGCAATTTTCATCTTTTTCCTCATAGAGGGTTTCAGGCCTTCCAAGAACCACCTTTTCTTCAAGTCGTCTGCGAGTTGGCTCTCCATTTTTCCAAGCAGTTGTTTTAGTCGTCGCCCGTACACTCTAACGGTCTCGTTCTTTCCTTGCTTCGTACCATAAATCTCTACTACAATTTCATTGTCATCCCGAAGCAACCGGAATTCACTCTGAAATTCTTCTCAGGTCATCCCATGTACTTATTTTTGTTTTATCCATGTTGGAGTACCACTCTATGGCTACTCTACATAGGGTTGCGGGGAACTGCAGTACCCATTCATCCTTATCCGTGACCCCGTTGGCGGACCAGGTTGTTTCACATGTACGACAGTGTCGTATGGAATCTTCCTAGTCACCTGTGAACTTGGGCAACTTTTCTTTGTTCACCATTGCTATGTTTCTTATCTTTGGTCCGGTGTAAATTCCCGAATTGGATGTATTAGAACCAAACGGGTTGTTCTGACTACCGTGCCCCTATGTCCCTCTTACAATCTTGGCTGCCACGGTATCCTCTACGTCCCTGTCCCTAGTCTCCTATGCTTCTCTTTGGGCTTCCCTTGCCTCTGTATGCGGTCTAAGGGTTAGGTTCCTTAACTGATTTATGGTTTCTTCGATTAGTTCCTCATTGTTTACTTCCGTACAATATTCTTTCTCCGTACCATGCACGTACCCTTTGCCTTCGACTTGTTCACTTATTGCGGCTTCCTTCGGCCGTCCCTCAACAAGTCTCCTTAGCCTTCACCTACGCTCTGCTTGTTCTAAAATAAAGGCTTTTTTGATGGCCTCGCAGTAATCTATGTGCTCTCTTCGGTTTTTGTCTTTGTTTAGAAGATTTGGCATTAATTATTTTTCTCCCAGGGGTTCAGGATGCATTGCCTCCTTTTCATTTCGTCAGGCTCCTCTTCCCATTTGTTGTTCTCCTCAAACCTTCGGAGGACTTGTTGGTGTATGTTCTCCGTATTGATCTCTTCTCGGCAGTTCTCCAGGGCAAGGAATGTTTGTGCCAAGAGACGTGGAAGATGGCTCATCAACCGATCAACAGCAGAACTCTCTCAATTAGGCTTGGGCCCTCTTTTGTATAAAGCTACTTCTTTTCTCTTTGCTTCTAGTTCTTTCCTTCTTAGATTTTCACACACAGCAAGAAGAAGAAAACATTGTAACTCATTTGAAGCATTTTTACAATTGTAATAACGCTTTCCTTTCATTTTCAAAAAAGAGTGTCATTGTTCCTTATCAAATGTCTATTGTTTTAAAGTTATAGATGGATGTTTTAATGTAATTTTTGTGATTTAATCGCAAATCCCTCTAATTATATTTCATTCGTACATTGTTAGAGCAAGAAGTTTCATATCTATTCAAATTATGGGTTGTCAAACTGTTCTTAATCAATTAAAGTTGTGGAAAGCTTGTTTTTGCTTCGATCAGATGATTACATCAAAACCTTCCTATGAATGTATAGCATGTTTTCTAATTTGAGTTGTGAGTAGACTCTCCTTTATTGAATGCATTGTGAGTTAGAACAACTATTAAGCTTCTTAAGCATTTGGTGCATCACCTCCTAGGATAGTTTTCATTTCAAGCATCCTTCTACCCCTTTTACTAGCAAATAGTAGATTAGGTGAGTACCACAAGTAGGAAGTCAGCTTTCTTCAAAGGTTCATCTCCATTACAGGTTATCCACAACCGGGAGATTTTTGCACGTTTCATCAGTAAGTTGAGTCTTACTTAGCAAGACTGCAATATTAGGTGACAACAGTTTTTGGCACACCCGGTAAGACTTTTTGGATTATTATAGTCCAAAATCTTTCCACACATTGCTGGCATTTGGTGTGAATATCAATGAATACAGCCTTTTGAGGCAGGAAAACATCACACATAGTGACTCCAAGTTCAAATCTACTGGTAAAGAGCAGACAAAGTGCTGGTATGTACAAAGGTCAAATCTGATTTGTCCTTATTTCTAAGATTTCCATCAATTTGTAGCGTATTTGAATGGTTTAAAATGTCAACTTTTCATGGAAATGCGTGCTACAACCCCCCCATATCATGAGAATGCCACCCCTATACCTTCATTTTGCCAATTTCATATAGAGCAAACTGTTGTCCATAGCCCAAATTATTTTACAACAGCAGATAACCAGCATGTTCAATATGCTTGCCATTCACCTATTCCTGCTCAATCTTCTAATCAGCCCCAAAATTTTGAGATTATTCGACATTAAGGATATATTGCAAGACTTCAACATGCAGATGGATGCTACTAAGAGGGAACAAGAGATGCAATCACAGCTAGAAGAATGGTCTTATCAGGCTTATCTTCATCAGCAGGAGGAGTTGTTGGCTCATCAAACTCAGCTTCATAAGCAGAAGACAGTAGCAAAATTGTAGTGGGCAACCCCTGTTTGCCACTATCTTTTTTTTTTGACTTTCCCTTCTTCTAGACTATTCAGGGATTATGACAAACAGTTTGCATACTATGTATATGGTAAAGTTTGCTTACAGATTGATGTGTTTAATTTGTATGGTTTTCGAGCAAACACATATGTAAGAATCACAATGCAATATTTGACGGAACAATCATAAAATATTTAACAAAGATCTGCCAATTTTATTCAGTTTTGCACAAACACCTCAAAGAAAGTCGTTCCAGAGAAATACAAGGTAACTGGACTAATTCTGACCTCAGTTTATGAGCCACAGGGATAATAACTTCTGACATATGCTATTTCCAGTAAGAAGATGATTGCAGATTTAATACAGCAGTAAGGATTTTAATTCTTCCCTGAAGATTTCTGACTACTTATTATAAAGAGCAGCCAACAATGAGTAATGTTTACTACTACACAATACCTCCAATATCTGCCCAGAACTTAAATCAATCTGCACTTCTCTGTCACAATACTAAGATTCAAACAAAGACTGGAAATGATTAGCAGCACTCAGAAAATTACCAGCAACAACTGAAACATATAAGGGACTAAAAATACAATGCAAAGTACAAGGGCAGAATTTTATAACTCCAATAATGTATTTAAAGGGTTGTCAAACACCATAGAAAACTCACTCGCCATGTCCACTATTCACGCTACTGTAGCGAAATCACTATTCCCATCACCGTAGCGAACTACTATTCACGTCCCTGCAGCAATTCACTGATTTCCCTCAATACAATGCCTCCAACTCTCCGAATCGAACCCCAAAGTGACTGAAACTTATTCACGCGAAGCTACTGTATTTTCCCAAAATCAACTCTTCCTGGTAATGGCACAATATCAAATAACAAAACATGACAACTTCTGATATTTATTACCTTGAAGCTCCAAAATGAATCTCAAGACCGTGTCTTTCAACGGCATCAAGATTGATAGCACAGAGGGTTTGTGTCCTCCAAGCCCAAAGAGAAGAATCTCCACAATCGTCAAATTCACACAATATCCAAGCATGCTGAAGAATGGGCTCAACGCTTTATTTTAAAACTTCTTAGAGATCTCTCAATCAACTTACGAATGTGGGATAAATAAGTTTTCCCTTTAAAAAATCATTTCCCACTAAATAAATAAAATGTTCTTTTAATAATAAAGTGACTTATAATAACATGTAATTTAATTTAATAGTCACTTAATTAATAAAATATTTAATCTTCACGCATTAAAATAAATAATCAATCAGACTTGGAAAACCATCTGTGATAGCTTGTTTCAAAGGTCTCGGCAAGACGCTTCAAGTCCAATACTCAAATGCCAAAATTACTAAACCCTGTTGACTTACTATAAATAGTAAAGATTTGGAAACACTGCTGAGTCAACTACGATTGGCCTGCAACTGGAATTGCCTAGACCAAATCTCTCTGTGATCCCTATAAAGTCCTGATTAGCCCACGGGACCAAGGCAAAATGTGCTAACAACACATCACGAACTAATGGGCCAAAAAACGGACATTACAAAAATGTAGGGAGTTTGTGATTTTTTTGCAAACAAGTTGGCTGTACAAAAGAAACAAGATGAAGAAAACCTTGCAAAAGAATTGGAAGCACAAAAAAAGAAATATGAGAAACTAACAATTGCAAAAGTAGAGATGATGAAGATCTTATAATAACCCTAAATCGGTCCTCTCTCGAATTTTCACAAATACTTCTCATACAGATTTAAACATTCAATGCATGCAGTAAACCATTGATTTGATAGCAATAAACCAGCAAATATATTCCAATACTTCTCAGAGAAATGGTATCGTATTATACAACAGCAATACAAAAACCATGAATTACAAACTTCCTAATCTGAAATACAGAAATAACATTAAGATTGGATGATAAAGAACCTATGAATACAATGGCAAACTCTGTTGTGAATCCGCACTGGAGATGAACTGGGTTTCTGTCCAATCCACCGAGAAATGCCTGAAGGTTTCTGTCCTAAGGTTTCAGAATTGAAAGCAAAAGCTTCCTGGATTCTTCCAAAGAAATAAATTCATAAAACTAAGCATGTCACAATGAGACTCCAAGTCTTCTTTTAAAGCTGCAGCTGTGACTCTTCAGTTTCCCCACTTTGTCTCTTCATATTCCACTTAAAGTCACTTTTTAAATAAATATAACCGTTGGGTTATAAAGTGACATAATAGAATAAAGTAAGGAATCTTCTGGCATTAAAACAGAGGGCCAAACGAACTCGGATGAAGACGTGTGATAACTTGCCGGAAAGCTCTCAGCGAGACGCTCCAATACGGCCTACTTGAGTACGGCCTTGCAATCCGTACGACACTTTGATGTCCTCCGTGCGGCCTCTCGTACGGTCCAGTCCGTACTGGCCTCTACCACCTCCCGTACAGTCCAGTCTATACGGCCTTGTGATGTCTTCCTCCTCCGTACAGTCGTCTGTACGGTCTGTCAGAACTCTGTACACGGGCTGGTCTACTGTACGGCTCACTTGTCTTGTGCTCCCACGTACGCTCTTCCACGTACCTTCTGTCCATACGCTTCTTGGCTTGAGCTCGTACGGCTTGCAAGCTCGTGCCTTCTTCTGTCAAGTGTTATGAATTGGGAAATGGCACCTAAGTCTTTTATAAGACTCGTAGATGTTAGGGTTGGCTTTTATTGTTTCTCCCAAAAGACTTCTTTTTGCTTTTTCTTTTATTTCTTCTATTATGTCTAAGTGACATATAGGATGTATTTCTTTTTTTTGATAAGGCCTTAGTTTCGATCCATTTACTAAACCTTTTAAGGGGTTATTATCCAATGTGGATAATTTTATGGCTTCATTATCCCTTACCTCCATAACTCTATTGTATGGTCCCAACCAGCGTACTTTGAACTTGCCCTCCTTGTATTCCTTATACCCCTCAGGGTAACTTTTATTTGAATCTGCTTCTTGGATTTGCAGCATATTGCACTCTGGCTGGAATACCTCATAGTCTCCCATCTGCCAGTGAAAAAGGCCACTGAGGGAGTAGTCTCATCTTCAGATCTATTGTGTACTTTCCCCCGTCTACCTCTATGGATAGGGTATTTTTTTTCCAATTATGGGTGGCCTTTGCTACCACCAGCCAACCTCTCCCTAACAATGCACCGTACCCTTTCTTTTCCAAAGTAATTACCACAAAGTCGAGGAGGAACTATCGTGTGCCAATCATTACCTTTTGTCCCATTAGGGTTCCTATTGGCTTGATTCCATGTTGATCTGCTCCTACCAATTGAAATGTGGGTGGCCAGAGGGTGGGCTTCCCCAGTGCCTTCCAAGTTTCCTCCGGTAGAACATTCACACCGGACCCTCTGTCCACAATAGTATTAGACAGTTTGCACCCCATTATATCCATTTCTACTACTGCAAGTGTCCTCCCTGTCCCTATAGTGAATAGGGTATCGGTCTTTTCTGTTGGTTTTTCTTCCTTCTCCTCCCCCTTAAGGGTTTGCTCTTGGCTACTTATTCCTTGTGATTTTGCTACCCGTAGCTGGGGTAATGTTTCTAATAGATCCATAATTTTCACAGGGATGGTCGTTTCCAGTACTTGTTTCATAATGCTCAGTCATGGCTGATTATTTGGGGATTTAGTGGTACTTCCTCTTCCCCCCTCTGGCATGTTATTTCTAATGTCATTCCTGGCTTCTTGGAACCTTTCTTTCTCTGTCGCTATGTCGAGGTATGCAAGTTGCCTAGTCCGCATTCTTGTGATGGCCAAAACTTCCTTCTCCGATTCTGCAATGTCAAGCATGTTCACCCCCTTTTGTCTAGGGCAATTGGCATCCTCGTGATTACCCGGTCCACACCATTTACATAACATCCCTTCATTCTATCCTCCCCTGTTCTGGCAATCCCGCGCAAAGTGTCCCCATTCATTACATCGCCTACATTGAATCATGGGTCTTCCTTTAGAATCATACTGGATTGCTCTCCGGGGTGTGTTGTTATTGATGTTATTATTACTGTCATTGTTGCTCCCCCGTCTATTGTTCAGGTACCCTCCAGGTGAAGCTTCTGCATTAGTGTTACGTGGAGGGGTAGCGGGTGGTGTGGATGGTTCTCAAGTGAAGAATACTTGAGCACTCCGTGCCTTTAGATTGTAGGGGCAGTCTTTGATTGTGTGGCCTAACACCTGACAGATATCACAGAAGGCTTTGCGAGGGCAAGTTTCTTTCGTATGCCCCTCCTTTTCACAATCTGTACACCAAAGTTCCCTCCCCTCTCTTTTTTCCTCCTTACTTCCAATAATTTCCTTCATCAACTGCATCATGTCTTTTCTCAAGGCCTGGATGGTCTTGGACTCATCCCCACTCTCTTCTGAACTCTCGCTCCCGCTTCCGTGCTTCTTAGCATTGGAAGTCTTATTTTCACTTTCGATGTCCAGCGCTCGGGTGCATGCCTCTCTGAAGGATGATGGTGGTACTATCTTCATTTTCCGTTTCAAGGACGAGGTTAGCCCTTCAATGAACCATCTTTTTTTCAATCCCTCAGCAGGTTTGTTATCCAATTTTCCTATCAATTCCTTGAGTCTCCTGGTATAACCCCTAACTGACTCGTTTTTCCCTTGCCTGGTATCATAGATTTCCGTGACTATCTCTTCGTCATCTCGTAGGGGTCTAAATTCCTCCTCAAAGGCAGTACGGAGATCCTTCCATGTGGTTTTTTGGGCAGCATCCAAGTCTGTGTACCAATCAATAGTGATCCCTCTTAGTGTGGCAGGGAAGGCTTTTAACCATTCATCTGTATCATTTTCTCAATTGGCCTGCCATATGGTGATACACGTTTTACAGTGTCGGGCCGGGTCATCCGACCCTTCTCCAATAAATCTAGGAAGTTTCTTCTTGACTACTGCCATTCTTTTCCCTCCTGCCTGGACACTTCCTCTTGCCGCGACGTTCCCTCCTGTCGGGATGCTCCCTCCTGCCGGGACGCTCCATCCCGAACTAGTGCTCTCTCCTTCTCCTGATTCCTCTGTGGGGGCGGAGTGGTGTTCCTCCCGGTACTCTCTTCTTGCAGGGGTTTAAGGATTCTCCCCTCCTCCCTTCAATGTTTCTGAAATGACCAAGTTGGCTATTCCTTCTATGGTGGTTTCGATCAGGCTTTCCACAAGTTGTCTGTCGCTTAGAGACTGTTCCCCAATCCTCTCAAGCGGCGACGTCTTTCTTCTTCTTCTTGTTGGCCAAGAATCCGCAGGGCAGCTTCTTCTTCAGTTTCTTCTCCAGGCCTGCGCTTAGGATATTTGTTTGGAAGCAGGGGCATGAATTTATTGAGTGGACCAAATGTCTAGCCAGGAGTAGAGGACTTCCGCAAGGTAGATCCTACACCGCTGGTGGTACCGAAATTTGTCCGTACTGTGCTTCTGTGGGACCACTCTCTCTCGGCTTCCCTTCGCACGTACCGGCACTTCCATGCCACCACCAAATCTCGTGTCACTTAATCTTCCCTTGGTATTCCCTTCTCTTCTCTATGACCTCCAGGGCCTAACTTAGGCAACGGCGCCAAAATGTAGAATGGTTATTATTCCACAATGTACAGAATAACACAACACATTCA
The DNA here is from genome assembly GCA_018584345.1 of Thuja plicata. Lineage (NCBI taxonomy): Eukaryota > Viridiplantae > Streptophyta > Pinopsida > Cupressales > Cupressaceae > Thuja > Thuja plicata. The sequence goes on along the minus strand of MU225952.1, from coordinate 4,073,155 downwards.
GTAGAACAATACAATATATATTCAATGATACCAACAAGACATTTACCAATAAACAATTATTACCAATACCAATGGAATGCACAGAGTACCATACCAGAAAACCAAGATGGCGAGGAAATGTTTATTTCTTTATTTATTACCACCAAAACATAAGTCCAACAACAATAAATCAAAGTCTTTATATCAAGGTCAATTGGTTGGGGAAACCAACGGACGCATCTCCTCGCTACTAACTACCCTCCCAACAAAACATAACTAAGTCTAATACAATATTACTTTATTCTGTACTACAACCTCAAATAAGAACAAGGCATTTGAAGGTTAAAAACAGTGACAGTCATGAGGATACCAAAAGGTGAAGAAAGAGGTTGTTATAAGAAATCAAAACACAAGTTGTCATGGGGGTTAATAACAGAGGAAGTTACTGTTCTAGAAACATAGAGATTGTTGTCATGGCACTGTTACGAGGCACAGTAGTGACAATTATAGTGGTCTCTGTTATGAAACCAATACAAATATCAATAATGCCAGGAGCTGTGAGAGTTAGAACATATTATTCTTGAAGCAATATATAACAGAGGTCAGCTTAGAGTCACAAAGGAGTTCACAATCAGTCAAGGCATGAAAAGAGGAGCTTTTGAGGTGCAAACAGCAGTTTTTCTCGAGTTCAAGGCCCCACTTAGGTTGTACATCAGTTGAGGAGGTTTTCAAGGCAATTATCAAGAGCTATATTTCAGTTTTAACCACCTTTTTACGTGATTTTCTCCTTAGAACAACACAGAGGATATTTTCATTATTTGGAGCATCTTTCAAAGGATCTCTTTGAGGTCAAAGATGGAGTTCACTTCACTTCTTTCTCTCAGTCAGACTTGAACCCTCTTTTGTATAAAGTTTCTTCTCTTCCCTTTCCTTCTAATTCTTTCCTTCTTAGCTTTTTGCACACAACAAGAAAAGGAAGACATTGTAACTCATTTGAAGCAATTTTACAGTTGTAACAGCTTTTTCCTTTTATTTTCAATCACGAGCAGCATTGTTCCTTATCAAATGTCTCTTGTTTTAAAGTTATAGATGGAGGATAATACTACCACCTCTCGTAGTATCAAGTGACCTACCTTTACACAACAATCCAATAAATCCTTTGAACTTTTTACATGTGCACATACACTTCCATCCCCATGTCACGACACCAAAAAAAAAATTTGCTAGTCTGCAAAAAAAGTTAAAAAGTTCTGACAAATGAAACCATCTGTTGTGCTTTTGGCTTGTGTAATTTCCATGGATTCAAAAAATTCATTGCAGACTTGCTCTCATAGATTCCTCTACTACATCGGCAATGCAATGGCGTGCCAAATTGGCTATGAGCTTTAGAATAGCGCCTCAAAAATGCTTATATTTTCGCCTTTTGGCTCTATTTGGAAAAAATTGTGAACCAAAAGACTACCTGACAAGTCCCCATGCTTAGCAAAACAACGAAAAAATATTTAAAACTCCTTCGTGTTCATTGCAGTCTGAGAAAATGTTGCAGAATCTGTTTTGGTTTGTCTAAGATCATTCTGGACAAACTCGCACTGATTTTTGAAGAGCACACAAATATACTAAAAGGGAGGGAGTGAATCAGTATAACAACAAATTATACCAATTTAAACTTTATCAATCACAATAGCATTATTCACTAACTTTCAACAATCATGCACATAAGAAGAACACAATAACACAAAGTTTACATGGAAACCCTGATGGGAAAAACCAAGGCAGACTAATGTTTTTGTATAATTCTTCTTTACAATGTAGCCACCAACCCATTGGAAGCACCAACTCCCACTTTTGAAGTTGTAGACACCAACCCCTTGCTTAGTTCATGAGCACCAACTCACTTGAGGCACCAACCCCCACAACTAAGCACCAACTTAGCGAGGGACACCAATCCCTCTTTCAAGAAGCAACACTTACCAAATCTTCAATGGACGATATCGTCTTCACAAAAATCTGAAAGTAGATATACTTTCCTTCTTGAAATTTCTTCTTCAAAGAATAATCTTCATATGACTTTCTTCCCAATATGCCTAAATATGCTTTATGAATCTACTATGTATGCTTTGTAAATCTATTCACATATGCCTCATACACATCTTCCTCAAATGAACTCCTTATGTATTCTTCATTCTTCCACTCTTGAATATCTTTGAGTGGTCTCTATATATGTTATATTCACTTCATTGTTCTACTTAAGTCACGCATACTCTCTTTCAAATCTGCATCTTGAATGATATCTTCTTCATGCATAAATCTGCTTATTCATCTTTCAGAACTGTATATATCTATTTCAATATAAATTTATCTTCAGAAACTCAACACTTCTACACACCTGGATCACTATCTTCTTGTGAATATCCTTCAGTGGATGATGAATAATCCCGCCCAAATCAACAAGTTCACTCTTCAAATCTGCTTATCTTCTTGTCTCTAACTGCCATAAACTTCTCTACTTTATTGTAAATCTGACTCAATATATACATATATCTGCTGTAACTTGCTCTGCTTTAAACTTGAAAGATATTACATTATATTTCTTGTATTTCATATTATCTTTTTGCCCACACATCGTCTATTTATATATTTATGCCTTTGTTAAGAGATGCACTCTTTTATATGTTCATGTCTTTTACTTAAATTCCATCGCTCCCTTTAAAGACTCTAATCACTGCTTTTTATTCTTATTTGTACATAAGACTGTTTGTCTTATTTAACTTTTATTTTTTGTGAGCCTTTGTCATTCTGTGCCTTTTTTTTAGTCTTTTTATTAATAGTCATGTCTTTTAGCTACCACTCCTTATTAAAGTATTTTATATTTAAGAAAAACTCCCTCAGAAATAATCACTGCCTTGTCTATTACTCTTGGCCTACAAATAATGAATCACTGCCTTTAAACTTCTTGTCTTATCTGCTTTTTGTCTTATATGTTTTATTTTACATGCTTTTGTCTTATACAATATTTGTCTTTTCATAAAGAATCACTGCTTCTAATCCACTTCAAATGCTGTCTGTGTATTAATCATTGCTCACACTATAACTGCTGCTGCTAATATTGATCATTTCCCTCTCAAAGACTCTTTAATCACTGCTCTTTATAACTACTGTTTTTAACTAATCCTTTGTAGAGATATCACCAAGCAATGGTTGGATTTAATCTGATTTAGCTGAATGCCTTATTGATAAATCCTTAGCAATTTTACTTAGCTGATTTCAGTTATAAATTGAAGTCGACCACCTTTGGATATTCATTTAATTCACATTGAAAATGTATTCGGCCAGCTACTTAGTAATTAACCACTTTCATTTATGAGGATAATTCTTAAGTCATTTGCTCATTTTCTTTCCCATCTTTGCATTTCTACTTGCATTAGAATGTGGATCAAATGATCTTCAATGACATTCACATTTATTTCACAACCTCCAAAGGATTTTGTTTCTCTAAGTGAAAAGTCCACTTGCAATTGGTTTCATCAATAGCATTGATAGGCTCCACAGCTATACAACACCACTTCTGATAGTCATCAAATGGTACTCATTAAATCATTGTGACATTGATTCTCCTTTGACAACATGACAACAATTTTGCCACTAATGTCATCCCTACTACAAATAGACAACCATCAAACTAAGACTGTAATGTCCCCATTTTTCAGCAGGTCATTGAAATGATGGTGCCAGGTCATTATTGTGATCCTCGTGGTCTGGCGAGGGGTTTAAAGGGTCTTTGATGTGAACTTACTATTTATAGTAAGTCAAGGGATAGTTCCGATGAACCCAGATGAGTTAGAGGAGTTGAATGATGCTCTCAGTTTTCATTTTTGGCTTCCGGTTTGGGCTCCAAGAATCTTGGAGAGAGCGTCTATTTTTAGTAAGTCACCCCGTCAAGTTTGTTCATCATCTTTTATCATCAGGATCACTCCAGTGCAAACAGACTGATGCTTCTTCAGTGGTTTTCGCAAGATGGGTGAATTATTATTATTATTTGATTAAATTTGCTAAGGTTGCCATTATTGTTGGTATTATATGTTGGGTACCCTAGTGTTATAGCTCGTCGGAACCGGGATGAAAAGTTTTAAATCTTGGGCACAAGAAACAGGGGCCTTGTGTGTCATAATTTCCTGATATTGATGAAAAGGTCATTTTTTGGAGCCAAATGAGTTAATAAATTATATTACTCAATATGTGCCTAAGTATAAAAGTGCTTGAAGTGAAAAGTGTGTGAGAGAAGACACTTTTTAATTATAAAAGCAATAGGCAAGGCATTCATTCATCATCTATCGAATATTGATTATTAAATTTGTTCTTGGGAATTGTTCCTACTTTCTATGCCCTAGCTGAAGGGTCAAATTAGTTGATTGAAGACTGATTCTTCTTCATCTAATCCACAATTGATTGTTGTTGTATAATCAATTGTCTGTAATCGATTGTTGCTTCTTCCTTCATACTGTTTTGCCTGTGGCTAGAGGAAAGATAATAATTCTGAATTCTGAAGTATTCTGGAGCTGAGGCCTGTTCAGAGGTCGATTTGTTGAGGAAGTTTTAAAATCTGAAGTTGGTTAGTATTGAACTGAGATCTGCATAAGAGATCT
>MU225952.1:4051281-4067441 GCA_018584345.1 Thuja plicata | reverse complement strand
GGAGGGGTACTTGGAGACGGCAAATTTTTTTTTAATATAATTTAATAATTTCTGAGAAACACCATAGATTCATAACATAGTGCGTTGAAAACAAGAACAGTGGAAAGTTATAAGTATGAACATTAAAAGTTTAAAGAGTCAAAGACTAATACTAAATAGTAATGTCATATTAATATAGAATCTAATAGTTCAAAACTCACATTGCATGTCTCATAGTCATATCTGATTTCTGAATATCGCATATGATCATCATCATATCAGATTAATAATTACTGAGATTATCATTACATATTGAAATTTAAAATTCAAAAATATATAGTTTGATGTTAAATCGCTGATATTCAAACAAAAAACTCAGAACTGTAAACAAAAATCAGAAATCTATCTAGTATCATCTACTCCACAAGGCTGTGATCATCCATCTCAAGGTCTTCAGCTATGATGTTGTCCAGAAAATCATCACTCTCCAACTCAGGTTCCTCTAATGGTAATACAACTGGGGGCAATTCATTAAGGCCATCTGGTTCAACCGCTTCTTCCACCATGGTCAAAATGAGGGTCAAAATCATAAAATAACTTAATTTTGTATTTTAAATTTGATTTTTAATCATGAGACGGGCGGGAGACTTCATTTTTTGGAATCCGAGACTCGGATTCTTCAAGCGACTTCGCCATGAAGTCTCCAGCCATTTTTGAAGACTCCGAAGACGCGAAAAGTGTCGGAGATGCATCTCCGTCTCCGAGACGCGTCTAGAGGGGGGGAGACGGGTCTCCGGGTAACACTGATTATAACAAAACCGACTCAGAATTCCAAATATAGACTAATTCGAACTATATATAGAGGGGCACTCTTCCATGGCCAAGTATGAGTTTTAAAAGTTAGAAAAGGAAGAGCAAAAATATAAGTTGAGGAAAAGGAAAAGAAAATAATATCCATCGCAGTCATATTTGGAAGTGCAAGCATGGGGTTTTATATCACTCCTCATCAGCTTAGCAGGGTCTTTGACAATCAAAAGAGCAATGATCCTCTATTCATCCCTTGTTCACCAAATTCCTTATCAATATTTGTCAAAGTAATTTTGAAGGAGTTTTATCATCACCGGTAATTTTTCAGTCCCCTACTCCAGTGGATATAAGTTATAAATCATAGCAATTTGTCATTCGTCAGTCGCCTACTCCAGTGGATATAGGTTATAACTCATAGCAATTCTTCAGTCGCCTACTCCAGTGGATATAGGTTATAACTCATAGCAATTCTTCAGTCGCCTACTCCAGTAGATATCATTCATGGCACCTGATTTCCAGTGATTTTCACCAATTCATAGTATTGATCTTCATTAAAGGCACCTGATTTCAGCAGATTTTTCACTAAAGACACCAGATTATAGCAAGTTTGAAAACTGTATTTGGCTGGAATTTCTCATCAATCCCATTAAAGGGCACCTGATATCAGCAATAATTTGCATCAGATTTGAGAGATTTTCATTATTGCGGCAAGGATTTTGTTTGCACAAAGACGGCCTAGGGCTTTGATTGGCAATCCATCCTTAGTTTTTGAATCCTTACTGAACCACCATATCAAGTTGCCTGAATTTCAGATATCATCGGTAAAATTCAGAAGCAGAAATCATCAGTGTAACAACTGATTTGTAGAGTTTGCAAGAAAAGAACCAAGGTTGCATCATGTTAAGGTTTGGTGTAGAGATCAACAGAACAAGGATTTATGAGTCGTTTATAAGAATCAAAGCATCTGAATGCCAGGGTTTTAGAACTTCATCAAAAAATTCCATGAACAAATCACCCCCAGCACCGACTATTTGAACTGTCTACTTTGAGCTAAGCTATTTTCAGCTTGCACTATTTTTCGTTCACTATTTTTGAGGAAATACACATTCTGAGAAATCCATTTTTTGTGTCTAATTACAGACCAGCTATTTTAGATGAACTTCTGAAAGGTCTATTGTTCGGCTTTTAGTTACCCACATTGGAATTCTATTTGCGTATTGCCTAAGCTAGATTTAGGATTTGTGGAGAAAATTGTGTAACAATCTTGCTTTGCATGCAAGCAATCTACTCCTAGTGCAAGAATGTTACTTTTTAATTACTTTTCAGGCAATCTTTTTGTGCAAAATAATTAGTAAGTGTTTTTGGCACTTACGTTACCAACCAATATCATTCAATAGAACTTAGTATGTGTATTTTGCAACTCGAATTGTAAATGAAATAGGTTTTCATAATGTGTTATTGCACTTTTATGAGTTGAATATGAATTCACAATCATTTGAAGCTTTGTATTGCAGCAGCTGCTAAATTGATTGTCATAACTTCAAATGCAATTATTATGTTTAGCTCATAATATCTTTTGTATGGTTATACAGAATGAATTGAGGTGCTCTTCTCTGCTGATTCCAATATTTGTATAGCAGATCACAGTGAAATGGCTCATATAGATCTATATGCCATTCCCCTCTTCTAATTTAAGGAGTATTTCGAGTTTAAAAGAATCCTAGCCTTATGTGTACTTGTGTTGCTCAGTTTCTACCTTTAGCCAGACATTGCAAGCGTGGTGGTTGGTGTAGGAGTTAACTGTTATTCCAATCAAAAGGCACAAAATAGGTTTCAATTTTAAGTTAGTTTGTATTACGTGCTTAAAGAACCACCCCAAAAAAGCATTGTACATATTGTAAATATCAAACATGTATTGTTTGGAATAGGGTTTTAGGTTAGTTTTTGTTTACAGGGAGCTTCACCTTCTAATTTACAGAGCAGTTTTACCACACATCTATTATGTTTTGTGTCGCACTGAAAGCTGCAAATTAAAACACTAACAACGTATGGCATATGTCATTTTAAGGGAAATTGTAGTCATGGTGGCTGGGTGTTAACAAAACTCAAAGCACCTTATATATCAATGTCAGCCAAGAATGGCATTAGGTTGCTCCAGCTGCTTGAGGCACAACTTCAAGTGTAATGCTGTGAAGTTATGATACTGCAACTATCACCTATCAAAAATATAATTTCACTTTACGATATTCGAATCCAATCATTATCTAAAAGGCACACACTAGCAACTACAGAAAATATTCTAACAGCTGTCTTTTAAATCCAATGAGCAATATAACCTTCAAATTTTAAGGGGTGTTAGAAGAAGCTATTTAAAATACATATTTCATTTTATGACATTCAAATCAAATCATTATCTAAAAGGCACACATTAGCAACTGCAGAAAATATTCTAACAGCTGTCTTTTAAATCCAATGAGCAATATAACCTTCAAATTTTATGGGGTGTTAGAAGAAACGGGTAACAATTGTCTGCCTAAAAGGCAACGGCATTTTATTAACATCACCTCTAGAGCCCCACTTTGTTTCTTAAATAGAACATTCCAGTCCCACTCTTTAAAAATGCTTCAAATTGAACAGAACTACCTTGGAGCCCAGGTTGAAAATTCATGGGCCCAATTTGGCAACACAGCTTTTGGTGCAATGATCATATGTGGCCCTGTCACTCCCTTATTCTCTATCAAGTAGGCAATCAGTGCTATTGTCTGGATTGTCTTTCCTAGACCCATTTCATCAGCCAGAATTCCATTCAAATTATTGTTGAATAAAGAAAGCATCCATTGAAGACCCTCTATTTGATAAGGGCGAAGTTCTCCACCTACAAGCATTGTAGGTTGCTCCGTGACCTGCAAGCATTTTTTACATAGGAGAAACAGTAAGGCAAAAACTAGCTACAACAGCCATTGTCAATCAACTATAAGAAATGAAACTCTACCATTTCTTATCATAACTGCTTGCTAAAGGCCATATTCATGAACACAAGTACTGCTAATAAATGCATGAATTTTCACAGTCAGCAACCATCTCACTTGACTTCAGAGATATCAATGACAAACAGCATCAACAAAAAAGTTAGGATGCTATTTACATCATCGTAGTCCAATCAAAGAAAGCATTTAAGAGGTGCAACTGCAATAAAATGACAGAATTATAATTAAATATAAACCTAGGTATAAAAAGAGATCTGAGATGATAAAGATATTTTTTTCTCGCTTGAAGCATTGAGCATTCTCTGAGTACTAAGCAAAACCCTCGAGTCCTCTGAGCCCAAGTCCTGGTACAAGTCAAGGCCTCCAGATTCTATCAAATAATGTTGTTCTTGTAGACAATTTCTAGATATGTGATGTCCTCTTTCTAAAATAGGATTTAATAATAATTAATAATTAAGCAAATTAAAATATAATAAAATAATAAAATATAATTACAAGTTAGTTAAGTTTAACGAAAGGTCAAGGCGAATGTAGTGAAGAGTTGTAACACAGCAATGGAACATAACAAACCAATGTTATGAGATTCATACTCAGCAAGCAAATTTGGACTCAGACTTGGACTCGGCAAGCTGATTTTGGAGTCAGACTCGGACCCGGATTCAGCAAGCTGATTTTGGACTCAGACTCGGACCCGGATTCGGCAAGGAGAATGTAGTGAAGAGTTGTAACACAGCAATGGAACATAACAAACCAATGTTACGAGATTCAGACTCAGCAAGCAAATTTGGACTCAGACTTGGACTCGGCAAGCTGATTTTGGAGTCAGACTCGGACCCGGATTCAGCAAGCTGATTTTGGACTCGGACTCGGACTCGGACTCTTATTCATTCAGAGCAGTCATCGCAAAGTTACATTCACAGATTGTAGTTACAAGGAAGTTAAACAGATGCTGAGCAGTAGCAGCCACAGTTACTGCTAACGTGGAACAACAACAATATTCATGAAGGAAAATAATAATGCTGATAAAGTTTTATCAGAGAAACTGTACCAAAAATATCTAAAACATAACGCAAGGAAAATAATATAACATAATAACACCAAAAGATGACACTGTGTTTTACTCTAGAAACTCTTTTAAGAAAAAAACACCTACTGTCTTAATAAATAATGTTCACATTAAAATTGACATTTTTCTATGATAATCCTCTCATATCTGCTCCCTGCCTACCCTGTTGTGTTGTTTACAGTTACTTCTATTCATAAAATCAAAACTCAGAAATCGCCAATTCTTTTTAAAAAAAACATAGGCCAGGAAAACATCCTTGAACCAAACACCCCATTCCAAGTAAAGATAAACAAGAAATCAGCAAGAAATGTCTAAAATTTCTACAATTTAAGAATGTGCCAGTTACAAACATGATATACAAGAAATGTCTAAAATCTTTACATTATACATTAATAGAAAATTCATGCTTACGTTTCAACAACAGCTTAAGAGAAGAATTAAGATATAGAGTATGATTGTAGTGTACCTTTTCCTGAATGGAATGTATAACAGAATTATACTGTCGCTGCCCTTCTAGCAAATCAGTTTTTTTTGACACGTGATCCCCATCAATATCAGCAAGTGCTTCCTCATCTTCCTCTTCAATATGTTCAATGATCCCTTGTTTTATCATCTTGCCATTATCAGCATGCTCTGCATCCTTTTGTCTTTGGACAGCAGCACCAAGTCCTACAAGAAGTTCGTTGGTTTTTGCAAGCAAAGTTGTCAGACGCTCATTCTTGCTCTCCTCCACCATTCGCATGTAAGCTTCTTGGTCATCAGCTTTCAGTGCTTGAATCCTCAGCTTTTCTGCACGAGTAGCTCGTTGCCTCTGTCTGGCATGCCATGCCTGCAATACATATAACATGTTAGATAAAAATTGTGTTTTAAATCAAGGAAGAACCATACTTTTTTCTTTCATAGAGAAGAACTTCTGGAATACAGATGTCGTAATAAGATTGAGATCCTATCTCTAGATATAAGTTCATAACTTTGAAACATTAAATTGAAAATAATACCGCATGCCATATCTATGCAATTAGAATGAAAATAATTGAAGAGGTAGTGATGAGAACCTGGATTCCATCATTGCGTTGTTTCCTGCGTTTTAAAGTGGCTTGTCCTTGCAACTGAAATTCACGAGCTGCATTTAATAGTTCATTAAAGAATTTTCTCCTTTTTGTCTCAACACGATTTCTTTCTTCCTCCTCTAGCCTTATTTGCCTCTGATGAAACACAAAACAAGATCTTTTTACTAGCAAGAAGCTTTGGCTGTACACTTTAGCTGAGCAGTTGAATCAAATAAAACTAAATGATTGTCCAAGCTTTTAGTTTAGAAAATACAAAAAGAAACCTCTGCATCTCTCCTCCTGCGCAGCCGTTCATCAGCTTCAGTTGTTGGTGCATCTCCCATGCCAAAAAGAGGAAGTGTTCGACGTAGGCGCATGTGTCCCCAGTCAAAAAGTTGTTTCTCAGGATTGGCACATTCTTCACGTAAATGATACTCAGCACTAATGTCAGAGCGTACCTTTTTCTGTAAATCTGCTAACTGTTTTAAAAATAAGTTGCCCAAAACACAAATATAATCAACATTAGATACCTTTATTGTAATCTCAGGAGTCAGAACATGGCAGGGGCAGATAATTGCAACATTAATGTAATATAAATCAAAAACAGAGAAACAAACCTTCAAAAGCCATTTGGCATGATAAGCAATACAAATTACTTCTTGGTTAAATATGGTTTCCTAATTTGGTTTGACTACCACATTCAAAACCTAAATACAATTAATTAGTAGGCAAATATAGCTTTGTATTCCTAGGTCTTCTTCTTCGTGCTTTGCTACTTTTGCATTTGCCGGGCTATCAGGTGACTTGTTGTCCTACAAATCCAAGGTGGGGAGACTGAAGTCTTCTTTTAGCAGCAGAGAAAACTTGTCTAAAGAAATATTATTCACATTATTGTGGACAATTTAGAAATGCAGAAAGCCAAAAAAGGGCCCAAAACAGAAATGGATAAGTAGCATTTCCACTTATTCACGATCAGTAATTTCTGCTTCCGAGGACTGGCTAGCTTCTTTTTCATATAAGTGAAAATTTATTTTTAATTATTGTTAAATTCACAAAGAATTGTTTTCCAGCTAGAAGTAAAAAATCTATTGACACTGGTAAGAGGGAGTACACTTTCTATCATATTTTCATGTGTAAACTGTAAATGCCTTCACAAAACAGATGGACATATGGACTATGTCCAACATGTTTTCTATTATTTTATTTGTAATTGTGCAAGATGCCTGGTGCCAATATGAAAATGAACAAATCTAATCATCAAAAAAATGGCAAACAGATTACAATGCTCAATTAGAAGTCGACCCTACCAATGAGATCCTCAAAGCTAAGACAGTAATTTCAATTTCCAATCAACAAGACTAGTAGACATAAAGGGTGAGCAAGAAGTGAGGGGAGTTGTTCCCCACCTAATACTTAGAGAGGGACGAGCAATATCAAATCACTCTATTTTGGGCCTAGTCAAGTACTTTTACCTCGACCGTCAGGAAAGAGCCTAGCGGCCCTTGATTTTACCATACTATGCTACTACTTTGCAAAAATTGAGTGGTCACCTTCATTATGTTGAGTCCCTTCTGGTCCGAGATGTTCTGAAGCAGGAAGCTCTTCTGACAGCTGCAAGAGGTGGGAAAAGTGAAGCCCAGTACTAAGCTAGGACAAACCCTTGCACAAAAGGGGGGTGTAGTACAAGGAAAGCTCCTTTTATTTATTGATCAATCAAGAGATGACAAGAAAGTTCAGGAAAGAGTGACACGCTCTATTGATTGGTAGATGTGTTTCTCATCTTTCATTAAAGCATCTGTGACATCTAACCAAATATTTCACTGCTCAAATTCCTTATCATGTGTCGTGTTGTTGAACACTGCTACAAAAAAAAATTCTTTGTCATACACTACAAAATCCAAGGTGAATAAGTACAAAATTACAAATCCTAGCCAACAACATGGCCATCCACTTCTATCTCAATAACTTCTCAAGATTACTGAATTCCATCACTCGCAGCGTACAAACCTTCTGTTTCTGACTATATAGGAGACTCTAGAGCCTTTGCACACTGAATCTTACTCTGTCCCATCAACAAGGCATGTAAAGGTGCCATCATGTCTTAATGCTTCACAAAAAAAAACATAGAAACTAAGCTGAATAAAAATTCTATGAAATACAATTAATAAAACAGGGTGGTTCATTTAAGGTGTGTATGCTGGCCAATCATTTTATAATGACACCTGGCCTATTTAACCCTCTGGCCAGATGGGTGGCAGTGCTATGTATCTTGCAGTGGCTCTCATGGATTCTTCCATTTGTTAAGGGCGAGGAAATGGCAGATGCATTTTTTGGCAATGCTTCCGAGAGAAGGATAATGGAAGTGTTAAAACCAGAGGGAGGGTGGTGTTGTATATTTTAAGAATGGTTTTGGGGATGATTACCTAAGTGGGAATGGTTGATATTGCGAGGTTCTGATATAGTGCCAATGTTCCTTGACATGCTGTTAAATGCAGGGGAAGTGGAGAAGACAGCTGAAGCTCTCATGACATCCCTGGGCGTAGTCTAATCTCGGAAGGCAACCTAAGGCCAAAGCGGGGAAGATGATGATGATCCACTCAGTCTACACCCTTTCTCACAGCATCACTCCTCTTGAAAACATAATTAATTTTCTAGCAAAGTCACAAAATGTTTTATTCCCAATTAATTGATTTGATGATCATGATCCATGGATGTCTTTCTCAAATAGCATTGATCTCCCTTTCATTTCTCACATTTGAGGGAATCACAACTCTTCATTTCATGCCTTTTGACCATTCATTAAACTAATTATATTATATTTTATATTTTATTATTTTAAATTTTAATTGTTTATTAATATTTATTATAAATCCCATTTCAAAAAGGGGGCATTACATGCTTACATGTCCTTGCTCTTCTTGTTGTACTTTTTATTGCTTTAAAATTTGATTTGAATTGTCTATTGGTTTTATTGTTTATAGCACACAAAAAAGACAATAACCCTTAAAGTTGAATTCAACAATACCATCAACAATGTGTTGTACCAATAAAATAAAAAATTGTGTAAAAAAGTTGCTTTCCAATCTGATGTAAGCCTTTCAAAAATCATTTTGTAATATTTGTCTTCCATGTTCTTGGATGTCATGCTTGTAGGTTTTAATCAATGTCATTTAAAAGCTAACAAAAGGAGCTTCATAACCCATCAGATGAGGTGTAAATTCGACTCAAATGCAAGAGATTCAAAATTTTGGCAGGCACATAAAAGTGGCTAAGAGGATCCAAAAGGGGGCTAGGAAGGAGTTTGCCAAGTATTTTATGTGGCATATTGACCCCATGAGTGATCCTCGTCAGTTACAACCAAGTCTTCAAGTGGAAAAGATGGAAAGCATGCCCCCAAGCAGTAGCTTGCCAGTTTAGGTGCCAAAAAACCTCTTGGAGAGCTACAAGCCCGTCTCTACCAGGTTAAGTGGCTAAGAAACTCCACAAGGGCACCTAGGACATGTTTGCCAAGTTTCTGAGTGGCAGAATGGGCAGAACCCTCCAAAATTTATTCTTCCAATTTTTTTATTGCAAAGGACACCTAGAAGCACACCTAGGCCATTACTACCAATTTAAGTGGTAGTGTTGCTTAAAAATCAGCAACATAAGATCCAATCCTTATATCACCTTGTCCTGTCTCTTTCTGAGCTTTCCTGTAAAGATCCTCAATAATCTAGTGAGTGCTATCATGGTGAACAAGGGTTGCAGTAATAGCATCGTTATTGACTTTCAGCTAACTCTTCAAGGTATGATTCTCATCCTTGTTATTTTGGGAAGCATTATCTAATGGGTCATCCAAATCAGTATTATACATAAGTGAGGTGCTGCTAAAGAAGTCACATGACTCCTCATTACATGAATTGTTAAAGACATCCAACTGGTGGTCACAATCTTTAACCATATCTTTTCCATCTTTTCTATGATCAAGTGAAGTTTGGGAATCAATGGAAGTCGTTTGCTCTTCTCTAGAAAACCATCCTGTAACCTCTAGATTTGCTGCCTCTTCTTTAGCCTCTCCTTCATGCATTGATTCAATATTTGTTTTGCAATCTCCTTCTTCAATGACAACCTCGTAAGGATTTTCTTCAATAACTGGTTTAGTTTTTTGTTCACTTATGGGTTGATTAATGATAGCTGGAAACTCTTCATATAAATTTCTGCACCTATCTTGTGCAAGTAGATCTCGAGCCAAATCTTGATATTGCTTCTTTTCCATTAAAGTACTGTGTTGTAGCTGTGGATGGAAGTCCATGAAACTAGAGAAGGTTAAATCTCTCTGAACTTGTGGAGGAAGTGTGTTATACTCATCATACACGCCTAGTATTTTTGTCCTTTTATCAGGCTGTAAAATCTGAGCTAACCGTTGTTGTACCTTAACAAGATCCTTCCAGACTTTTTCCAACCCATGCATTTTTCCTAGCTAGAAACTACTTGTCTCTGCAGGTGAAAGTCCAAACTTACACTGCTCAAATTCTTCAGATTAACTTGTAGCTGATAATCACATTGTCTAAGTGCCGCCAACTGGTTCTATTTGACTATGTTTCCAGTATGTCTCCCAGTAATGATCTGAAGTAACACCACTGTAGGGATCTCAGCTAGGTATTATTAAAATTTGACTGCAAGATTTCTGAACATCAAAACATCATTATGGATGCATTAAATTACAACCATGAATGTGTAAATTAATCAAACACCTGTGTATCTCTGCAAAACGAAAATCAATTGTTCCATTGAGAATCTGACCATAGTTTGGAAATTGATGATGTTGTTTGCATATATCCAATCACCAGGACATATAACTTGATTAGGTTTTGTTGGCATATGTTTTCTGGAGTCTGTTTATAAGCCTATCACGTATTCAAACTGAATATTGATTTAACGTTCTGGACTCCAGCCGCTATACACAGCAAGAGTTACGCCAGCAATGAATTCTGGTTCTAGCCACTAAACGTAGCCTCACTAGTGTTGTATAAGGAGTGACCACCTTTCTCACAGCCTACAAGCAATATCGGAAATGGGAATTCTTGACCACGCGTCAATCCTGCAGTGATGTGATACGCTGCTAGTTACTCCAGTTGTCTCCCCCCGTAAGTCACAAACAACCTCTGTTGTATGCGTAGTGGAGGCCGTAATGGGACCTGGGTTGTTATCTCCAGCCGCGCGGCTAATACTGCGATGGTAGTGTATGACGATTCA
This sequence comes from Thuja plicata, assembly GCA_018584345.1. Taxonomy (NCBI): domain Eukaryota; kingdom Viridiplantae; phylum Streptophyta; class Pinopsida; order Cupressales; family Cupressaceae; genus Thuja; species Thuja plicata. The sequence goes on along the minus strand of MU225952.1, from coordinate 4,056,318 downwards.
CGCGTATTGGGCTGGTGTGGTTCAACAGCGTGAACAAATACCTTGAAACGTAGAGCTAACAACCAAATGCGAGAGCTATGTCTCTCCACCCTCTGTCGTAATTACTAGCTGCCGGTCTTCTTAAACTCAGGTAGCTCGAAAGTCTTATCACGTCTTTTGTGGAGATAAATAATCACCGATAATTCCCAGAAAAATTTATGAGCCCTTCTGTCGTGCCCAGGCTTATTGCCGTGTCTACCTTCCTTCACCGTTCTAGACTTCCTGCTGGTCCTAAACGGCTTCCTGTGCATTACGTGCCTTATGATGCCTCCCACGACTTGACAGGTCTTACAACAGTAAGCCAGTCTATGCGACACAGTAACAAGGACTTCCTTAGGGAATGTGATGCGAGAGACCAGAGCACTCTGCAATCAGTCCTGTTGGGATGTCATCACTACACATACGGCTTTGAACTCACTTTGTCTCACAGGCTGCTGCTGACACCTTTCCCCGCGTATCTCCTTATTTCAACTGCCTTCACTTCTCCAGTCGCGTGAAGTGGTAGCTCTGTGGTGAATATCTGGACAGCACGATAAAAGCTACTTCCAAATTCTTACTACTTGGCCTGCTAACGTCTTGCATTCTTCGAGTTTCAATGCATAAACAGACTTATATAGTTATCATTCTGAGACGTGATAACTCTAAGAGTTCTTAATATGAAAAGCCACTGTTCAAGATGAATTCTGGAACTACCTGGCTTCTTGCTCGGAAGATTCAATGTTCAGACTACGCAACACTGAATTTTTTTTTTTTTACTCAAAATCCTTCTGTAAATAAGTTTCTGAAGAAAAACCTCACAGGCTAGCAAGAAAACCAACTCTAATACCACTGTAATGACCCGAACCGGGTCTTTCCCAATTTTCCACAAATATTTCTCATACAAATTTAAACATTCAAATGCATGCAGTAAACCATTGATTCGATAGCAATAAACCAGCAATATTCTAGTGAAACCCTCAGCAAATACTATTGCATCATACAACAGCAATACTATAACAAGAGGATTTTCAACAATTCAAATCAAAACTACAATATGCAACAGGATATCAAATAACAGAAAAGAACCTGTGAATACAATGGCGAACTCTGCTGTGAATCTGCACCGGAGATGAACTGGGTATCCGTCCAATCCACCGAGAAAGCCTGAAGGTTTCCGTCCTCAGGTTTCAGAACCAAAAGTTGAAGCTCTCTGGATTCTCAAAGATAAAATAAATTCATAAAACTAAGCATACACAATGAGACTCCAAGTCTTCATTTAAAGCTGCGGCTGTGACTTTTTCAGTTTCCCCACTTTGTCTCTTCATATTCCACTTAAAGTCACTTTTTAAATAAATATAACCGTTGGATTATAAAGTGACATAATAAAATAAAGTAAGGAACCTTCTGGCATTAAAACGGAGGGCCAAACGAACTCGGATGGAGACGTGTGATAGCTTGTCGGAAAGCTCTCGGCGAGATGCTCTAAGTCCACAACTGAAATGTCAGGAAACTGAGCTCTGTCGACTTACTATAAATAGTAAGTACCTTGGAAACCCTGTGGAAACTGATCTGATTGGCCTGAAACTGAATACACCTAGGCCAAACATCCCTCTGATCACCTGCCAAGCCTCGAATAGCCCACTGGGCCAAGATGAAAAGGCTAACTATAAGGCACAAAATAATGTGCCCCGAAAAGGGGACATTACGCATTTCCACTAGAAAAACATTCTATAATTTAGTGCAGGTAGCAATTATTACAAAATTTGAATAAGATCTTTAACATTACAAAACAAAATTTGCTGAAGTTCAAATATTTATTACATCAAATTGAACTAGCCTTGAAGGTTTCTTCCTATGAAATTTTTATGTCCAATTGTTGATAATGACCCCTGTCCAATTAATTGCAAGCTTTTTATAGTGATAAATTATATTTTAAACATTAAACAATTCTTCAATAGGTGAAGGGAGTTGCAAGCTACTTTTTTTAACATTTTTCAAGTAGAATGTTAATTACAAACAAACAAGTTCTCTGTACAGTGAAAAAGTAAAAATAATTTAAGGACTTGGAAAGCGAGAATGTTATTGGTGCAGCTGATCCCATTGGCATTGGCACTGTTTATGAATCAACTAATGCCTTTGATGAAAAAGAAGAAGAAGAAGAAGATTAAAAGATTTAGATAATCCAATAGATGATTGAAACTTAGTATAAAGTTGCAATTGTTGAAAGTCAAAACAATGATACTTGAACTCAATATTATTGTTTTAATATTTTGATGCTGATATGATGCTATGATTACGAGTTTATGATGTTTTTGTTGTTTTTAATATTTATGATACTATGTGACATTCTAATCTTAATCCATGCTTCTAGGCTGCATAAATATGTGTGTAATTTTTACATGTTTTTGTACTAATGAACCCAAACCCCATTTCAAAATTTTGCCATACCGGCGAACCTGTTCTTTGAACCAGAACCCGAACCAGCAACTTTGATGATAATTGATTTCATGCTTTTGGTGCTAAAATTATTGTTCAATCTGTTTTTCTTGTGTTCACATTTACTCTATTTGTTCTTTAATTAATTAAACTGAAATGGATAATAGCATCACACTTTATATTGAAGTTATTTGTTCATCTAGGTTGTAGTTTTGCATAAAACTTAGCTATTTATTTCTTAGAATCATGTTTTGCCTTGTGTTGGACTAGTTATTCCTTTTCAAATCATGTGTGCATCAACTTGCTAGTCTATACTTTAGCCAGTAGAAAGATATTGTGATTGCATTTAGAGTTAGTCACTTCACTCTCAAAGTCTATAAAATCTCCCTTATGTGACAATATTTGGTACCAATCTTGTACTCATACCCAAGGCAAAAAGACAAGCAAAAAGTTATTTAATCATTGCAAACACCCACCAGAAAATATTGCAGAGTGAATCATTCACGCTCATGAGAAATTGTTTCTTGTTAACCACTACTCATGAAATACAGATCATGGAGATTGACTCCAAAACTACATAATTAAATCCTCAAAAATCACTTACGAGAAACACTACCTACTTGATAATCAAAGAGTTAAGGAGCTCTATAATGAATGGTTCACTTGCTGGAGGTTTCGCAAATGTAGTAGCAAGCTAAGCTGGTTTGATATTGGGGGAAACACCATGGTTAAGCATGCTTGAGTCAAAGTAGTACTGGGATATTAACCTCCCAAGAAATCCCAATGCTTCACTATTGTGAGCATTACCTAGATGCAATTAGTGTTAAGTGGACTGTGCATGCTCATGAGAGATAAACTTCTTGGGAGCCACTAGTCATGACAAACGGGTCAATGAGATTAACTGAAAAACTACAAAGTTTCACCTGAAACACTATTTCATTTTGTGCTGTCCTGAAAGATAAAAACTAAACACTAACAAAAATGTCAAGACAAAAACCAAAGGTAAAGAAGAGATACCACCTCACCAATTGCGATTTGACTTTTACTGGAAAGCAATTGGAAGATGTATGATTTCAATAAGAGTAAAATATCGGAAAAAAATGAAAATGCAGGATGAAGTTTGGTCATGCAGCTAGATGAGTAGTGGTAGAAAAAAAAAACTCTGATTGTCTATTAAATAATGAACAGCAGAATGGTATGGCAGACTTTTGTTAGTCAGAGGCAATACTCATGCATCATAGACTGCTAGTTGCCTTGATATTCACTCATGTAAAATTTATCATCATTTATACACAGAACAATGACTCCACCAACAACACCAGCAGCCACTTTATTTTATTGTTTTTTCAATAACAAAAGTATACACTTCCATAAAAGGTGTGGAGGGATCTCAAAAAGGGTGTAGAGCAATGAAACACATCGGCATCCCTCTCCTCTGCAAGACCGGCGACAACAAACAAATTTTGTTTATCATTTTTTCTTTAATATATTGCTATTTAAAACAACTGTATAGCTGTTCTCTACATTTACCATCAATTACCATATGTTGCCATGATTTTATCCAACATCAATTGGTTGGTTAGTCTCAAGCCTCGCTCACCACTCGAAACATAGTTGTTTGCCCTCCAGGGTAAACGGGATTTAACAGAGACATACACAAAGTAAAGTACTCAACAGAGAATGTATAACAGCATTTATTCACAGATTCATCACTTAAGTACAAAGGTATTTCCGTACAAGAACATGTCTTCTTCTATCGAGAGACTAAGTACATATAGGTACCGAAGGGGTGTGACGGTTGGCCACCATGCTCCAACTACCTAGCCTCTGGTCACTAACTAATTCCCAATGACAAGATTACATTATTCCCGACAACATCATCCCCCCCAAAAAACAAGTCGTCTCGGGGGACTTAACAACAAAATGGAAATAATGCCCATTACCTAACATAAAGAAATCAGCTAAGAGGAAGTGGAAGGGGGCATCCCTAGAACTGACAGTAGGGACACAGAAGGGTTCGATTTCCTCCGCAACTGATACACCTGCAGAGTACGGATATCTAGATCCGCCCTGGGAGTTGGTCTCGACAGCTTCCTTGAGCATTAAGGTAACCTCCTGCAGTTCAGCCTCCTTGTGACTGCACGCCACCTTGGCCTCGGCTAACTGGACCTAAACTACACCCTTACCAGTTGTGGCTGCCTCTAACTATGCCAAAAGTGTTGTGGTGGTACCCTAAATTTTGATAATTTATAAGTCCCAATCCATTATCAAGAAGCATGTTTCTCCATAAAAAAAAAAGATCAAAGGAAGAAAGCTTTATGACACAAATAAATAGAACTAACTAATCGAAGCCTTCAGAAAATGCTGGAATTTAGACCTACTACAAAGATGATTTCGACAGAGGATAAAGATGATCGAATTTTAAAAATCTAAAAACGACCTAGTTCGGGAAATCAAATTTCCTATCTCCAGCAAAAATATTAGCTTTTCACAAGGTGTTTTGGATTTTCGACCAAAGCCAAATCCGAAAGTTAGGTAGTTATTTTTTAGTTAGTTTATTGTTTTTTCAAAATAATTTGTAAT
>MU225952.1:4031964-4048428 GCA_018584345.1 Thuja plicata | reverse complement strand
CCCCTTCCTTGTATTCACCATACTCTAAGGGAAATGTTTTCGGCTCTTCCTCAATACTTAGTACACTGCATGTTGGTCGGAAGAGTTCATAGTCCTCTATTTGCCAGTGGAAGAGACCGTTCATGGAGTCGGCGTCATCTCCCGAACACTCTTCCAATTCTAAGACGCCTTCTTCGTTAGGTTCCATACAACTCCTTCCTTCATCTCTTCGACCATTCTCATTGTCAGATTCTGAGTCTGAAGAAGAGGCTATCTCTTCGCTCACCATCTGGGTGCGAAGGTCGATGGTGAACTTCCTCCCCACATTCTCCATCGAGAGGGTGTTTTTCTTCCAATTGTGGTTTACCTTCGCCGTGACCAGCCACCCTCGACCCAAAATGGCATCATAACCCTTCTTTTTCAAAGGTATCACCACAAAGTCTAGTACAAATGGTTGCGAGCCAATGTTGACCCATTGTGCCATCAACGTTCCGAGGGGTTTGATACCCTGCTGATCGTCGCCCAATAAGTTGAAGGTTGGGAGCCACAATGTTGGCTTGCCCAATTTCTTCCATGTCTCCTCCAGAAGGATGTTCACTCCTGACCCTCCGTCCACTATAGTGTCTATCAGGATGGTGCCAAGGATGCCCATCTCGACGACTGTCGGGTACCTACCACTATTTACAGCAAGTATCATTGGGTCAGTTGCAGACCCTCTGGGGATGTCCGTATGTGTGGTATTTGGCTACGTGGCAGAGTTCTCCAACAGCGTCGTTCCCAAGTGAGGGATGGGGTGAAAGAGATCGTGGAGTTTCACCGGTACCTCTAAATGTAGCAGTTGTCTCAAAATGTTTTGTTCTGCCTCCCTCCGACATGAGGTGGTGGCCATCTCCCATGTTTCTTTTTGTGTCTTCATCGCCTTCTCTATTTCTTCCTTAGCCTCCCGTGCCCGTTGTTTTATGTTCGAGGGTTTGGATATATGGCTTGCTTTGCTTGCCCTTGAGTGACAGTTAGTACCGTACTTGTGCTTCCATCTATGTCTAGCCAATTAATGTCAGATTTAGGCCAGTTGGCATCCTCGTGGTTGTCAGGACCACACCAATGGCATAGCTTCTACGGGGTGTCGCCCTTGTCGCAATCCCTTGCAAAGTGGCCCCACTGATTGCAAGCTCGGCACTGGATCATCAGTCGACCCTTGGAATCGTATTGTATGCGACTCCTTGTGTTGGTGTTGTTGTTATTGCCCCTTCTGCGACCACGTTGGTTGCCTTCGTACCCGCCCAAGGATATGTTATTGTTAGTCTCCGTCGCCCCCGATGTAGATGGTTGCTCTTGGGTAAATACCACTTGTTGATTCCTCACTTTCATGTTGTATGGGCATTTCTTGGTGGAATGGCCCATGATCTGGGAAATGTCACAAAATGCCTTTTTGGGACACGACCCCTTCATATGGCCTCTCCTTGCAGTCTGTACACCACATGTCATCTTCCCCCTTGCTAGTACCCCCTTTCATGGTCTTATTGTTATTGCCCCTTCTGCCACCGCGTTGGTTGCCTCCATACCCGCCCGAGGATATGTTATTGTTAGTCTCTACCGCCCCCGATGTAGATAGTTGCTCTTGGGCAAATAGCACTTGTTGATTCCTCACTTTCATGTTGTATGGGCATTCCTTGGTGGAATGGCCCATGATTTGGCAAATGTCACAAAATGCCTTTTTGGGACACGACCCCTTCGTATGGCTGCTCCTTGCAGCCCGTACACCACATGTCATATTCCCCCATGCTAGTACCCCCTTTCATGGTCTTGAACTCCATCATTCTCTCCATGTCCTTTTGGAGTGCCATGACTTTTTTCTTCGACTCGCCATCACTACTACTGTCATCGTCCGCAGTGTCATCTTCATCGGAAGAAGACTTGCTTCTTTTCTTCTTGGAGATCTTTTGTTCACTCTCCAAGTCCATCGCCCGATTATAGGCATCTTCGTATGAGGTGGGGGGCACTATCTTCATTTTCCTCCGTAGATTAGATTTTAGGCCCTCCACGAACCATCTTTTCTTCGGGCCATATGTTCGCTAGCTATCCATTTTTCCGACTAACTCCTTCAGTCAGCGACCATAGGCCCGCACAGTCTCCTTCTTGCCTTGTTTGGTACCGTATATCTCTAAAACAATTTCATTGTCATCCCTCAGGAGTCGAAACTCCTTCTGGAATTCTTTCTTGAGTTCATCCCAAGTGGTCACCTTTGTTTTGTCCACATCGGAGTACCAGTCGATGGCTAGCCCTCTGAGTGTGGCAGGAAATTGTTTCACCCATTCTGCCTGGTTGGCAACTCCATTCTCAGACCAGATTGTCTTGCACGTACGACAATGTAGTACTGGATCTTCCTTTCCATCTCCATGGAATTTTGGCAACTTCTCCTTGTTGGTCGCCATTGGGGTGGATTGTTTCACCCGCGGTGGATTTTGTATTTGTACTCCTGCACCACTTGTGCCAGCCCCTGTACCAGCACTGGTGGTGTTCGTGGTATTGATAACTGGCACTTGCACTTGTGCCTGAGTATTTGTTGGTACCCTGGTGTGTGGTGTCGTTGGCCCGAACAAAGATTCCTGACTGTCGAACGCTTGTGCTTCAGTGGCACCTTCAGTCGTACGGTCTCCCCTACGACGATTGTTTGTACCTTCAACTTAGGTCTCCGTACGTGGTGTACGAGGTAGATTCGTAAACAGGTCTCTAGTTTCCTCTAGTAAGGCCCTCCTTAGCCTTGTCTCTTCAAGCAACTCTTCACTGCTTTGCACCCTCTGATGCTCTGGCGAAGTGTACGACTCTCCTTCGGCCTGTGCACCTTCCGTAACACTCCCGAGGTCCCCTTTGGTCAACCCTCCGACAAGTTGTTCCGCGGCAAGTTGCCTCAACCTTCGTTGGTGTTCTATTTGTTGCTCAAAGATTAAGGCCTTCTTTGCTGCCTCCCACTCATCGTTTGGTGCCTTCTTATTTCTGTCTTTATTTAAAAGATTGGGCATCAAAACTTAACGCAAACTCATTATAATTGTTTATACAGTGTCCTTTTCTTGGGTCTCCGTACGTGGTGTACGAGGTAGATTCGTAAACAGGTCTCTAGTTTCCTCCAGTAAGGCCCTCCTTAGCCTTGTCTCTTCAAGCAACTCTTCACTGCTTCGCACCCTCTGATGCTCTGGCGAAGTGTACGACTCTCCTTCAGCCTGTGCACCTTCCGTAACACTCCCGAGGTCCCCTTTGGTCAACCCTCCGGCAAGTTGCCTCAGCCTTCATTGGCGTTCTATTTGTTGCTCAAAGATTAAGGCCTTCTTTGTTGCCTCCCACTCATCGTTTGGTGCCTTCTTATTCCTGTCTTTATTTAAAAGATTGGGCATCAAAACTTAACGCAAACTCATTATAATTGTTTATACAATGTCCTTTTCTTTTTAACCTTCAGATGTTAAAACTCCCTACAATGGACACCGCAACTGGCAGACCCATTATGTCCGTGTGCCATCCAGTCTTTTCCCTTCCCGAGTATGTCTAGGCAGCGGCGCCAAATGTTTGCCCTCCAGGGTAAACGGGATTTAACAAAGACATACACAAAGTAAAGTACTCAACAGAGAATGTATAACAGCATTTTATTCATAGATTCATCACTTAAGTACAAAAGTATTTCCGTACAAGAACATGTCTTCTTCTATCGAGAGACTAAGTACACATAGGTACCGAAGGGGTGCGATGGTTGGCAACCGTGCTCCAACTACCTAGCCTCCGGTCACTAACTAATTCCCAATGACAACATTACATTATTCCTGACAACAATAGCAACCACAAAATCTGCATGGGTCTCTCATAATTCAAGATAATAATTCAAACCAGCATCTTCAACTTCTCATTTTACTCTGTAAACTGGCTCTGATACCACTATTGAATGATCAAATTCACATACATGACACTCACAGGATCAGAAAGGAAAAAGGACAGGACTCATGGCAATGAAAAATCAATAAATGGCAGTTCACTCATTCTATCATTCCCACAAAACATCAATGCACAATCAAGAAGTTATATAAAACATACAGGATGGTTAAACTGCCATCAGCCACCCAAGTGAAGACCCCTTGATAAATGTTTTCAGGGTGTAGTTAGCTAGGACTAAGGAGAAGCTCAGGAAAAACACAAGTTATAGTGAGAGCATATCCAACATCTTGGTTCGTCCCTACAAAGGCTAGGTCATGAGCATGCTAGTAGGGCTCTTACATGGGAAAGATTTAGTTGCTTCTATTTGTGTATGTTTGTATGCTACAAATTAATCATCATGACATGTCTATATGTTTTGCAACATAAAGTTTCTAAACAGGAATAAGCATTTAAACTAGCAATGGTAAAACTCAGTCCACCATAAGACGTTCAATCCATAATTGTCTAAGTGCAATACAATTCCAAGAACAAGAATTTACTAACCAAAATTGAATTCAAATGCTTAATTACATCAAGACATTGTTTATTATGGATGGTGTAGCATAAAAATTCATTCTAAACACAGCTTATACATATTTTCAGTTGAAGTGTAATCCCATGTATTCACTTTTAAGTTGGAGTGTGATCCTATGTTTTCAAATTTCCCAGAAATCATGTTACAATCTGTTTTCTTAGGCACCTCTGATACTCAATTCTATTACTACTCACTTTGCCTCCTGCTGTATCCATTAGAGATATTATTATTTTATTTCTCATTTAAGATAAGAGAGTGCATACTGTTTGATTGGCCATAATTCACTTGTAGTTTCCAGTCCTGTGAGTACAACTGTACAATTATAAATAATGTTCACAATGAAGACTTAGATGGCATTTGCAAATTTTAAAATTATTCATCAAAATATCATCTCTACCTTGAGGGAAACATACATACTTTTGATCGATTATAATTGTCAAAGATATATTGTGTGTGTTTTAGGACATTTCATCCTCTGCTTAACATTTCTCAACTGTCAATTAAAATGTCTGTCGTGCCTTATCTTCTGTCCTCAAAAAACCTGATCAACATGCTAACTTAAGCCATTTAAGATCCTAACATGGTTAGAAACTGGATGAACCAATGAATGGATAGCTACGTGACTTTATATATATTTAGCTCTGACTCCCTTGTAGAGGAGACCCTAAAGAAGCATTTTTTCCTACAAAACAGATCCAAAAAATCATGCTAGATAATAGTGAAATTTATGTATTAATAAACCAGTGTGTACCCGTGGATACATAAATCTCACTGCACAGTAATAATCAATTTACAAGACCCTTATATTTATTTAAGCGTACCTTAATACCATATAGTTCCAGCAAACACTTCGTTTGCAAGCTGTCTCCCATCTTTAATGGTAATTCTGCATTTGGAAAAATGCCAACCAAATCAGGACATAATTTTTTTTTAAAACCAAAATTATACATAAATATAGTAGCTATGGTACAGCAATTTGATAGAAAAATGAGCATGAAAATAGAGGATTCAAACAATTCGTTATATTGATTTACAACCTGATACTCATCGTCTCCCATAGACTGTCCTATAAGTTAAAATTTCAGCTACAGTTATGTAAATATAGTCATCAGCTTTACATGCTAAAATGAACTGACATGTACAGAAACTCAGACTTACATGACAAAAAACACAAATACATTAGCAAGTTCCCATAAACAGAACAAACAAATTCAATATATACATATGATAGTTTTTGTAAGTTGTTAAACTTTCAGGCCAGTTTTGTTGTTTCATAGAAAGGATAAAAAAAACTATTGTCCACAAATTCCTATGATAGTATCATACACAGTAACACAAAGAAACACATTAGATCAACTTGAAAAATAAAGTGGTTGAACTGAAAGGCTCTAAAATTTTGAAAAGAGTAGTGGCAACAGCTATAAGAATACAATATCAATGAACTAAAACAAAGTGAAACTCCTGTTCCAAGAAGAGGATGGAACTACCCTCAAAGCTAACAGCACACAACAGATACTCTTAATCTCTAACATTCTTAATCTCCTAGAAGATGTCCTACCACTGGTGTTGAAGACCTGGCCATCAGACTGGAACTAGGAGAGGGAAGGATAAGCTGTCACCAAAGCTATTTAAGAGGCCTTATCAATTCAGGTCAGCCTCAAAATATTGCATGAAATGCACTTGATAACATCAAACTCAAGATTTTTGTATAAAGGATTGCCTTCGAAGTCAAACTGACAAGGTAAACAGTCAAATCCTCAAATCACCTGAAATAATCTAACGCAGTGCATGAGTACACTTGATAACATCAAACTCAAGATTCTTGTATAAAGGATCGCCTTAAAAATCAACCGGTGAGGCGAACAGTCAAGTCCTCACTTCGCTTGAAATAATCTAATACGGCTTAAGCAAGTGCTCCTTCCCCTAGTCATCTAAGAATCCACAAAAAGCAGACAGGGAGATGCAAGAAGACAAACCTTATAGAAACCTTAAACATTACATATCATGCCAAGACAAAATGATAAGGTAACATAAGGATGGCTAATACATACAATGCTGATTACTGTCTTGTCAAAATTGAATTTCAAATCTTTTCTTTTACTAAAGACATAACATGATTAAAACCTTTAGCAAGTGGCACCTAGCCATTCGTGGTAAGCGAACATGGTTAATGTGACTCTTCAAAAAAATACAAGCATTGCCTATTATTACAAAAAATTGGAGCAGCACACCGTAACACTCGATTCATGTCACTGAAGACTTCTTAAAACCAGTCTTATTTCTTTTAAACTATTAATTACATCTGTTTAAGCACTATCATTCATTTTCAACTTCCTTTTATATCCCCCAAGCACATTTGTTTAAGTATCTAACCTTCAGATTTAACCATGGTTTTGTTTCTACACATTTGAACCAGAATACAATTGTTTTGAAACTCAAAGGATGGTGAACCAGGCCTACAAGCATAGTTCCCCACATTGGTTGTCGCTCCAATTACTTGATGTCACATTAACCAACATGTTCTTAGCACACAGCACCTTTAACACAGTCTGCATCCTGATCTGATAGTCCCTGGATTTATCCTTTAGATAACATACCAGAAACCAGGCTCAAGCTTTTATCCAGAATCTCGACTTTATTTACCCAAGTTATGTAAATCCAATTTATTGCTTATTTGGATATTAGTTTCTACATTTTATTCTTTAGCTTTAGCAACTTAAATTAACTATGAAAAGTCTTATTGGTGATCATTCCGCCTTCGAAACCAAATCTGATGTCAACAACTATCCATACATGAGGGTTCCTATTCCATCCAATTTAATTTATGTTTAGCAATCAGGTTATCCTTGTTTATATTTCAATGGATGTGACTGTCTACTATTTCTGGCTTTGAATCAGAAGCAATTCATATAATTGATTTTGGCTGAACCGCAAGCTTAGACCTAAAAGGCATTTAAATCCATGAACCAAGGTTCCTTTTAAACCCAAATTACCTAACTCGAGTTATTCAATTCGTTGCACTCATTTGTTTAGTTTTACCCCAATTTAATTCTAATAGCCAATTGGGCGATAAACTATAGTTAAGGTTTCGTTTCAGTTTCCCAACCCCAGGTTGATCAACTATCAACACCCAAGGAAATCAAAATAGTAGAATCTAACCAGAAAAAAGCATAAATAGACAACAGCAATATAAACTAGATTTAAATTTGATGTTGACTCCACAAGAAACCTTATTAGGGGCAAAAGTACTTCCAATAAAACAAAATCATGCAATGGACATTCAAGCAAAATTTATTCCCTCAATATTGATTTAATCAAGTTGGAAATATGGTGATTAATCAAAGTTCACGGGTCCCATTGTGTATGTCAAATGCAATAATCTTATCCAATTGGATTCTATTGATGCAACTCCTTTATCAGCAATAAAACTTAAACATTTCAAGAAAAAAAGTGCAAAATTAATCCTGAAACCAATAAGGAATTTAATGGGTATGAACTTCGAATTTCTTAGTTGGCTTCATATAGGAAAGCCAAAGTCTTGCAATATGGTCTTTTGACACAACAAAACTTTTAGAAAACTATTGAATATCTAGGACTAAAAAATCTTCCAATCTTCTTCTAATCAGGATTAATTGTTGGGGTGAATACTAACCCAGGTTAATTGTGAAGTAAAGGTTATTCCAACTTAAATTCAAATTTCAAAGCAGTTCATCATCTAATAAACCTTTGATGCAAAAAAACCTTAAAATCTGGTTTCATTCCAACTACAACTCTCAAATTTTAAAAGTTAGGGATCAGGTTTAGCCAGTATTTATCAATGGGGTTATAGCTTAATCCCTATTAATCAATCGTTTAAGGCTTCACAACCTCAAATTACAATTTTTTTATTTTAAGTTCTGATTGTTAAAGTGAGATTATTTAGACTAGTCTCACACCAATGGAGGTTGCAAGGGGGACCTCCTCCACTAGCATTAGCACCTATATTAACACTAGAAATTCGAACTTCTCAACAGCCTAGTGAAGGCACACAAGACCCACTAGTACAATGGCCCTAAAGAGCACACGTCAATATTGAGAGGGATGGGGGGTGAATTTGTATTAGGACGAAGTTTAACACTTATTTCAAATCTGCAAATATAACTTCAAAAATATCAAACAAACAACACATGCAAGAACACAAAAAAAAAAAAAAAAAGTGGAAAACCCCTAAGGGAAAAAACCATGGCAAAATATTGCTTTTATTAACTTCTTACAAACTGTAGACAACAACCCACAAAAGACACCAACCTTATAAATGTGAGCTCCACTCACTAGAACAACTAACTCCCTCTAAGCACCAAATCAGTATGAGGCACTGACCTCCAATAAACTCTACTCTAAAAAACTTCTCTGTACTCTCTGCTCTTAAAAAACTTCTTTGTACTCTAACTCAAAATAAATTCTGTATCATGCTCAATCTTCATAAATCTGTACTTCCTTTCTTTTTCTCATCACCCTCTATTCTCTGATTTTAAATCACTCGAAAAATCAACTTCTTAAACTGCACTTTCCTTTTTATTTCAATAATATCCATAAAACTCTTCAAGAATAAAACCTACTAAAAAATGGCGCTGCTGTTTGGATTCTCAAAATTGAATATTTCTAAAATATATTGGGCCCTCAAATCTGATCATGAAACCTTATCAAATCTGCTTTTAAATCTGCATAAAATCTTTCTTTTTATGTAGCATGAAAAATTTCTATTTATGACACATTAAAACTTTATTTTTATTAAAATAATATTTTATTATTTAATGGTCATTTAGGAATATTTAGTTTATTTAGTTAGTTTCTATTTCAGTCTTTAGTTTACGTTTATTTCGTTTAGAAACATCGTAGTGTAATTGCCTATATATGTAATCTTCATTTTCCTTATCAATATACAATTGCCATTTCATAGTATCAGAGCCATTTGAAGTTTTTTGGTGAACTTTTTTTCATTAAAATTCATGGGCAATCCTAAGAAATTTTTCAGAATTTTCTCATAAGTTTTTCTTTTTGATTTATTAAAAAAATTCAACTGTTTACCGATTGTGGATTTTTGCAAAGGGTATTCATCTGAAGATTTTTGCACTGGTTATTTTACAGAGCCTTTTTTTGCCATTTTTGAAGTCTAGACGGGTTTCATGAAAAAACACGGGCGTTTTTCGCAAAATTGCGACAATTCTGTTATTTTTGCCAGCAGTTCCTCCTCAGACCCACACATTGCATTTTTCTGAGCCGCATACAGCTAAGGTTCATCGATTTCTTGCCCCGCACGGAGTCCGTGTTTTTTTGTCTGCAAAACTTGTGTTTTTATACTCGATTTCTCTGCATTTTTCTGAAAGTTTTCAAGCATGTGATCTCTCTTCTTTTTTGCGACACTGCTGGCAGATTTGTTTGCCGACAGTCAGTCATTTCTAGAGCCCACACCTAGGGTTTTTTAAAATCTTCCGCAATCTTTTTCGGAATTTTTTATTAAATTGTGGTGACTGTGTTTAGACTTTTTGTCTTTCTTCAGTGATTTTCTAGTCAAACTGACATGTTTTTTAGAACACAGCTTTGCTTTTTGTGTTTTTCTCAGCAAATCGCAGGTCATTTTTAACAAAATATATTTTTTAGCAGCGGCTAGGGTTGCTGCAACCCGCGCCTAGGGTTTTTGCGATTCTTCTTTTGATAATAGCATCAACCACCTTGAGATCTGTGCCAACAGTTTGCAAATAGTTGCAGTCTGTTTTACCTTATTTTTTGTGCATTAAAAAGCAGGAGGGATGGTGTCTCTGATGAACATCATGCTGAAGTCAAGTTAGAAATTCAATGAGTATCGGTGTCTTTACCAGATTGTTTAAACTTTTGGGTACAATGTCTCAACCCATGGCGGCGGGAAAAGATCTGGACAAGTACGATCAGCGGAATCGTGAAGCAATGATGCTCATCAAATTATCGATCACTGATGATCAGCTACCTCAAGTGTCATTTGGCAAGATAGCTGCAAAGATCTCAAATCACTTGAAGGATCTCCATGAAACCTCAGATAAAAGCAGAGCATTCTTCCTCAATAACATGTTTTCAATCAGGATGAATGAGAAAGTGTCCTTGCAGGAGCATTTGATGAAGATAAACGATATTCACGACCACTTGGAGGCTATTGGTCACACGATGGAAGAAGAGGTCATGGTAGTCATTACTTTGAAGAGTCTGCCATACTTTGAAGAGTCTGCCATGGTGCTACAAGCACTTCATTAAGACACTCAATATCGCTTCCACTAGTGTTGATTTGAAGTTTCCTAATCTCTGCAACAAGTTTCTATGGAAAAATCGGAGGAAACAACAGTTCGAAACCAGCACCGGTACTTCCTCTACCAAATAGGCTTTCACAGTAAAACCCTACGAAAAAAGGTAAAGGCAAGTCTTCCCAACATAAGGGGCAAGGTAAATCTTAAGAGAATCCCAAGAAGAATGTTTAGTGCAATTACTGTCACAAGTATGGTCATATGAAGAAAGAATGCAGAAAACAATTGGTTGTTGAACAGTCAAAACAAGGAGGTTCTTGGCAAGAGGCCCATGTTGCAGAGCATACAAAGCAGGAGTCTACATTTTATGCTTTTATTGCCAAAAGAACAACAGACCATGTCAAGTCGTCTGTCTGGTACATCAATTTTGGAGCTTCTTGACATTTCACTCATCGACAAAGACTGGTTTACAGAATACATGCCATTCAGAGATTTTGTGATTTTTGGAGAAGAGTATACTGTTGTCAACAAGGCCAACATTCAGAATCATCTGGTGGGAGAAATCTAATAAAGCCAGAAGGATAAGCAAAGGAATGGAACACAACCTTCTCTCTGTCAGTCAAATTATGCATCATTCTCTGAAGTTGCATGTCGTCTTCAATGCACACAAGTGCAGCATTGTTGACAAGAAGAGTTGCACCACTATTGTTGTTGGCCTTAAGGATCAGGGTCTTTACAAACTTGTTGACACTAGTGAATCTCAATAGCATGCCATGGCAGCAAAGAGCTCGTCTATCAACACACATTGGCATCAGCACTATGGGCATCTGAATATTCACTATCTCTCTCAGCTGGCTCGAGAGAGTCTCGTCGTTGGATTACTTGAGATTCAGTCTCAGAGACATGGTGTGTGCAGAGTGTAAGATACTACCCAAAATTCTATATCCAATTTTTGGCCTTCCAATTTTTTGCCAACTCTTAATTGCAGACAGATAAGCATGTAGTTTTCTGGGTTCTGCAGTAGAAATCTTGTTTGGGTTGTTTAGATCATAGTTGCAAGACTCGCCGAGTGGCGAGTACTCGCCGAGTTTCCTGGCTCTACGAGAAAAACTCGCGGAGAAACTCGCCTGAGTTTTTTGAAAAAAAACTCAGCCGCATTTTCATTCCCAATGTAAAAGAAAAAAATGGCAATTCGCTGCTCATTTTCTTATTTGCAGCAGTTGGATTTGGGAGTGAGGAACTTTGTTGGGCTTCCAAGCCCTTGCTAGGTGATTGCAGACTATTGGACGCGGATTTGAGTGGATTTAAGGTGGATTTCAATCGGTTTTTCAAGAAAAATCACATTCCCAGGTAGGTTTGTTGAGTTTGTTTTTTAAAAACATTCTATTCCTTTTTTGTTGCCTCTAAATGAATACAAAATCATTCCTAAGTAGTTAGAAATGATTTTAAATCATTAGAAGAAGATTCAACACTAATTTTAACAAGTTTTGTTGAATCTATCACTATTTTTTTTTTAAGAATATCTAGATGATTGTTTTAAAATATCAAACCCTAGCTGTTTGTATAGCTTTTTTTAAACTTTGAATGATGTCTAAAAAAATTGAAAGTTTGAAAGTTGAAACTAATTTAGATAGTTTCTAACTTTGTTTAATAGTTTAACTAAAATATTTATTTTGTGTTTTTAATTTCTATGTGTAGGGTAGCAGTTAACCATTAACTCAACATGGCAAATTCATAGGAAGTGTGGCCACTAACACCATGCCCTTCTGGATATATAGGCACCCGGCCTTAAAATGCTAGAGCTAAGACATGGAGGTATGCCTATGAAGCACCAAATGAGCTTGGGAAGGTGATTTGCACAAGATGCGAGAGAGTAATTTTTGGAGGCATAAACCGCCTCAAATACCACCTTGCAGGCATTAGGAAGCATGATGCAAATCCGTGTGACAAAAATACAGAAGAGATAAAAAGATTTGTTAATTCCATACTTGCAGCCGAGGAAGAGAAAAATTTGCATAAGGAGAGGGAGAGGGAGAGGGAAAGATTAGTTGTGAGGGCAGCCATAGCTGAAACTCAAGGTGTTGCTATTGACATTGAAGAAGTAGCACTTGAGAGCATAGTAGGCTCTTTTCGTGCCCCGTGCATCCGCAAACAGAGTGCCTCCTCTTTTACTGCTTCTGCTTCCTCTAGTAGAGCGTCTGCTTCTTCACCACCATCAACATCAAGGATAGGCAATCATTTTGTGCACAGGAACAAACCTGGAGCACAACCATCATTAGAGGCCACTAGATGGAACAAGGAGGCACATGAGAAAACAGATATTGTTGTTGCTGATTTTTGGTATTTCAACATCCCATTGCGTGTGGTTGAGAGACCCTATTGGCTAAATGTGGTGACCGCAATGACAGTTTCAAGAAAAGGGTACAAGGCCCCTTCTCGCAATGATTTGAGTGAGAGGTTAGTAAATAATCGGAATCCACTTGATTTCATTTTTAAATTTTAATTGTTTTTTCTTGTTTATTAAATGAAAATCAAAATTGTGTACTAAGACTTGATTTCACTTTGATTTTGTAAATTGCTCGTAAATGTTGTTGATAGGGCAAGAGAAGTGGTGGAAGACCAAAAAAAAGCGTGGAGTGAATTTGGGAGTACCATTCTTTCTAATGGGTGGACAGATGGAAAAAACCGAGCCATTATTAATTTTTTGGTTGCTAGCAAGGACAATGTGGTGTTTTGGAAATCAGTTGATGCCTCCAACAAGATAAAAAATGCACAAACATTGGCATTAATGTTGGAGAATGTTGTCATGGAGGTGGGAATAGAGAATGGGTGCAAATCATCACAGATAATGCGGCAGCATATGTGTCAGCAGGTAATTTTATGTTGCATATGATTAAATATTAATAAGTGATATTTAATTTAGTTTTGAGGTGAAATATGGAAACTAATTATTGATTAGTTTTACTAATATGCCAGGTAAAATCATCCAAGAGAGGCACCCCTCTTTTTTGGACACCTTGTGCAGCACATGTCCTTGACCTTCTTTTGGAGGACATAGGAAAACTTGATTGGGTGACTCGAATTGTGGAACATGCAAGACGGATCACAAAGTATATCTACATCACCCTTGGGTTCTGAGTTTGATGAGAGAGCACACTAATGGGAGAGATTTGGTCAAACCCGCTGTCACAAGATTTGCAACAATTTTCTTGACGTTGCAAAGCATTCTTGGTACATTGGCTTCTTTGAAACAAATGTTTGTTAGTCAACGATGGCTTGACTCAAATTATTCAAAGAAGGTTGAAGGATAGGCTGTCGCGCGCATAGTCTTTGACCACAATTTTTTGCAAAAGGCTTCTGAGATTGTGAAGGTAACTTCAAAACTTGAATTTTTAATTATTCTTGATTGAAGTCTCTCATTATTAATTTGTAACTTACTAAGTTAATAACTTCATTAATTAATCTTTTTGTAAACTAATTGGTATTTTTCAAATTTCAATTGTAGGTGTCTGAGCCCTTGGTTAGAGTTTTGCGCTTGGTTGATGGGGATCAAACCCCAATGGGGTATCTTTATGAGGCCATGGATAGGGCCAAAGAGTCTATAAAAAATTACTACAAGGGGGATAGACTCAAATATGATCTCATTTAAGAAATTACTGATAAGAGGTGGAACAATCAGCTCCACCAACCCATTCATGCAGCAGGGTACTTCCTCAACCCCCGTTTCAAGTACGATGATTCTTATTCAGAATTTACTAAGACTTGATTTCACTTTGTTTTTGTAGGCTATGTACAAAGACTTGATTTCACTTTGTATTTGTTTCAACTTTCAGGAACGGTGATTCTTTTTCAGATCCTAATGGAGAGGTCATGGAGGGCCTCTCTCTATGCATTCAGAGGATGATACCCGATGTTGCAGAGAGAGACCATGTTGTGACCGAACAACAAATGTATGTGGAATCTAGGGGTAATGTATTCTCTTCAGAATTGACAAAGAGAGCAAGAGGCACTCAAACCCTAGGTAAAACATTTGGAATTTTGTCATTTGATAAATTATGTTTTCGCTTTTCTCTTTGCTTTCTAACTTCTCAATATTTTATTTTGCAGATGCTTGGTGGCAAAGTTGGGGTGGAAATACCCCACATCTAAAGAAATTTGCTCTCAGAATCTTATGCCAGCCTTGTAGCTCATCCCATTGTGAGCGCAATTGGAGTTTATTTGAGTCCATCCACACAAAGAAGAGAAGCAAGTTGTCCCAAAACCTCAATGACCTTGTCTATGTGGAATATAATCTTAAGTTGCGCATAAGAAAGGCACAAGAAGCACCACTTGGTCCAATTGATTTGGACGATATAGATCCTTACAGTGATTGGACGACACATGAGCAGCCAACATTGTTTACAGAGGATGACAGCACGGATTTGGAGAGGCAAGCTATGGAGGGTGGATTTGGTTTCACATTGGATGACATTGAGGAGTCAGATGAGGACTCAGATGAGGATGTGAGGAGGAGCTACATCCAGGATGGAGAGTGAGCCACACATATCATCAGAGATACCGAGCGAGGAGTCACAGTCACGCCCAATGCAGGGTTCTACTACTACTAGGACTAGACCCTCTAGTTCCTCTCCCACATTTGCTAGTAGAGCTGGGAAGAGGAAGATTTAGTTGAAATGATGTAATTACTTCTAGTTTTACAGAAACTATTTAGTACTATTTTACTTCTAGGCTTCTCGCCATCAGCATTCCGTATGAGAATGTGATTTTGTACCCACTATGCATTTATATATATCTAAACTCAACTTGTTTCTTTTGTATTCTCACTAATTAACTCATTGGAAGCATCTTCTCATTGAATTTTGCAAAAAAAAATGCATTTCTAATTAAAATTAAGTTGTTTTTAAGTTCCCGAGTTTTTTGCCGAGTTTTTCCCGATTTTTTTTCAGGCCTTGGCGAGTTTTTTGCCGAGTCCAAGTTTTGCAACCTTGGTTTAGATCATTAGTTTTGGAAAAAACAAACATTCATATTCATATGTAATTAAATAACAGTAGCAACATAGCTCAAACTTTTTCACTTCTATTACAATTTTAACAGAGGACTCGTTTTGAAAATAAACTCCTGACCTGAATGTAGTCTCCGAAACTCAACTCTCTGGCTGCAATGTAACAATTACCTAGATTGAGCTTGTTTATGTCGCAATGCAAGGAGTTTATGTTTCTTAAGAACCATCTCTTCACAAATCATATCGCATCTATGAGATAATACAAGGAGTGATTGAACCTGTGTACTCCAGATTGTTTTTTCAGTGGATATGTAGTCCCAAAAAAGGATCTCAAGTTGTGGTGGTACCCTAAATTTTGATAATTTAGAGGTCCCAATCCATTATCAAGAAGCATGTTTCTCCATACTAAAAAATATCAAAGGAAGGAAGCTTCATGACACAAATAAATAGAACTAACTAATCGAAGCCTTCAGAAAATGCTGGAATTTAGACCTGCTACAAAGATGATTTCGACAGAGGATAAAGATGGTCGAATTTTAAAAATCAAAAAACGACCCAGTTCAGGAAATCAAATTTCCTGTCTCCAGCAGAAATATTAGATTTTCACGAGGTATTTTGGATTTTCGACCAAAGCCAAATCCGAAAGTTAGGTAGTTATTTTTTAGTTAGTTTATTGTTTTTTCAAAATAATTTGTAATAAGAGTTGTCTTTTCACCCTAAAAAGGTGTGAAAGCCACTCA
>MU225952.1:3999304-4028123 GCA_018584345.1 Thuja plicata | reverse complement strand
TTGCTTATTTAGATTATAGTTATTTAGTTCATTGTTTATAGTTTTGTGATATCTTATCTATCTGTTCATTTCAAATTACATACACATTTAACAAACATTCTTTCAATTACTTAAAGTATTTCAATTTGCAATTCATGATATATTGCTTTCAGTTAGATTTCTTTCAAGTGCCTTGCCATACTTGAGAGAGAAGGTTGAAGTGTTACTTATCTGCTATAAAAAGCCTTGTAACTTGAAGGATAAGTCAAGGTATAGGCCTACCAGCCTTGGTTTTGCAAAGCCAAAATTGTAGAAGTTCCAACCTTGACTTGGTTGTGACTTGTTAGTTGGCCAAATCACTTGGGTTTCTCATCATTGGATAAGCAAAATCCATAGGAAATCCAATCTGTTGATTTGAGCACCAACAAGTTGTTCAGCCCCTTGCAGTTTAAGACACTGGTGTATTTGATTCCAAGCACTCCTCAAAATTCCCAAGTTTGTATTATTCAACCAGCACACCCATGGACACCCGTTGCTTGACTAAGTTTTCAAAACCCAAAACCGTTTATTCTCCTCCTGGAAATATTTAATCCACATCCCAGGCATTCAAGTTAATCCTACATGAATAAATTAATGCTTCCTTGCACAGACCCCTCAAAGCTTAGTAGTTTGCTTGACTTCCTATGTTGGTTCAATCCAAACGACATGTATTACCCAGTTTGGATTTCCCATCAATAACCTGCTACTGGTAAACAAGGTGGAAGCTTAAATCGATCCTGCTCCAATCATTAAGAAGGTACCATGTTCACTAAGTTCATTAGAATGGTTACTTTCTTTTCTCAAATGCCTGCTCTTCACCATGTCTATGATTCTGAAGATAGTGATTTTCTTGATGTATGTCAAGGAACTCATGCATTACTCCAATATTTGATTCCTCGACTTGACACGGCTTCAAATTTCCTATGCTTTCCTTTCACTTACGGCAAGATGGCTTATCGATTAATGATTTGTCAATAATTTGTTCTCGTAGAAATTTCAAGCCATAAAATTCCCTGTTTCTTGTTGATTTCTTTCCACCCTTTAATTATATATAAATATTTTGTAATTTGAATAGATTGTCCTAGAGAATGTCTTTCAACCTCGAAGACAATGTTCCCCTGAAGATGGTTTCGTTCTCCAGAAGCTATTCCCAACAGCACGTATGCAAGAAAATGATTCCCAATTCTCCAGTCTGACCCCATTTTTGAACGATTCTATTTATTTTCTCTTTTCTCCATACTTAACTACTCTATCTTCTTGTTCCCCTTATTCCCCACGCATAAGACAAATATTTCTCCTTTTTTAAAATCTCTTTTTAATCTTTGTTTTTGCTATCATGATCACGAGAAATATATTAAATATTATTATTAAATGTTAGTGGAGGTTAATATTCAATAAAAAATTATAGGCTAAGCAGGGACATTACCATCGTCCCTTCCCAAAATTGCTTCTCCTCAAGCAATTTCAGTCTCAGATGCATAAAAATTTGCTCATTTTTCCAAGTTGCATCTTCCACCGGTAGGTCTTTCCATTTCACTAACTACTCTTTAATCACACATTCCCTAGGAGTACGCTCCCTGGTTTCAATGATGCCTTCTGGAATGAAGATCAACTTCCCTTCCTCATCCAAAGGCGGCAACAAAATAGTAGTTACATTGTGTCCCAAAGCTTTCTTCAAATGTGAAACATGAAAAACGTTGTGCACCTTGCTGCTTGCTGGTAACTCCAACTTGCATGCTACTTCCTGACTCTCTTGACAATCCGGAAAGGACCATAAAATATGGGCTTGTGCTTTTCTAAACCACTCCTTTTAAGTGAAGATTGCCTATAGGGTTGCAATCTCAAGTAAATCAAGTCATCAACCTCAAAATGTCTTTCAACTCTATGTTGGTCTGCATATTACTTTTGCTGATTTTGGGCTTGCTGGAGATTTTCTTTCAACTATTTTTTAATGTCTTGACTTTCTTGCAGAAAATCCTTAGCTTTAGGCACCATACTATCTCCAAACAATAAATCTATGAAGCTCGGGGGTTCATACCCATACAAAGCCACAAATGGAGACAATTTGATTGAAATATGATAAGTGGAGTTATAACAATACTCGCTCAAATGTAACCACTTCACCAACACTTTTTGCTGCACTAAGATGTAGTTTCTCAAATAGCCCTCTTACCACTTGTTAACTACTTGGGTTTGACCATCAATTTGTGGATGGTAGCTAGTGCTAGGAGTAAGTTTTGTTCCACTTAATCTGAACAACTCCTGCCAAAACAAACTCAAAATTTTTGTCCCTGTCACTTACTTTATTCCGAAGCAACCCATGTAGTCTAAAAACTTCCCTGAAGAATAAATCTGTCACCTGTGCTATTGTAAACACTGCTGAAATTGCAAAGAAATGGGCAAATTTAGTTAGCTTGTCAACCACAACATAAATACAATTCTTCCCTTGAACATTGGGTAACCCAGTAATAAAATCCATCGAAATACTTTCCCATTTTTATTGGGAATAGACAAGGGCTGCAATAGACCACCAAGGTATGTGTTCTCAAGTTTATTCTGTTGGCATACTGGACACTCCTGAACAAACTTCTGAACTTCATTTTTAAGCCCTTTCCAACTAAACCTCTCCCTAACTTGCTTGTATGTTTTGAAAAGACCAGAATGACCTGCAATCGGTGTGTCATGAAAACATTTTTTGACCACCATTTTGAACTTAGAATTAGGTGCTAAAAAATTCTACCATTATAGGAGAAGAGCTCATGGATCTTTCGCATATTCAGCTGCTATTGATTCCTACCAATCTATTGTAATCTCAGCTAAAGAACATAAATGTGGTCTCCTAGACAATGCATCAGCCACTACTTTATTTTTTCCTTTGGCATAGACTATGTCAAAATCGTAAGCAGCTTGCTTACCCATTTATGTTGTCTTTCACTCAAATTTTGCTGATTCAGAAAATATTTGAGACTGTTATGATCAATTTTAACTATGAACTTAGCTCGCACAAGATATGGTCTAAATTTAGCTAATGCATGCATTTTTGCCAACATTTCCTTGTCATAAGCTGAATAACTTTTTTCTAGCCCCCAGTTTTCTACTTTCATAAGCAATAGGATGTTTAATCTGCATTAAAACGACACCTACTCCTTCACCAAATGCATCACATTCAAGCTCAAAAGGTTTAGAAAAATAAGGAATAGCCAACACGAGACATGTACTCATTAAATGCTTAAACTGATCAAAACATTTATGTGCCTTTTCAGACCATACAAAAGCTCCCTTTTTGGTCAAATCAGTCGATGGGCAGCAACCTATAAAAATCCTTTTACAAATCTCCTATAGAATCCACATAACCCAAAGAAACCCCTAAGTTGAGATAAGTTTGTGTGTGGAGGTCAATCAATGATTGCCTTAACTTTTTCAAAGTCAACACTAACTCCTTTAAAGCTGATTATATGACCAAGATATAATATCTCTCAACCCAAATTCACATTTTGATTCCTTTGCACACAAGGACTCCCTCTCAAGAATACTAAGCACTTCTTCCAAGTGCTTCAAGTGCTCATCCCAAGACCTGCTATAAATCAAAATGTCATCAAAAATTATAAGGATGGACTTACAGAGTTGCTTATTAAATACCATGTTCATACAGGAAGGAAAAGTAGCTGGAGCATTAGTCAACCCAAACGGCATAACTAAAAACTCATAATGTCCAAAATGGCATATATAAAAGAAGTCTTCTCAACATCTTCCTCTCGAACTCTAATCTAATGGTAGCCCGATCTCAAATCAATCTTCAAAAAATAACAAGCACCATGCAACTCATCAATTAGTTCACCAATACGTGGAATTGGATATCTGTTCTTAATAGTCTTCATGTTAAATGACCTGTAATCAATGCACATTCGCATTGTTCCCTCCTTTTTAACCAATACCACGGAAGAAGCAAATGGGCTCTTACTTGGTCTTCCAGCATTTTAGATTTCATCTTTATAGATTTTGGAGTCTATAGGGGGTAGTAATTACTGGTTTGGCTCCTTCCTCAAGTTCTATAATATGCTCAATACCCCTATCTCGTGGAATGTCACTAAACACCTTGTTGTACTTGTTCATCAACACCTCAACATTCAGATGATAAGTTCTCTTTTTCTGTCCTAAATCATTTGGCATGATAATACATTCAGTTACCCACTCAACTTGATCATGTTTTATCAATCTTTCCATCCTTTTGAAGGATACCACCCCTAGTCCACCATTTGTCATGCCCCTAAGAAGAATTTTCTTACCATCCACTTCAAATTTCATTTCCATAGTTTGTAAATTCACATCTTGAACTCATTAAGTGAACGTAACCACTAAATCCCAAGCACTGCACCCGTGTCCCAATGCTCACAACATAGAAGTCATCTTTCAACTCATACTCACCTAGCTGAATACATAAATTTGGGATCTTCCTGGTGCAAATGAAAGTGAAACCATCTGCAACTACCCTTCTTGCCACAACACCCTCATCAATAAAATTATGTGTTGCGTCTGTGTCAATAAGAGTGACTATAAGCTACCCACATAACACTCCTCAAACTTTAAAAGATCATATTTTCTGCAAACTAGTTAATTTTGCCATGACACTACCCCTTCCTTGTTCCTTTCCTAACTCTTCTAAAGAAGTATACTCACTTGTGTAATGTCCCCAATCCCGCAGTAGGCCAGTAGGGCGCCAGATTAGTCTATCTCCCCCATCCGGGTAGGCTAATGGCTCTGTCAGAGGATGTCAGCCAGTCACAGGCTTCAGTGGGTGAGCTTTTATTACTGGGTTCACTTTATAAAAGAAAAGTCACTTTACTTTATAATAAGGAATTATAAAGTCACTTTATGTACTTTATATTATAAAAGTGACTTAAGTGACTTAAAGTCACTTTATGAAACCTTTTATCCCACATCTCTTAAAAAGCATTGCTTTCCCTCACTTCGAGGTTATAAAAGAAAGAGATCTTCCTTGGGAAATGCACCATGAGATAATATAAAAAAAAAAAAAAACATATTTGGTTGCAAAGTTGTGACTGATCTATTTCTCAAGGACGTAGCCCCTTGAAGAAATACTGGAAGGTTGGACATAGCCTTGAATTTTCCATTTGCGGTGGAGTTACACAGATTTCACCTTTGAGCTCATCAAGTAAGTGAAAGAAATCAGACATTTATGCCTCAAAACTTAGTATCATATTCAGAATAAAGGGAATTAATGTTACTTCCAGCGTCAAGGATCATGATGCAAATATAGCGAAAGGAGTGCAAAGATTACAGAGATTATTAAAATTGTACGCTGAGATCCTATACTGAGTGTTGTTGCTGCGTATTTCCTGTGAGAAGGGGTCTTCGAGAGTCTATGTTAAGAAGGACATCTTACGCAGGATAATGTATTGGAACCACGGCTGATATAGGTGCCGCGTTTGGTGAAGGCATTGCACCAATCACGCGAGTGGTAGGTGACAAGACCACGAGTCCCGAGTATTGGAGCCGCCCGCACTCCATCACCATTGACGGGTCCCGAGATAGCATTGCAGGAGTTAAAGACGATTGACAGGAAGAGGTTGGGGCTGTCGCGGCATAACAAAGTTGCATACAGTGGCAGGGAAACATACCGTGGAGACCACCCTCAAGGTGTGGGCAAGGTAACGCGGGTAATAAAAGTAGCTTTCGTTGTTGAAAGTGGTCATTTCCTCCTCACCCGACAACCAGCATTTCTAAGGCACTTGCCGGAACACAGTATCTACACCAAGCATTGCAGGTTAGTGTCATCTCTCGGCATTCAATAATAGGTGCACTGTATTGACTTGAATATATATTCTAAATCATTACCGCACGCTTCTATTATGACTGGAACTAGAATGTGAAGGTTTCAATTATTAGTTTGATCGAGATTGTGTCATTGCATGTTAATGGTTGTCATCTATTTCAATTTATATTTCTGCAACCTTTATTGTTTTGGGCGGATTCTTTTATGAAATACATGGGATGTTAGAGACTGGTGAATGGTGTCTATATTCTTCATTCTCCCGGTGGCTGTTGGTTAGGGAATTTCATGCTTATATTTGTCACCACAGATTTGAACTAGTTTCCATTTTTTTAAAGAAGACTTAGCATTTACAGACATTTTTTCAGTTAGTGGCAGTTAGGATCATTACAACTTGTGTCTGATTCAGTTTGCTGTTCTGAATTTTCTGAACTTGATCGAGGGGTTGCAAAGTATTCCAATTGTTTTGCCTTAGCCTTAATTGCACACTTGTGAGTTGGATCCCATGGTTCTCTACGTTGGAAGCACAATTTTTTCTTCCTAAGCTCGTTAAGTTGGTCATCATCAAGTCTTGGTTGCAACTTCTTATTCTGATCTGAATCTCTATGCTAATATTTTTTATACTTTTCTTTTTTGCGGCGAAAACTCCTTAACTAAATTTTTTCCATTTCCCTTGCTCTTTTGATTGCTTCTTGCAAATTTGATGGGTTGAAAGCTTTAACCCACCCCCTCAAAGGTTCAGTTAAGCCATCCACAAAGAGAACTACCCGTCTTCTTTCTGATACATCAGTCACTATCACTGAAAGTTTCTGAAAATCTGCAATGAATGTTTCCACTGAACCCCATTGTTTAAGTTGTGCCAATTCCTTGAAATTCAACTCTGGATCTTTTTTATCAAATCTGTCTATCAGTCTTTCTGTAAACTCTGC
The DNA here is from genome assembly GCA_018584345.1 of Thuja plicata. Classification (NCBI taxonomy): domain Eukaryota; kingdom Viridiplantae; phylum Streptophyta; class Pinopsida; order Cupressales; family Cupressaceae; genus Thuja; species Thuja plicata. The sequence continues at coordinate 4,021,385 of MU225952.1, read as the reverse complement.
ATATGACACAATCTAATCGTGACCTCTTAAGAGTAACTCATGAGCACTACCTTCTAAATGCAAGGTCGCATATTTAATAGCTTCATCTTCAACCATGGGTTTAAGCTGGAAATAAGTATCTAGTTTCTGAACCCAAAATCTAGCAGTGACTTCCCTGAACTATCAAAATATGGTATAGTAACCTTACCAGCTTTCTTTTGCAACTCTTGATTTTGAAACCTACCACTGCCTCTTCTGTGTGGTCTATTTGTTTCTCTGAAGGCTATATACTCTGGAAAAGGCATTCCCTGCTGAAAATCATCACCCAAGCCTTGCCAATCAGTCCAAACTTGTCTATGAAACTCTTGTTCAATTGGTTCATTTTCAACTGGTGGATTGTTTGCTTGTGTAAATGTGGGCATTAATGGTCTAGAATTAACTGTAAAACCAGAAGTTTTTATCTGTTCATTCTCATTGTTTGTTGAACCTTGTCCATGATTCCAATTCTTTCCATTGTTAACATTCTGTCCTGCGTTATCAAGATTGCCATTACGTTGCACCGAGTAGTCATTTGTGTCATTTGCTAGTGGGACTGAGTCATTCATTTCTCTTTCAGCGCTAGCCAATTCTCCTAACATGTTTTCATTGCCATTGGTGCCAGTTCTCCTTTCACCACCACTAAAATGATCTTTGTTGTTATGTGCATCTTTGTCCCCCATTGTTCCTGCAGGAGTTTCAATCTGTTCAAGCACTAGTTGCTGGTCTAAATTTTGGTTTGATATATTCCTCCGTAGGTAATAATGATGTGATATTGGATGCATAACCTATTCCAAGAGGCTGCAAGAAACAAACTGTGCTCTGATACCATTGTAAGATATCACTCCAAATTCTGTTACCAATTTTTGGCCTTCCAATTTTTTGCCAACTCTTAATTGCAGACAAATAACCATGTAATTTTCTAGGTTTTTGCAGTAGAAATCCTATTTGGGTTGTTTATATCATTGGTTTTCAAAAAAACAGACATTCATATTCATATGTAATTAAATAACAGTAGCAACATAGCTTAAATTCTTTCACTTCTATTACAATTTTAACAAAGGACTCGTTTTGAAGATAAACTCCTGATCTGATTGTAGTCTCTGAAACTCATAAACTCTTTGGCTGCAATGTAACAGTTTCCTAGATTGAGCTTGTATATGTCGCAATGCAGGGAGTTTTTGTTTCTTGAGAACCAGCTCTTCACAAATCCTGCCACAGCTATGAGATGATGCAGATAGTCATTCAACTTGTTTCCTCCAGATTGTTTTTTCAATGGATACGCAGTCCCAAGAAAAGATCTCAAGTTGTTCAGCCCCTCATGGTTTGATACAGTGGTGTATTTGATTCCAGGCATCTCCGCACTCCTCAAAATTCCCAAGTTTGTATTATTCAACCAGCACACCCATGGACACCCGTTGCTTGACTAAGTTTCAAGAAACCCAAAACCGTTTATTCTCCTCCTGGAAATATTTAATCTTCAAAGGTTTTCCTCAGGCAAATAAAGCCACATCCCAGGCATTCAAGTTAATCCTTCATGAACAAATTAACGCTTCCTTGAACAGACCCCTTGAAGCTTAGTAGTCTATTTGACTTCCTATGTTGGGTCAGTTTAAATGGCATGTATCACCCAGTTTGGATTTCCCGTCAATAACCCACTACTAGTAAACAAGGTGGAAGCTTAAATCAATCCTGCTCCAGTCATTAAGAAGGTACCATGTTCACCAAGTTCATTAGAATGGTTACTTTCTTCTCTCAAATGCCTACTCTGCACCATGTCTATGATTCTGAAGATAGCAATTTTCTTTATGTATGTCAGGGAACTCATGCATTACTCCAATATTTGATTCCTCGACTTGACACGGCTTCAGATTTCCTATACTTTCCTTTCATTTATGGCAAGATGGCTTATCGATTAATGATTTGTCAATAATTTTTCTCGTAGAAATTCCAAGCCATAAAATTCCATGTTTCTTGTTGATTTCTTTCCACCCTTAAATTATATATAAATATTCTGTAATTTGAATAGATTGTCCTAGAGATGTCTTTCAACCTCGAAGACAATGTTCCCCTGAAGATGGTTTCGTTCTCCAGAAGCTATTCCCAACTGCACGTATGCAAGAAAATGATTCCCAATTCTGAATTCTCCAATCTGCAACCATTGCTGAACGATTCTATTCCTTTTCTCTTTTCTCCATACATAATTGCTATGTCTTCTTGTTCCCCTTATTCCCCGTGTATAAGACAAATATTTCTCTTTTTTTTAAAATATATTTCTTTTTCAATAACTTCACCACTCTTTGTCCTTACAAAATCAACAAATCCAATCTGCAAGTCTATCCCAAGTCTACAAGATTACAATTGATTAAAAGATTGTCTTTACAGGACATAATAAAAGTCCCTATCCTCTTTCTCTAATTCTTGACCAGGTCTTCCTTTCTTGACCAGCTCAAGGCATAGTCAGGATATTTACCTACACCTGACTCAATCAAGGCAAAGCACAACCAAACTGATTTCCCACATTGAGTGGATTCAAAATAATTAATGCAAATGCCAAACTCTTAATATATATTCATACCAAAACGTTTTTTTGTTTTTAGTTTAGCATAGTAAAAGTACGTCAGTAATAAGGATTTCGCCGATGCTTCAAATAAGTAACTGCTGATCAACATTGAGGATGCCAAACTGTTGTCCGCCCAGCCACCCTTAAACCAAATGTGTGGTCTCATAGGCAGTAACAAGTAAAGCACTATGACTTACAGATTCCTTCTTTAGTCTAATCCATAACAGCAACTCATTCTACTTTCTTCCCTCCCCTCAAATTCTCTTCCATTCACCTAGGAAGTCAAATTATGTTGAAGAGGCTCACGATAGTATAGACCCATCCCTACATAGGTCTCAACCACTTCCAATCAGAGAAAATTTCCAAGAACACCATTGCTTGAGCAGTCTCACAACCTACTGTAACTCAACATTATCTCATTGGACCAGTCAAAGTACCATAATAGAACAAAGATTTCATTACCAAAAATCCAAGAATGTAGCAAGGCTACTAGGTAAACATTTCCCAAGGGTCACCAAACTTAATTGATTAGTGCTGGTTTACCCTCCTCCAACCAACACAACATACAGTGCTAACCGCATTTTACAGAGGTCCATAGGACAAAAATAAACATCCACACACACACACGGACAACATCTCAAAAGCTATGAGAGGTAACTAAAACAAGTTGCAATATTGTAACGAAAATTGTGCCCAAGTCAACAGTTATTCTCAGATACAATTATTCCTAACATAAATGCCTAGACATTAGAATCTACCTCCATTGGTTACACAATTCTACTTCTCATATTCGGTTAGTCGCCCTCCAATTTTTATCTACTCATTCCTTCAAGTATCAACAACCTTTTTATGTAATCTTTCCCCAGTAAATCTGACACATTAAATCTCCATATGGGCTCTCTGTCCTGTTCTCAAACAGTTTCTTCTTCTAGAGATTTTGACAAGAAGTTTCTTTGTGATATTGCTATCAGGATTCAACAGTGTAGCTTTTGAGTCAAACTCATTGACCCGTGTTTCATGAGTAGTGGTTCACAAGAACCCATTTCTCATGAGAATGAACGGAACACTTAGCACTCATTGCATCTAGGTGATGCGCACAGAATTGAAGCATCGGGACTTCCCAGAAGGTCACCCATCCCAGTACTAATCCAGCTCAAGTGCGCTTAACCACGGAGTTTCCTCCAAGGTTAAGCCCACTTTGCTTGCAACCCCATCTGCAAAACCTTCAACAAGTATTCTGGCTTATGAACCGTTCATTAGAAAGCTCATTAAGCTCATCAATTGATAAGTAGGAGATATTTTCAACAACAAGTCAAATTGTGATATTGCTATCAGGATTCAACTGTGTAGTTTTTGAATCAAACTCATTGACCCATGTTTCTTGAGTAGTGATTCCCAAGAACCCATCTCTCAGGAGAATGAATGGAACACTTAGCAATCATTGCATCTAGGTGATGCTCACAAAGGTGAAGCATTGGGACTTCCCGGGAGGTTTTCTATCATCGATTAAATTCCTCAATTACTTTCTAATTTGGTTCTCTTGTCTGCCCATGTACATTCTGTCAGTTTATTTTTTTAATTTTTTTTTAAGTTCATGAATCTTCTCTAAGTTTTCTAATGCCAGATTTCCTTGACCATCAATGAATTTGTCTAATTCCTCTGCAGAATTTTCTCCTTAACTACCAACCTTCATACTTCTGTAATCCATTAATTCAATTTATTTGGTCACTACTTGTTCTGTCAAATCCAGGGACTTGTAGCTTCAACAGTGTTACAATATTTTGGGCACTGACATAGAAGGCTCTTCTGTTTTCCACTTTCCAGCTGTCTCTTTAGCTGTTTCTCAGAACACCTCCGTTGGGATGACTTAATTACCTCTCATGGAACCAAACACACCCCCTTTGGCTTAACAGTGTTTTTAGCAATTATCTAGATTCTCTAACTGTGACCTACACAAATGCACTTTCATGGGATCAAAGCTCTTTTGTGTAACATAGTTGCCATCAGTAGAAAAAAATCATCATCAGATAAATCCCATGCTTCCTTGATAATAAATGTTGCATTTATATTAAACCATCATAACCAAGGTTTATACATAAATGTTGCATCTAATTGTATCCAGATATATCCAGAAGTACAAATCCCAACCTAATAAGATAACAGGCTGCAGCAAGCCAAATGGATCAAATCATTAACATTCTCCATTGATTATTTTCAGCAGGTGTGCTAAGAGAGATTGTCCTTGGGAGAGACACTACAAGTGCCTCCTTGACAAGCTGGCATGCAAACTATAGATAGTCGACCTGACATGTAATGAGTCTCTCTCTGCCCACTGTTTAATCAGACAAATGTGTAGCTAATAAAAACATTAGTAAAGAATGTCTAGAATATCTAAAGATTAGAAGCTCTAAATCATCAAGAATAAGACATATAAAAGTTAAGTATAGAAGTGGGATGGCCCTTCAAGTAGTTCTCCTTTATGCTAGCCAGTTCTCAAAAGAAATGATACGAAGGTGCAGGTATCCTACCACTATGATTACCAATGTTAAAATCTTTAGGAACAATCTAAATAAATTTTAAGTGACAAGAGGGCAGGGAAGTAAGATTTCCTTTTAAGTTTTAAATATGATCTCAATTTTAAGAATATCAGGAACCCAGGTTAAGTTTGGTCACCGACTTCATGGAAATCCATATCACCTCCATTATGAGAATTAAACATCCTAATTGGTCTAACCCTCCTTTGTTCCCCAGAGCAGTAAGTGTGCAGTCATCCTTTCACACATGCGTTACCTTTTGTTTTTCATTTTGGAGGCAGAGGAACATGGCTGATCCCTTTCTCAGAGTGTATGCCCTTCACTCTCAATCATAGTATAAAGAAATTTCATATTTGTCTCTTTCTGTGGAATTCTCTAGACTCTATTGTGAATCCTTTGACTGTTCTTGCTGATTTAATGTTTCAGTACTCTTTCCTTGGTGTGTCTCTTCTATGATACAAATTGTCAACTGCTGGATGCAAGAAAAGATGGAGCAAGCTTTTTTTTCATAGTTTTTGGCCCTTTAAGTGCATCATCTAGAGACTTAATCAAGCTGGGAATGACATCTAGCTGAGTTCAGTTCTTGCCCTGTAAGAGCATGATCTAGAGACTTAATCCAGACAGGAATGACATCTCGCTGAGTTCAGTTCTTGCCCTCAAAAGAACCTTTTCTATCTTCTGTCATATGTTTTATGACTGTAAACAGTAATATAATGAAGAATAAGAGGTCTTGAAAGTTAAAAAATTATCCTATAGTAAAATAACTGTTTCAATGCTTCTTTGATGAAGCACTAATAGAAAGCTTCCAAACACTTAGCTCTTAGAGATCCTTCCAACAAAGTATAAACAATGTCGGGAAAGAAGGAAGACTCCTAATCCTAGGGGAAGGAAAAAAATATAGAATAAATGGTGGACTAAAAGGTAGCAAAGTATTTGAATAATTTGTGTGCCACCATATACAACAATGGTCGAGATCCAATGAAGAGACTCAAAATGTTGGATAATTAGAAAACTACATTGTTGAATCCAAAAGAGTCACTCATTGACACACATTTAACAGTCATTCAAAACATATGTTTTGGGAGCCCATAACAGTTTACAAGTAGAGGCATGGCATAACCACTAAAAAGGGGGCCACAGCAGTAGTCAAAGAGTAGAGAAAGGAAATATTCCAGAATTCAACTCCTATCTGCTGCTACTTCTCTGGTCCAGGGTGCAGTTTGAGACAAGCAGTAATTCAACACGAAAGATGAAAGCTAAGGCTAATCACAATGTTATGAATAGTTTGAATATAACTGTTAAGAAGAGCAAGGGACTAGACATGATGTTAACAAAATTAAGATGAACCATTCAAAAATGCAGATATACAGATGAGTGCTAATCCCTACATGAAAGCTGAGGAATCTATCAACAAAAGTTGTTAATGTTTGGCCCAGAAATAATGATAAACAGCAATAAACAAAAGTAGAACAAAATAGGTACAAAAGACACGACTTTATCCTGGGAAAACCCTCCAACTAGAGGGAAAAACCCAGCCACACCAGAAAAATATCTCTTTTATTAATAATTGAAGTTCAAGTACAATGCTTTCCACTTGATACAAATCCCACACAAAGCAATCACATATATATATAGAATTGAGAGACTCTTCATATCACAACCGAAGGTCTCTTCAATTTCCAAAAACAAGTCTCTTCATATTTCCAACCGCATGACTCTTTGCATGTCCCATGTCTCTTCATTTAATAAAATGTCAAATATTTAGAGTGTGACACCTAGCACACATTGAATGCCACATTGTGCTCACTTAAAATGACGGAAATATCATCATAAATATCTTCTCTAGCTATGACGCAATACAGAGGTAATGTCCCAATTTCAACATATAGCAAAATCAGAGATAAAGATCTCTATCGCAGCTACAATCTTCAACACTCAGCAAGAGAGAGATCTTTAGTATGGCAAGCACACATAGCTGCAACCAAAGATGTCAATAATAAATTCTCATCACATTGTTATCTCAGCATAACATTATTCATCATAGTTACTTCATAAGTGCATAAAATTAAAGTCATGGAGTCACACACATTACTTCCACCATGGCTACTCCCAGAGGGTGGAACAAGGGCTTTCACCTCAAACTTCTCCCAGAGAAGAATGCATTACCACCTTGCTTACTCGGAGAGGGTGGATCCACCATAGCTACTCCCAGAGGGTGGAACAAGGGATTTCAGCTCGAACTTCTCTCGTAGAGAAGAACTCATTAACAAGGGATTGCACCTCGAACTTCTCTCGCAGAGAACTCATTAACAAGGGATTTCATCTCGAGTTTCTCTCGCAGAGAAGAACTCGTTAACAAGGGATTTCACCTCGACCTTCTCCCTCTCGGAGAAGAACTCAATAACAAGGGATTGCACCTCGAACTTCTCCCTCTTAGAGAAGAACTCATTAACAAGGGTTTGCACCTTGAACTTCTCCCTCAGAGAAGAACTCGTTAAAACTCATAAAATATCATCAAAACACTGTGACTCCCTCTCAACACGTGCAACATTCTCATGGCTTTGATTATCACAATACCAGGAAATTGGCTCCAATGTTTGTCAATAATTTTGCAGTCACTGCTACAAAAGCTTGCTGATCCTCTGCAAAGGACATAGCATTCTCCTTCTCTCGCTCAAGCTCCCTCTGAATCTTATTTCCTCCTCTCAGAAGAAACGAACACAAGCTAATATGAATAGATTCTTTTCACTTCAAGAGTCACCAGCTCAGCTTAGGCTGCAATCTCTCATCATCCTTGTGCTCCTTGATCCATCCTTTTTAAATTTCTTCAGCCATAATCTGGAAGTTCGCAGCTTCAGACTCCACACGATGCTTTGATCAATTCCCTGCTCACTGCCAATACCACAGTTCACGGATGAATTCACACAATCAGTAGATTCTATCCACTGGTCTCTTTTGTGTTGTTTGGAAATTGTATTTTTTTTCTCCCTGCATGAGTTTACCAGATTTCCATTCAACAACAATTGTTGGGTTGCATCCGACTGTGACAAACTCTTTACCGTGCCTTGAACCGAAAAAAGACCAAACTGAGCTTGTTTCCGCTAACATCAACGGTGCCTTTTCTAGGTCACGTACAACCACTTTCCACTCTTTCGTTGCTCCTATTTGCTAGTAGAGTTCCCGAACTTCCCACAAAATGAACACAGACCTCTCAATATCTACCCTCTTCATTAACAGCAAGCCCCTTCGTTCCAACCACGTATATGGCTACAGTCAATCTCTTTCAATTCATATTTAGTTCAGACTCAATACTCGAGCAGTCTGCCATGTCACAACATTTGCTTCTTTCAACTCATTCATTTCCTATCGCAATCACAACCCGACCAAGCCAAAACTTTCATGGCTCACACAGTAATATGCAGAATGAAGATGGCTATCTGAAGTCACGCTGTATGTCTTCCTGTCGAGATAAATCATCAGCGACAACTTCCAGAAAATTACTAGCTTATGTTCCAAGCTCAATACGTTGTAAAACAGTTCTTAGCAAGTGAAGATTATGAGCTCTGTAAATTTTGAAATCTCTACTTCTGACATTACCACTACCTTCCACGATAAATCTGGTATTCTTTTCCCTTTATTAACAACGTTCCAAGGAAACATTCAAATGTTACAATACCCATCGATTTTGCTTGGAATGTTGCTAAATCACCCTGAAAATCTCTTAATTCTGAAGGCAAACTCCAACTCGTAAGGTATCGTTCACTAGAGGGCGATGTTACTCTGCAATTCTGCAGTTCTATGACAACTCTGCTAAAATTCCATAACTCCCAAACATTTGACAGTCATCCCCAAATATATGAATTAATCTCAGAACTTATTGACAAGGAGGATCTTACGGATTCTTACCAATTGGAAGGAAGCTGCAGAGTCATCTATGGAAGCTCACGCACGGCAGAAGCTTACACAATTGCTTCCTCTTTTCCGTTAACCTCATGGCAGAGATACCCACGCAATCTTTAATCCTGACAAGCTCCAAATAATTTACGGAAGATGCAAATAGCCTTCTTGGCACTCTGTGAGAAACACGGCATTAATAAACAGCCAACCTTCAAAGAATCGTTACCACTTCAGGTATATTTATTCACACTGGAGCAAGAGAAACATTATGCCCAAAATCTGTTCCAAGCAAAGTTCCTTCCAAAAGACTTCAGATTGATTGAAGGTAGATCTCCCCATACCCAATGGTGCAAAAATTCAATATGCCCCCAAGCAATCTAAAAAAATGCCTAAATTTGAATACCCTTATTTTCTGTTATCCAACCCGCTCTGATACCATGTTAATGTTTAGCCCAGAAATAATGATAAACAACAATAAACAAAAGTAGAACAAAATAGGTACAAAAGACACGACTTTATCCTGGGAAAACCCTCCAACTAGAGGGAAAAACCCAGCCACGCTAGAAAAATATCTATTTTATTAATAATAGAAGTTCAAGTACAATGCTTTCCACTTGATACAAATCCCACACACAAAGCAATCACATACATATAGAGTTGAGAGACTGCTCATATCACAACCGCAAGGTCTCTTCAATTTCCAAAAACAAGTCTCTTCATATTTCCAACCGCATGACTCTTCGCATGTCCCATGTCTCCTCATATAATAAAATGTCAAATATTTAGAGTGACACCTAGCACACATTGAATGCCACATTGTGCTCACTTAAAATGAAGGAAATATCATAATAAATAACTTCTCTAGCTATGACGCAATACAGAGGTAATGTCCCAATTTCAACATATAGCAAAATCAGAGATAAAGATCTCTATTGCAGCTACAATCTTCAACAAAAGTAACTGGTTATCTCAGGAAAATCTCTTCTTTTATCATATATTATAATATAAATAAGCAATTCTGTTAAAAAGGTCCTATTTATCATTCAATGTAATTTATGTAGGTGATTGTAAGTGGTGATTGTCAGCTAGACCATAGGTCATATTCAATAAAAATACATGTGAAACTGATGATTAGCATGGCTATATATATATACACGATGTGAAAATACACTTTATTTTGCAGGAGTTCCAATATATTGCTGTGTTAAGATAAACACCATTGACACAATCAACGGCAAAGAAAAAATTTAGCCATGAAAAATCTGTGCGCTTTCAAAACTGCAATATAAGATCACAGTAATAACAATTGTAGGGAGAAAGCGGAGTATTAAAGGTAGTTTACAATAAAAGTAAAAGTTATTTCAACATAACTAGCAAAACTGTTAACATGAAATTCAAATCCCTCTTGTAGCATATGTCAAAAATGGTCATAAGCACAACAGAATTGGATTCAAAGCAGTTCAAAATCTTTTTTAGCATCACAATGAAGCCCGTATTGACCTTGAAGCTCAGTCAAACGATGTCTCAAATAACTTTTCAAGCGGTCTTCTTTTGCTTTCCTCAGTGCCACTCCTGACACAAAATTCATCCGCTGATTTGCTATCGCATCCTCAAAGTTTCTAAACAAATCTCCTGCAGTGGATGCTTCAATTCCAATCTGTAGAGACAAAGAATTTGAACGCAATAAAAAATCAATGATAGAGAGCAAAGAAAAATTATTAAGCCTGCAGCTAAAAAATAGTAGAATCAAATATTTTCCAACCTGCACATTTACTTGAGATCCAAAACAATGGAAATTTTTACAAAATTGTATCTTATGGGCATATTCTGTGCAACATATGTACACTTGCTTTGAGCATAAAAATATACTTTAAAATTTAAAAAGCAATGCTAATTACAAGCAATGTCTAGCATCCTTACATGACAAAAGAAACCATAACTGCAAAACATCATAGCACCAATGTCCATGTCAAAAGAAAACTAATAACAGCATTGCACAACTGTTCCTGCACCTAGGAAGCATCAGTCGGCAACTAAAGCCAGATTAGTTAAATCAATAATTGTACTTCTGTAGAAATCCTGAAAAGCCTAGGCCCAATAGACAATGGTGATCAGTCAAGATAAATTGTAGTAACAATGGCAGCCAATGGCTAATATGGTCAAATGTGAAACAGCTTCTTCACAAATGCACCATTCACAGAAAATGTTCCCATGATATTTGTTCTTTTTGTACCATTATACTTTCTCCCTGATCGTTCTATGGGTTGAACACCTAAATATAAACATCGCAGACACTTGCCATGCTAAGACTACCCTTTTGAACTAAGCAAACAACCCTTCAGATGCCTCATGCTTTAACTGTTATGTCAGCTTATAACAGCACAAATACTTAAAATGTTTGGGCAGACTTGATTTGTATCAAACTTTTTTATTATTTTCTTCCTTAAGTTTTTCTTTCTCAAAAAAATTTAAAGATGTGTTCTTCATGCAGTAGTCTGTGCCTTTTGAGAACATATCACTTGATATCTTTACTTTCTGAATCAAATTATGAATTTTATTGAAGCAATTATACGATATCTTAATCAACTAACAGTTGCTCACTTGAATCCTAAACTAGGTAGGTTGTTGGTTATAAACCAAGTTCGTATTCTTATTTTTCATTTGTGTATTTTGTTACACCAATAGTAGATTCGTTATTTTATTGCCAGATTATTGAAAGCAGTAAAATCTAATTAAAAAGAATTACCTGTGCATCAATCTAATATGGGGCTGGAGCATGACAGATTTCTAAAGGATGGTGGTAGTGAAAAAGGATACCAGTGCCTGTTTGTGTTGCCTGCCTCATAGAAAGTGTCAGTACTGAACGGTGTGGCAGAGGCAACAAAAATATTGTCATCTGAGACATGGGAGGCAGAAAACTGCCCTTCTCGTCAATGCACAAAGACTATGGTATAGCACCTCTAGCAGAAAAGGCAAAATGAAAAATTGCCTTCCATTACTCTCATGAATGATACAAATGGGTGTGATGGATAATGTGTAACAGCAGCTTAAGGCATGTTAGCAGGTTAGCTGCCATTGAAGTAGTGTGAAGCATGAAGATAGAGGTGGGCAGAACATGAGGCAATAGGAGAGAAATACATAATTGATTCAGATTTTCAAAAATCCAGATGGAAACATATCAGTGAGGTGCAAGACAAACAAAAGTGGACAGAGGACCTTCTATTACTTTTCTGTGATGGCCTGTGAAGATGCAGTGCATGGGACCAGGGTGGACAAAGAGGTCACAATCCTCCTTCTCTAATGATCACTTTCCTATAAGTAACTTAAAATCAATTGATTTGTTGTTTGTGATTTAAATCATCTCAGTAAATCAAAAATGATAATAGCAGGGATATTTGTTTTCAGTGTACTAAAACATGTCACTTTGTCGTTTGAGAGAAAACCCATACCCTTCGATATATTTACCTTAAGCATGTTTTGATGTGTCTACTTCTAGCTGCCTGATTACTCCTATTTGTAGCTCATCATTAGTCCCAACTGTTGGAAAGCTTCAGAAGATAAGATTCTTAAGAAGTATCTGTGGATTCAATCCAGCTACACCTACCTTCATATTAAATGTGTACAATTATGAAGATAAAAGAGTAAGAACGTGCAAAAAGGCAAGCAAGCATACAAAATACCACTGTAATTACAATCAAATGACTGTTCATCAAGGCAATTTAGAGACATTAATTTCTAAGCATAAACAACAAAATTTAAGGTACTAAACAGAGGTAATACTCTATGCTCTATGGAGTTTCCAGGATGGGGAGGGCAGGTGGCAGGGGGCAGTGGGCAGTGCTAGGAAATGACATTTAAAAAAGGGGAAAAATATTGGAAAACTTCAATTAATTCTATATAAGGCATTCATCATAAAGTATAAACATTATAGAACCATATTACATGACATTAGACCTGATTTGAGAATTCACATGAGTGTAAATAAATTAATTAACCAAATTTACCACTTTTACCATTTGATATGTAATAATAACATTATTTCCTTTCTGTCAAGGCTGAAAACAACATAATAAAAACTAATAGTGTTCGACAATCACTAATATACAATATATTTCATTTAGCAACCAAATTTTTCTTATCTAAAATATTTGTGAGTGTCTATATAGTATTTAAGCTGTTCTTTGTGACAACCACAAAGAAAAACTTTACTCCAAAATATTGGTAGGGGAGGTTTCTTTGGTCCTCTAAACTTAAAGTTCCTCCTAGCATTATAGATCTCACCAAATAATTCCATGGAATTAGCTCAAAATGAAAAAAAGAAAAGAAAAGAAAGAGGGAGGCGTGGGAGAAAGAGATAAGTTTTAATGATTAAAAAGGGAGCAGCTTTGTAAATAAATATCTAAAGTTTCCCACTTCACTTGATTGAATAAAAATACACACTGTCAAACTTAACGAGATATGTAAAGAATATGGTGTACAATTTCCCCAAATGGGGTAGGGGTGCGATGTCCCCTTCCTAAGTTGCCCTAGAAATTGCCCTAAATCACAATTGCAAAAAATCAGGATTAGGGTTTACCAGATAAATGGTTTCTTAAATTATGTGATCTGTAACTTGGGTAACTTGAATCATGCATTCACCACATGAACAGAAATGCCAACATACGACTATATATATATATATATATATATATATCAAGGGATAGAATAAAGAGAATATATCTCCATCATTATGCAGCACTTAAGTTGCATATGAATTCCAATTATAAAAGATGTGGAGTAAGAAGGCATGGTAGGGTGCCCTTAAATAGTAGTTCTCCTTCCATAGGGTCCTCCTCCATTCTTCTATGGTTGGAGTTAATAATGATTCACCAATAGTCCCCCGACATAGGAGTTGGAAAGGGACTTGCAATAGGGTGCCCTGAACAGTTGTCCCTCTCACAATGTAGGTTGCCCGCGTAGCTGTTCTCCCTTAACTGTCACTGCAACAGGATGCCTTTAGCAGTTCTCCCTTAATTGCAAACTCTTTTCCCACTCCCTTGTGAGAGACTATTACAAGATTATATTCATGTCTTAATGTTTATTAACATCAAATAGAGATGCATTAGAAGTTCATATAAATAAGTTAATCATTGTTTCTACATTACCGATAATGGAATAATATAAACACCCTAGACTCGGATCTGATTTCTGTATCCTGTCCCTGGTACTAGAGATTAGATCTGCCGAATGTTTTCTGTTCTTGTTTGCAATTCAATGCTTGCTTTATTCTTCGATAATCCTTGGAATGGATGCTGGAACGACTTAATATATCCTTGCTTGCTGTTTGGAAAGTCACCATCTTTCCTACTGTTGTATTTGTTGCAAAGGGTGTCCCTTCGTTGCCGCCTCTTAGAGATAATTGCCGCATTAACAAGTCATCAAAGATTTAAGTAATCTTTCCTCATTAATGAAGCCTCATTCAATACTTGTCTTTAATCCCAATCGAACCAGTCTTCCATTCTTATGATCACTGCATTGATCCCCTGTGGTGTGCAATTTTATGAAATTGTGAGATCGGGGGTATGATGATGGTATTACAAGGTATGACAAGGGGTTGGGGAATCAGTTGTTTCCTAAAATGATCTTTGGATGGTGTTCACCAGTGCCTTCCCCTCCTCATCCACTATGCATTTGGATGGCTGGGAGGTATGTAAGTAAAGATTCTTGTTTGGTGTTCCGCCCAACAGAGCTTTAACTACAGTAAATCAGTTTTCTATTCACAATTAGAAAAGTTAATAAACAATTGATTTGATCCACATGCCATAACAAGGAATTGCATACAGAGATTGGCAGTGGGTGATTTATGGGCATAAAACTTTCTTTTCAGCTTCTTTAATTGGCAAAGTCAAGGTGAGGCTTGTTCAAAGCATCAAGAAAATTGCAATTTACAGAAGGCATGTGTAATTCTAGTGCTGGTTGGAGGAGACAGCTACCCAAGCCATCCCCTGGACTTTTCTACTAACCCAGAAACATTTCTAAAGTTTTTTTCACATAGAGGCCAGCCCTGGGAATGTCCCCAAGCTGTCTCTATTAGAATATTTTAGATTCTTTGAATATTTTAGTATCTTTTGATATTTTCAGATAGCTTTGTAGAATCTAATAATGGTCATTTCAGTGTTTTATTATTATTTTATTTGTCTTCTATTTTTAGAAGACTTTAGCTTCAGTTTGAAGCTCTTGTAAATTGTTATATGTACCCATTGATTTCATGAATTCAATTAAGCAATTTCAAGTTTCATGGTATCAGAGCGGGAGCCGGTCTGCGTATGACTCCCACACGGGAGGGCCCAAGATCATGAATGCCATTTTTGAGGGTTTTTCGCCACCTGATCTCGCTGTTTTTTTCTGGTTTCGCACTCTGTTCCAAACCAGAGCTAGGGTTTACTGTGAGTTTGTGGTCTTGCTTGAAGTTTGCGTTTGAGGGTTTTCGTCAGTTTTTTTCTTCTCCGGTCTGCTTTTCACGATCTGGTTTGGGCCGCATTCCCTTTGCTTGTTAGCTGGCGTTATTCTCTTGCAATTTTGTAGAGAAGTTAATGATCATCGCATTTTTTCACACCTGTATTTCCATTCGCGAGCTTCTCTTTGCATCTATTCTCCTGCGCGACGCTATTTTTTTTACGCTCTGGATCTGAGCGATCAACGACATGTCCACGAACTGGTTTTTTTTTTTTCTTGACCCGCGCGACATCTTTTATTTGTTCGGGTTTTCTGCAAGCATTTATTCTGGTTTTTTTGCAACCTGTTCAAGGGTTGTCTGCATGGCATTTTGCTTTTCCTCTCTGTGTTTTCTTTCCAGCTCGCACGACAGGAGGGTTTTGTTCCAATGCCCATGTATTTTCTTTCTCAGCTCGTGTGATGGAAGGGTTTTGTTCAAATGCCCACTTTTTTTTCTACGTTTTTCTCCTGTTGTTTTTTGTTTAACCGCCATTTCTATTTGTTCGTGGTTTCCGGCTCCTCAGATCCGTGCGATTTGGAGTTTTTTGGTGTCGCTTCTGCTTTTTCAGGATTTTTGTAGCTCGTGCGACCTGTATAAGGGTTTCAACCTAAGATTTTCTTCAGCCCGCATTAGGGTTTCATGTACTCCAGTTTTTGTTGCAACCTCCATTTATGGATTTTTCTTGTTCATATGGGATTTTGTTTGATGGGTTTTATAAAAAAATTCCTTAAAAAATTACTGTAAGATTTATTATATTTTTCCTTAAAAAATTATTTGTTTTGATGTCTACGTTTTGCATGATTTTGTCCTCATAGATTATGTGTTCTTGTTTGGAGGGTTTTCTAATTTTTTCCACAAAAAATATTATGGTAGGTGTTCCCGTTTTTAGGGTTTTTACCATTTTTTCTGGAAAAAACAATGCATTGTAAACTTTGATTTCGTCGGTTTTTTCCACAAAAATTGTGGCTTCTTGCAGTTTGTTTTGAGTCGTAGTGCACATCTACAAAAGTTCTTGGCGAATCATGATATCTTGCAATCTATTTTGGGGCATAGTGCTCATCTGCAAATGGGTTTGGCAATTTTCCTCAAAATCGTGGTTTCAATTTCATCTCAATGTCTCTGTCTACAAGGAGGGGCAGTTTTGTTTTCCCAACATTCGGTTGGATGGATTTTGGTTACCTTGGTCATTTCTAGAAGTTTTGCAGAATCAGGGAGGGTCTCAATAGCAGGCTCATTTTGCAGAGTGTTCTAACGAGAAGGGGCCAACCTTCTCTATGCATCCGTGATCAAAAGGGGGCAGCCTTCTATGCATTTGTGGTCAGAAGACCAGCAGATTATTTTCTGTAGGCTTGATAGAATGACCATTAAGGGAGGGTATTAGAATATTTTAGATTCTTTTAATATTTAGTATATTTTGCTATTTTTAGCTAGCTTTGTAGAATCTTCTATTAGTGGTCATTTCGGTGTTTTATTTATTATTTTGTATTAGTCTTCTATTTTTAGAAAACTTTAGCTTCAGTTTTAAGCTCTTGTAAATTGATATATGTACCCGTTGATTTCATTAATTCAAGTAAGCAATTTCGAGTTTCAGTCTCTACATCCCCAAAACATCCTAGGAACAGGAATGATAGGAATTTTTCCCAGTGGGCTCATCCCTGAGGAGCATTGACAAATAGACTCTGTCAAATGAAAAATACACATATAGAGGACAGAAGATTTAATCACAATGAACTATATTCATTTTAATACAAGATATACACTAAGTTTGTAGCTTTCCAAGGATTTACAATGCTTATGAAGCTCAAAATTCAACGAGGAGACAGAAGTTATTACAAATAAACTGAAGGCTAGTATTTATAGCTAGAAAATTCATTTAGACTATTAATGCCAGCAAAAGTCCAAAAATACCTTAGCAGAACGATTTGCTGTTGTCTTTACTGCTAGTATGTGCCCAGATGATCCAGTCTATAACCACATCCATGTGTTCATTAGATCATAATTGTACTCACGAAATACTGATGCAACAGTTTGATGCATGACATCCATGCCCCCGATTATCCAATTCAATTCTAGTTCAAAGAGTCTGGCTACTGTCCAATGATGAGTTGTGTGTTTGATTTCTTGCCATGGCAAATTTGTCCTGTTTTGTTGACAGCTTTACCCTTATAGAGCAATGATTTCATTTTTACTCAGATCTTTTTCATCATGCAATGGGAGTAACATAATCATGAGTTCCTTCTTGGTTGATTTTGGAAACAATTTGTGGGGTTTTGTTGCTAAATATCACCATGAATCTCAATTTGAAACTTCACCATTGGATGTCACCCAATCAATGGCTCTCTGAACATATTGACTGCCTGGTGGATTGCTAGTCTAAAATCTGACTCCTTGCCTTATGAAATCTAGTGGGACCTTAGTTTTTGCATTTTCCTTCTTTCCCTAATTATATTATATTATTTTTAACTTCACATTCAAATTCATGAGGGTATGACCACATTTAAATCAAACAAAATATATGGCTCTCTGATCTTTTCCATGTTTTAAGGCTACTGTCAGAAAAACTTCCAAGCAACTTCCAATTGGGCGTCCTCATCAATTGCTCATTTGGAACATCTTTTTTCATTCAGCCATTCTTTCCTTCCAACCACTTGACCACTTTCAAATAGATCATATCAATGGTTCTCTAATATTCTTGATCTGTTCAGGACCCATTAGGCTGAGAGGCTCCCAACTGATTGCCTCATGGCTAGGAGAAACCCACTCTCTTTTGAAGCCTTCCCTATCTGTAGTTAACTTTAAGAGCTGTGACTACTTACAGATCTATATCGATCAATGATTTTCTAATGTTTGCATTCCTGTCAGACTAACCTATTTACTTTAGTTGGCATTGGCTTCCCCCTCTGTTATTAAATATTTGAGCATGACTCGGTGAATTTTGGATATGGAAGAAGGCTGAAGGCCTTGCAAAATCTGAAGGATGTTCCTCTGGCTTAATCTTTTTGCAAGTTGTACTTTAATCTTCTTAATCTTTGCATTCGGAGGCTTTTTAATTTAATTGGACCTAAAATCTGACAGAACCGCTCTCTTAAGTATGCCAAATACTCTCATCCTGGACCTTTTGTTTTAAACAATTTTTAACCACAATCACTTCATAGCAGTATTGAACCTATTGGACCTGAAATCTGACATGATTGCCCTCTAAATAATGCTGAATACTCTAATCCTGCACCTTTATTTAACTGTAATCACTTAATACCATATCAAACTGTTACATTCCTTCCTTGTAGACTTTCGTAAAACTGTAATAATTGTTTCATGAGAAGTATGAAGTTAGTTAATTTTGAGGATATTTTATTAATGAAGTTATATTGCTTAATTATGAGGAATATTGATTTATGAAGTCATTTTGCTCAACTAGGAGAATTATCGACTAAATGATGTTTTCGTAGAAATTAATATTCAAGGATGAATAATGTCGTATACTGACAACTCAATGATGATTTAGATGGTTTTATTTGCTTAAGAATGTTAATAAGAAATAAATGTGAGCATAGCTAATTCCTTCTTTTGTCAGCGGATGCAGGAGAAGATCACCCTCACGAAAGAGGGAGAGTATCATCAGAGAGAGAAGGTGCAGACATGTGGTGAAGGGTCAGAATTGCCATCCGAGCAGGAATCCATAGCTAAGTATCTTGGTCATCAGGTCACACATTAGGGTTAGCCTTAATGTCCTTTGGCCTTGGTGGGTTGGTTGCCGTTTCATTATCCTTGTTCCAATTAAACAATTAATGATTCTTGTTTAAAGAATGTTCTTCGTGATTTCACTCTTTCTATCAATTGACAATAAGAATGTAACTCGTGGATTCAAATTCCAAGGGGATCAAACAATCACTGGATGTATTGTTATCAATATCTTAGGGTTTAAGATGCTGTAAGCTAATACCATAATATATTGGCAAGTTTGCATCTAGTATTCTATTGCAGTTGCATTCAAACTGTTTAACAAATTGTCCGGGTGAATTCCAACATCCATTGTAAGATCTTATGATGAAACTCTAACCTAGAATCTTAGGTGCAGCAATTCTTAATGTTTGCATTTCATATCACTCAATATTTGGCTTCCTGCAAAGTGTTTGACAGAATGTCTGCAAGCTGAAACTAATCATATTGAAAGTTTGGTCAATCTAACTTGGTAGGGGTTATTACATCCCAGCACACTCTTTATAATCTATTTAAGAGATGCTAGTAATGATGCACTCAATTCAGCAGGCAAGCACAGTTATCCAAGCATTTAATCTCTGGTTCATATTTTACAATATTAATTCTGTCTAGATTCTCCAGTGTTCCTAAACATTTTAGATTTTAATCAGGGCTGGAGTACAGGCAACTTTTAGTTATCTACAATCTACAAAATTGTATTGCAGTCATTTCTGCCATCAGAATTGTTCTCTAGAGTATTCTGAAGGTACTGAGAAATGTACAAAGACCAATATCAAGCCTGCCTGAGAAATATAGTGTAAACATGAAGGACATATAAAGGTTTCTTACTATTTGCTTCTGTGAAATATTGTTTTGTTTGTGTTCTGCACTTAATGACTTAATATCTAATTATTATATTAGCAAAAGAAGAGAAATATGCACAAAAAGAAGAACGCGTAATATATTAAAAAGCTTACTTGCATAACTAGACCTAAACGAAAAAGACCAGTACTCCCAAGTAATAGAACTGTAACCAGAATTAAATTGTTTTGACACCAAAACCATGTGACAGAAAAAATGATTACCTCTTGAATTCTTGTTTCATGGGAACCTTCTCTTGCTGCAGCCTTTGCACCATAGGCATTGCCATCTGAAAATGGGATGAAGATAACTAAGAAAGCAAATCAAAGCCCACTGAAGGTGCAACGTAAATAATTGTCACATGTTACATCATAAAATCTTGTAACAACAGACATTCCAAAATACATTTATATTTGAAACTTGAATATATAATATATCATTCTTAACCTTTCAATAGAAAATCTAAATTAATTAGTCAAATGAATCAAAAATGAAACAAGTCATATTCATAAAATATTATTAAGGATACCACCTGTTAAAGGAGTAAGAGAAAGAACGTTGGGAGACCAAGTATGAAAAAACCTCTCCCTTTGAAGAATATATGAGAAGTCGATTTTAATTGGGCTTCGAAGGAGAGCCAGGAGGTTAAAGATGCTATATACATTATCCAATTTTTAGAAGGCACTTCATTGTCACTTCCACAAGTCATATACAATCAGGTATCAATATGATAACAAAGAGGATGCCTTGGACTTAATGGAGTCTCTCAGGTTGGCCATCTTCCTGAAATACTCAATGATTGAAGTGGAGGGGTACTCCCTCACAGATATTAATGATATGATGAAAGGTAAGACACTTGTGGAAGCCAGAGAATCTCCTTAAGGAAGATGGCAGATTAATAGCCAATTCTGATTCCATTTGCTTCAAGTATTGCTTCAAATAAGGTGATAGGCTTGTGGATTTGTTGGTTGATGTAGGAGTAAAAAATAGTAGACCTACACCTCTATCAACTATTCTATGAAAAGAGGGTAAAAGCTGTTATCTTAGTCTGTATCTAAAAGGACTACATAGCTGCAAATAAAAGCTTCCTGAATTCCACATTCAGAATGATTTTATGCATGATGTGCTTCCTCAATTCACTATCCTTAGTTTTATAATTTTATTGATGATAATGGTGTCTCTGATGTGCAAGTTTGCTCAGGTGGGAATAAAATGAATTGTTCCTCTGCTCAAATTGATGAAGCTGATAAAACTAATAATTAGAATGTGTGTGACCTTGAAGAGAGTGAAATGAAGGAAGGTCCAAAAGGATGTGATTTTCCAAGGATTTGTCAATCTGGTTTGTAGTTTAATGACCCCATCATTGTAAGTAGACCTACTGATGACAAATCAGCTATGGACATTAGTCTTGATATAAATATGCAGATAGGTACTAATGACATTGAGAATGATATAAAGTGAATGCTTAGAGGAGGTGTGTAATGGAAAGAATGAATTGCAGTGGCTCAGTAAATACAAATGTCAATAACAAGAAGCTAAAGGATATCAACAAAAGGAGAGACAAGTGCCAGCACGAGGTAATGCTACTGTTGTTGTTATGTTCCCAAACATTAAAGATGGTCATGAGCACCCTATGGCACTTGTTGGCTAAATATTTTGCAAGTCACTAAAACTACAACTTGCAAAATGTGTACTTTAGGCAGCAGTATGTGAGATTTCTCTCTCCTCTCAGCAATAGGGGAGGCTCCCTTCTTACCGCAGGTGGCTTCAAGTAGAACTGAACTGTAGCACATACAGTTCACCTTGCAGCAGTAATGCCGGTGACTCGATGATTGACGTAAGAACAATCAAACGAGGCAGCGGTTGATTTATCTAAAGACTAGGTGACACAATGAGCTCAAAGTCTCCTATCCTCACCTAGAATCAGTAATCTAATCTATTTATCCAATACTGAAGCTCAAAGTCTTCAGTCCTTGGAATATCTCAGCCACTAATCTCTATAGTAATTTCAACTCCTTGAAGCACAAAGTCTTCAGA
>MU225952.1:3978915-3996307 GCA_018584345.1 Thuja plicata | reverse complement strand
AAAATAATAATAATCACCAATGATTCACATATTTAGAAGATCTTTTATAATTCTTGTCGTTTTATTATAAAAATAAATTTCTATCGACAATATATGCATATGTAATCGATAATATATGCATACACGTCGTTTTTTAGAAATTTATTTAAAACGCTTAAAGAACTTAAAAAAATTTTTGCATACGCCTTAGAATTTTAACAATTTGATATGCGGATCCAATTGATAATCGCGCTATCATTAAAACTCCTAAGTAAAACTTCGCAGAGTGGCGCAAAGTTTTTTAAAATAGAATTTAAAATCTATTACTTATACAAAATAAGTTTATACTTTAGGCGACCGACCAGAAAAGATCATTCTTACATTGATTTTGGAAGAACACGGAAGACTGCTCGCAACGCTACTGAAAAACGCAAGACGCCACTCAAAACTAGAAACCAGAAAACAAGACGCAAAACGAAAAGAAGAAAAACAAGAAAGGACTTGATGTTTAGTTAGGAAACAGAACAATTAAAATCAAGGGATGACTGATTCCATTGAACAATATCCCTTCCATAACATCGACATGCTTTAGAGAAAAACTCCTAGCAATCAACTGAGAATTGCGTAGGGTTGCCCCAATTTTGGGGAATGCAAAATTGAGGACAACAGCACTTATCAACAAGTTATTAAATAATGGCAAATGGAGGTGTGAATCATGGACTCATAAGATATTATCTGAAGAGGCAATTGGTGAGAACTCATTTGAGCTAATTTGTCAAGAAAAAGTTGATTTGCTAGCCAGCTTAATGCCTCCCATGCATATCTTGTTGCGTGATGTTCTGAGAGATGCAGATGTAAGTGAGATAAATTCTGAGTATTCATCCATCTCTTATCATGAAAATAGTGTTCCAGGCTACAAGGATGATGTATTTTGGATGGTGAACATGAAGTAATCCTTTGGTAGAAAGGGCAATCAGCAAGGAACGGCTGAGTACAACCCTATAAGTATGTGTTGATGCATGCAATGGGCTACTGTTCAAAGGCTCCGAATGGATGAAAATATGTAATGTCCCCATTTTTGTGGGCATCAGAGTTTGAGGTATTAGCCTATTAATTGACCCTCATAGGCTACTATGGTGGATTAGAGGGTCCAGTTTGGGAGTTTTGGAGCTCTTCAGGTGGCCATTGTAAGGGTTTATTTCACCAGATCCTTCATCTGTTCTGAGGCATTTACATTTAGAGGGTTTTGGGTCCATTTTGATGGGACTTACTATTTATAGTAAGTCTGTGGATGTTAGAGAGGGACCCTTACTATTTGGATGTGTAGTGGATGCAGTGGTTGACTCCCTAGTTCAGATGGTTCGTCAAAATAATGTGTATTTAATGAGAATAATATTTTAATGACCTTAATGATGTTTAATTATTTAAGTTATATTATAAAGTTATAAAATGACTTTATAATAAAGTGGGGGCCATATTGAGGGTATGAGTAATTAATACTCATTGATTAAAAGGTACACTTTATTAATAATATATTATAAAGTCAACAAATGCAAATGTTATATTCATTTAAGAGCCTTGCTAGTCAAAATTCATGGTGGAATGTTATTAAAAAAAAGCCTTGGAGAGAAATCAAACCATTCTATGCATTGGATAATTTGTTTTGTGTTGAGAGGAAATTGAAACGAGGGTTTCAGAACTTCAGCTTGAAGAATTGTGAATTCTTCCAAGTTTACCAGCACTTTGAATTGGTTAAATGTCCAATGAATTGTGCAGATGCTTTGGATTCATCCAAAGGCCAAGATTGAGCTTATTGGAGAGGAATTTGGTGTTTTGAATCCACAGATATTTCTGAGATTGTTAGCAGGTTTAATTAAATGGTTTGCAATATAAATACCAGCCTTTGAAACCAGCGTATAGTCTTGTTATTGGCAGCTGCAGTATATATATAAGAGTCGCGTGAGTCAAGAGGGGATCGTGAGTGCTTGAAAGGGCACATTCTTGGGCGTTGAGAGTTCTTCTTGTCACCTGGTCTTCTTGGGCGTCTTAGGTGGCACTTCATTTTGGAATTACCATCTGTAGACACCTAAAAATGGTTATCGCCCCTCCATCCCCTTTTTAGTCATCTTTTATGTCTTCGGTCAATTTTGCTCAATTTTGTCCATTTTGATCATTTTTGGTCCTTTTAAGTCATTTTTAAATATTTTGAATTATTTGATTCATCTTTCTCATTTCGTTTATTTTGGGTCATTTTAATGTATTTAATTAAATAATTTTGACAATTATTTAATTGTGTCCTAATGTTGTCTCTAGGGAATTAATTAATGTCCCTATGTCACCCTTAGACATAAGACATAAATAAGTTTCATTTATTAATGCCTTTCTATCTTTTCACATTTGAATATGTTAATAGTCAAAAGGCTTTTTATTGCCTCATTTTATTTCGCATTTAAATTTTATTTTATTTTATGTGGCTTTTGGGCTTTTGGAGGGAAATTTGCAAATATGATTTATTATCTGATTTTATTATTGTCTCTTGACTCTTCTTTTTCCCTTTGACTGTTCATTTTGTGTCCGTTCAGTTTTGAGTCTGTTTTTTTATTTAATGGGTCTTCTTTCTCATTTTTTTGGCTAACTATGATTCAAGTATCCTCATTATTTTCAGATTGTTTATACTTGCTTTTCAAATACGTATTGGTACACTTGTCAACAAAAAGCAACATTAATTAGAGGAGAAAGAAAAACAATGGAACATAAAGGGAAGTTTGCATAATTTTGTTTACATTTTTATGTTATTGTATGCAGATTTGTTTAATAGCTTCATTGAGGATTGGGATAATTTGAATGTGATTTTTGAACTTTTCGTGGTTGAAGTTTTCATATTCCTAAACTAACCGATTTCCCTATCCACACCAGCAAGCTGGGATTTCCTTTCCAGGTTCATTTCAATTTGTAATAATTAATTCCTCAAGGCATAGTGACATTGTAATAAGTTAAATTTCTGAATTGAAATAAGGAGTTGCAAGGTTGCACAATAACTGTTTGATGAAATGCCTTGCTGTAGTTATTCTTTACAGTTTATATTGAATCACTAATACGCATGCCAAGTGTTTGTAGAAATGCATATTGGCTGTAGGAATCAGTTACAATCATTTTCAATCTTCATAAGCCATTGGAAATCCAAAAGAGAAGTTTTGCAGTGCATCCCTGTTGTTGGTTAAGCTAATTTACATTTTTTCAAGCATTTGGATATCATTGGCAATCAACAAAACAAAACCAAACAAACTGAAACAAAGAACAGCAAGTAAAGACTTTGCAAGACAAGTGTTTGACAATATTCCTTGAGCCTCTAATCAGCAATTTGAGGTCAGAACTAGCAAGGGATACTACAAAATATGGATGGTGGTATGTTTAGATGCCATTGATGAAAGTAATATAGTTTCACTTGGTGTCTTGTGAAACTACTGATTCATGATGCAATGGACTAGCATTACTTGCAATGTTTTTTCTCTGTATAAATCATTGTGTTTTGTCTTTGTGTGGCCATAACTGTTTGTGAGTCACGGTGAAGAGTTTTTTGTGTTGTTTGTGAAGTCTTAGCACTTGTTAATCAAGATGAAGTGTGGTTTGTCTAGCCATGTTTTGGTCTCTCTTTTTGCTTTGCCACCCAGAGATTATTTGGAATCTCATTGTAGCTGCAAGAGGCACATCTCGCCAACAAGAGCCCACATTAGAACCTAGTTGTGCAGGTCTAAAATTTGCAGATTTGGCTATATTTGCCCAAGTATTACACTGACTGTGTAAACCTACCTTATATAACTGGTCTATGACAATATTGGTGGGTTTATTTATCAGAATTTTGTCTAAGTCTGATTTATGCTGCACATTCAGATCATTTCCTTAGGTTCTGTAAGTTGTCAAAGTTTCAAAATTTCAATCCACCTCTGCATCCCGCTTTGTCCTTACCAGGTTCTCGATCTTCATCCTCCCAGCATATCTTTCCACTCAATCTAGAAAATCCAATCCTTAAACATGTACAATTTATCCAAGTACAGTTGTCAGATTATCAACTTTCCCTTTACTTGCAAACCATCCATTTGAGCCAAAAAATCCAAATCCTTTGCAGCGCCAAACTACTGGACTTGTACTTCCCCTATTATTGTTTCCATAGCATCCCCAAAAGTCCTCTCTAAACATTGAAGCTTATTGTTCTGCGCCAAACTTCCATGCTTCCCTACCTCGCCAATTCCTTCATACACTTTTTTGAAGTCAAACTTTTGCCCATCCCTTTGCCTCAATATTCATTTTGGTGCTTCTCTGAAATGACATTGTTCAATAAATGTCCTTACACTTTCTATTGAGGTTTGAGATGTGGACTTCCCTTCAAAATCTCCAAACTCCAATCTTCAAGATTGCGACAATCTTTTTATCCCATCAAGACTATTGTTCAGATTTCCCTCCATCAACAATAAGTCTCAATAAACTCCAATTCCTTGATACTCCAACTTCCCAATTAGCATAAGTTATGAGGTACTCCCTACCCTCAACAATCTAAAACTCCCAAATTTTTCCTATACAGCCTTGCCTACCCCCTTGCACAACCAAAAGGCCATTTATCAACAGATTTGATGAAACAACTACTAGAAAAGGTTTTTCTCACCCAAAAACAACTTTGTTCCCCATTTGACTGTAGATTTGCACACAATTTCAAGCAACGCAGTATAACATTAATGAGCCAATGTGCCACTACAACTGTTATAAAACTTGATAGTTCGATATTAAACAATGGAGACAAGGTCTCCTTAAATAGAGAAGTACAAGATGATGTTTTTAAATAAAACAATTGTTCACTAAATACAAAAATAGAAACTAACTAATAAAGCTAAAGTCACTAAAGATGACCATTACAAACATTACATTATCATTCTAACTACCCTCCAAAAGACATAATCTGTAGGTCTTTTGGTGACAAATGCATAGAAGAACGCTCTACAAAATGAGTCTGCTACTGTGACCCTCCCTGATTTTGCATAACTTCTGGATATGACCAAGATAACCACAAACCCTCCAACCTGATGTTGAGAAACAAAACCGTCCCTCCCTGTAGCCGGAGACACCGAGAGCAGCTTCTAAAACTGAAACCACAATTTTAAGCAAAAATTGTCAAACTCTTTTGCAAATGAACACTACGACCCAAAAACTAATTGTAGGAAACCACGATTTTTGTGGAGAAATTTGACAAAACCCTCCTACGATTTTTTCAAAAAAAATCAAAAAACCCTAAGACCAGCAACACCAATCATGATTTTTTTTGGAAAAACTAGTAAACCCAGAAACGATTTTTGAGGAGAAAATTGAAAAAACCAAACACAATTTTTTAGGAGAAAAATAATCAAAACCAAACACGATTTTTGAGGAAAAAAATCAATCAAAACCCACACCATGGAAACATCAATCGTGATTTTTTTGTGGAAAAAATAAAACTCTCTTGCAAAGAAAGAACCTCAACGAGTAGGACATAGGTAACATAGAAAACTTCATTTTTGAGGAAAACTCGTACAAAACCCAAAACAATTTTTTGAGGAAAAAAATATAAAACCTAACCAGAATTTTTCAAGGAACAAAAAATTTATAAAAAACGCCTCAATATTTTTTTATGGAGCTAGAAAAACCAACACTATTTTTTTATGGACAAAAATTGGAAAACCCATCACCATGATTTTTAGGACAAAATCATGCAAAACCCTTGCACTACAAAAAACAGGTTGCCACTACGGCAAACAAAACAACCCATCACAGAGACCGTCACGCAACAAAACACCAAACCTCACGTCGTAAAATACCCTAGAAAATGGCCAAACTTCATCACGAGGTAAAACTAGAAAACACTTTGTGCGGAAAACAGCACATGCAAGCAACATGCAACTCACAAGAAGCACATGCAAGTACATACATTTCCCTTGGCCTCCCGCGAGGGAGTTAGACCCATACATGAAGTCTCCTTAAAAAGAAAAAATACAAGACGATGTTTCTAAACGAAACAATCATTCACTAAATATAAAAAATAGAAACTAACTAATAAAACTAAACTCAATAAAGATGACCATTAGAAGCATTACATTATTATCTTAATAACAACTAGCAAATTAGATACAAGGCTTGTCAAATATCATTTCTAAATTTAAAGGAGAAAACAATGTAGCAACCATGCCTTCATTTATCACAAGAGTTGAAATTTGCAAAGCCTAAGCATTCACACCATTTCCTATAGATTTGACAAGAGGAACGATTTTCAAATCCTGCAAAAGTATGATGGTCATTATTGATCAATATGAAGGTGAATCAAGAGAGGGCCTATTTGCAACACCTACAAAGTATTTTAAAGTCCGAGGACAATTTGGTGCACAGGTTCCCGATTTCATGATGTCAACAACATGGGTGGTCTCTATGAATGCAAAACAACCAAATTTTCTTTTCTCCAAACAATGTGCCTCTTTTGTAGAGCCACTTATGGGCCTATGTTTCTCTTGTTACGAGTCAATCTTTGTTCATATTTTCAAGCAAGCTCATCCAGGTCAAATTGTAAATCTTCGGCGTATTTGTGTATATGAATGTAATCAGTTTTGGATTTGTTTGAAATTTTCCATGGCTTTGTAAATTTATCATGAAATCAGTAAAACACATTACTTCTTTTCCTTTGTCTCCACTTTTATTTAAGAGTTTTTGGGGATTGAAGGTATCCCAAAGTTCAAATGTGTTTTTCTTTGTGTTGATCTGTGTTAGTTTGCATCCAAGAGGTGTTGTAAAATGTATCTTGCTATTGTGCAAATATATGGCAAAGCAAAGATATTTCAAGATTAATAAGTGGGGCTCTTGAAACAATTGTGGATTATTCAATAGAGATTTTAAGCTCTACAAGATAGAGTCAAGCACATTAAACTCATCAGATAGTTAGGGTTTTACTTTGTCATTAGGATTTCATCTGGATTTGACTGTGTTGCAACAATAGGCACCACTCTAGTGGGTGAAAGCTAGCCATTAACTAATTAAAAATCAAGAAAAATTATTTTAAACCTTTGTAATACCTTTGTACAACCTTATTCCATAATAAGGAAGATAACACAATTATATCCGATTATGGTAGTTAACCACGGGTTCAAACCAGACGAATGAGTACTCTCGGACTTAACTTGGAGTAAATTGTTCTAGAATTTGCAAACCATTTTATTAAGTCTCTATAGCAATTGAAAACGACAGAGTGATGGAGCTATCAGTAGGGTTGTAGCTTAGAGCTTACTTGGAGGATGAACACCCCAATTAGGATGAGAGCAAGGAAGAGGCAAATGTCCTTTTGGGGCGAGATAAAACCAGATAGGTTAAAGAAAATCATGATGTCCACGCATAGTCTGGTTATTAGGGCGATGTTAAAAATCGTAGGGCAAGAATTTTCTATCATGGAGGGCCGCAATAAAATTAATATTGATAATGTGGCAATGTTTATTGCCACAGCCTTGCAGGTTGACCAGGACAAGGCAGCAATTAGGGATATCATGCTGGGGGATATCCACCTTGTTCCCATTTACCCTATCCTTACAATCGAAGATCACCCTCGCTTCATTGCAAGGAAGCCAAGTATTAAGAGGAACCTGGAATTTCTCATGAGAATTATATTAAGAATATTTATTATGTTATTGGTTAATGCTCAAGTTGAGTCTTTAGGAAACTTTCAGTCTTTAGGATAGTTTCCTTTCTTTTTGCAGTTCCATATTTGGAAACTTGCTATTTTGTATATATCTCTTGTATTATTTATGAGCATTTCTGCTCATTGTGAATAATCAATTCATTATATTCTATATGCTCTCGCATCTATTATTTTATGGTATCAGAGCAAGAAGATTAAACAGGTTGTTTTTCTAAAATTTCGATTTTCAAAATTTTCAAGCCTTCTGAAAAACGATTTGTTTTTGCTGAGTTTTGTGGGCCATTTTTTTAAGAAATCTGTTTTTCGAAAGAAGCTAAAGACTGTTTTTTCTTCTGGTTTTTCGTGGGTCGGGTTTTAAATCTGTCGTTTTTTTTCCCTGAAGAAGAGGCCGTAAGTTTGTGAACTGTTCTTGTGCGGCTTCTTGGTGGCGACGTCTTGTTTGGCTCTTCATTCTTCGCGTTTCCAGGCCGACGGTTTCTGGTGGCTTTACAGCCCGCGCGACGGTTTCTGACCATTATTTTTGGACATTTTTTTTTGCAAGCCGAACCCGACGGTTTCTGGTGGCTTATACAACCTGCGCGATGGTTTTTTACCATTACTTTTGGTCGTTTTTTGCAGGCCGACGGTGCCTCTGGTTTAAACAACCTCTTTCATGGTCGTTTTTCTCTGCAATCTGCCATTTTTGAAACTTTTGTTAGCCGACTAGGGTTTTTCTCGAAACTCTTGGTTTTTGTGTCGGATTCAAAATTTTCTTGCAGATTCCTTTTGGGTTTTTCGTGAGCTCAATTGGGTCGCTTTCCAAATTTTCTGGGTGCATCGTTTTCTATGCCTCGATTTTCGAGCCAGCAGATTTGAAATCCGACTTCAAATTCTTTCTGGTTTGTGTCAGCTCTTCTGGGTACCTGTCAGATTTTTCTGGGTCAGCCAGATATTTGCTTTGAAATCCGTGCTTGTTGACCTTCAGTCTTGAAGTGTGTACGTACCAATGGCATCTTTGACCAATCTAATGTTAGAAGGAAATCAGCAGTTTAATGGCAGTAACTATAATACCTGGAAGCAGCGTATGTTGACCATATTTGAGTGTCGCCGCCTCGATGAACTGGTTTTGGGCACAGAAACTCGTCCCACCACAGCAGGCACTGATCAGGACAAGTTTGATGATCAAAACAGAGAAGCTGTCATGCTTCTAAAGTTGTCTGTTACAGATGACCAGTTGCCTCAGATTCCCTCTAGAAAGACAGCTTCTAATATTTGGAAGCACCTGAAGGAGCTACATGAAACCTCTGATAAAAGCAGGGCATTCTTTTTAAAGAATCAGTTGTTCTCCATTATGATAGATGAAAATTTGTCTTTACAGGACCATCTCATAAAGATTAAGGACATTCAAGACCAGCTTGAGGCTATTGGTCGGAAAATGGAGGAAGAAGACATGGTAGTCATCACTCTCAAGAGTCTACCACCATCTTATGAGCACTTTGTTGAAACTCTCAACATTACGTCTACGAATGTTGATTTGAAGTTTCCTGATTTATGCAACAGACTTCTACAACAGGATCGCTGGAAACAGCAGTTTGGAAGTCGTGCTCTCTCGTCCTCTTCCAAACAAGCCTTTGCAGCTAAATTTCAGCCATCTCTGTCATCACAACAGGGAGGTTCACACCAATCCTCAGGCAGTTTTCAGCCAAAAACTGTGCAGTATCACTATTGTCGCAAGTACGGCCATATGAAGAAAGATTGCCGTCAGAGAATCGCTTCTAAACAAAGGAAGCAGGAAGGGCCACATCAGCAGGCGAATGTTGTTGAACAGTCTGAGCAAAAGGAGTCTGTTTTTTATGCTTTTATGGCTCAAAGCCCTTCAGATCTAGCTCGGTCTTCTGCTTGGTACATAGACTCTGGGGCTTCACGTCACTTTTCTCATCAGCGTGACTGGTTTACAGATTTCTCTCCTTTCAGTGATTCAGTTGTGTTTGGCGGAGGAGAGGAGTATAAAATTGTTGGCTGAGAAAATGTTCAGATACAGTTTGGTGGGAGGAAGCTCATCTTTCTCAATATGTGCTACGTTCCTGGTATGGCACTCAATCTATTATCTGTGAGTCAGATCATGAGGAATTCTCCCCAATTGGATGTGGTGTTCAGTGCTCACAAATGTTACATTATTGATCGAGAGACTCGTCTTACTGTTGCTACTGGTCTAGAGGATCATGGCCTATATCAGCTTACTAACACCGGTGGTTCTCCTGAGATAGCTATGGCAGCTCGTACTTCATCTCTCAGCACTTTGTGGCATCAGCGATATGGACATCTCGTATCTCTCTCAGCTGTCCCGGGAGGGACTTGTTTCTGGCCTACCTGATATTCAGACACAACATCTTGGAGTATGTGGCGCTAATCAAGCTGGCAAACAACATCGAACTCCCTTCAATGATGGGGATTCTTGCCGTGCATCTAAGGTACTTCATTTACTTCATGTTGATATTTGTGGTCCTATGAATGCATCTTCAGCTACTGGTTGCAAATACTTTCTGCTTATTGTTGATGATTTTAGTCGAAAAATGTGGGTGTACTTTCTTAGAAACAAATCAGATGCATTTAGTACCTTTCAGCAGTGTAAATCTTTGGTTGAAAAAGAGTCTGGCTGTAGTATCATTTCTCTTAGAACAGATAACGGTGGAGAATTTTGTTCCACTCCATTCTCTGACTTCTGTGCTACCCATGGGATCAAACGCCAGTTCACTACACCTTACACTCCTCAGCAAAATAGTGTTGTTGAGCGTCGCAATCGTACGATTGTTGAGATGGCTCATTCTATGTTACAACACCGGAGCGTTCCTAATAAGTATTGGGCAAAAGCAATGTCTATTGTTGTCTACCTCCTTAATCGTTCTCCTACTCATGTTAAGGGAAAGACCCCATAAGAGGTTTGGTATGGTCGTAAGCCCAGGATCAGTCACCTGAAGATTTTAGGCTCTTTTGCATATGTTTGGATTCCTGACGCTAAGCGCTCGAAGTTAGATTCCAAGAGTCAAAAGCTCATGATGACAGGGTACAGTGACAATCATAAGACTTACAGACTGATAGATGTCGACACTGATCGTCTGATCTTTAGTCGTTATGTTGTTTTTGATGAAGCTAGAGGACCTTTTCTGTCATCTTCTGAGC
The DNA here is from genome assembly GCA_018584345.1 of Thuja plicata. NCBI lineage: Eukaryota > Viridiplantae > Streptophyta > Pinopsida > Cupressales > Cupressaceae > Thuja > Thuja plicata. The sequence goes on along the minus strand of MU225952.1, from coordinate 3,985,467 downwards.
AGTGCTCTGAGGATCAACCTCATAGTTTTCCTCTTCCTCTCGCGTCGCCTGATGGGAGGGATGATGCAGAGCCTTTTCTTGATGCCTTCCCTGAGGCTCCTGTCACTGCTCCTGCTGAGGATCCAGAACACAATCCTCTTCTTGACCCTAATGCGTCTGTTGCTGCCCCTGAGCCGCTTCCAGCTCCTCCAGCTATTGGCCCCTCTACTCTCCGGCCTAAATGGTGGGCAAAAACTATTGGTGATCTCCAGGATAATGAGCTCATTGAGAGTAGAGATTCCAGAAATAAGAGCAAACAACAGCCTACAGTCAATTTTGCTCTTATGACCAACCTTCATAGTGTTTATGAGCCCCAGACTTATTCTGAGGCTAGAGGTATTCCTGAGTGGGAACAGGCTATAGACGCTGAGTTTCAAAGTCTTCAGAAAAACCACACTTGGGCCCTTTTTGATCTCCTTTCAGGGAAGAAACCCATCAGCTACAAATGGGTGTACAACGTGAAATACAAAGTTGATGGAATGTAAAGAGCCTAACTTGGCCTCATTCTTAAATCATCTAATTTCATCAATTTCTATGCAAAACATGTGATTATCATTTCGTCAAACAGTTGGCAGGCAAGTTTGAGTTCTACTGTGATTGAGCCCAACTGGCTCTTGTCTATGAAACCACTGTAATCTCTATCCCTTTGCTAATTTTAAATTAACTTGGTTATGTGTTTCTTATCAATTGAAGTTGAAGTTCTTCGTAAAAACACAATACATATGTTGAGCTTAATATTAAACTGATAACGTGGCTTGAATTTCAGAATTCATTCATATTTCAATTGGCTGGAAAGATTACAATACATTTATCACTGAATTCTCTATTTGCTAGCTAGGAAGAAAAACATTAAAGGAACCTATGTATGCGAATCCACTATACTGGAAAGTCGGTCACTGTTGACAGCAGGGGCTCGACAGATGGCTGTGAAACCACCACCAATCTGCTGATGGAAGAGTATTACCTTCCAAGGCGACGCTAGAACTGTCCAACTGTGCTAGCGTATGGCTGTAGGAAGCCTCCACGCAGTACCACCCGCGCAATCCAATCTGCAGGCACTCGCGTGGATGCTGAGATGGCCACGCTGCCTCTCTTCCTCACGCGGCCAGAACTCCTTTGCTGGCTTGTGTACGTGGTGGCAGGAAATCAATACCCGCACTGCCTGCAGACTTCTGCTCAAACGTAGTGACCTTTCCTATTGCCGCGGCTAGTCACCCCAGCAATACACCTCCAAACGTGGCCTCCAAAGCATGCATGGAGTCTTAATCAGACCCGGCCTCAATACAATCCAGGCGTTGATTCACAGAATAACCTTCAAACTTGTCATTCAGACATCCTCTCCTCCAGAATTCGAATTCTGCAATGTTTCTTCTATTCCATATGCCAAACGACCTCGTCAAGCAAGTACCAGATCAATTAATGATTCAATTTTCAGAATTGAATCCTTCCTCCAGTTACAGGCAAAACAATACGAAGGAAAAGACGATTGGTTATACAACAGCAACCAAGAGAGACAATCGATCATACAACAGCAATCGATTACAGGCAATTGATTATACAACAGCAATCAATTGTGGATTAGATGAAGAAGAATCAGTCTTCCATCAACTAATTTGTCCCTTCAGCTAGGGCACAGAAAGTAGGAACAATTCCCAAGAACAAATTCAATAATCAATATTCAATAGATGATTTACTTCACAAATGAGCCTGTATATATAACTCCCTGGTCTCCAAAGTTTCCAAAAACCATCATCAGTTAACTGCCCTTTATAATATAAACTTCCAAAATATTATAATAATAATATAAACTTCCAAAATATTATAATAATAAAGTATTATTATTATTATAATATCGTCTCAATATTAATTAATAACATATTGTTATTAATTAATACAAGTAATTATTAAATATAATTCTGATGATGATTCCTGCAACACCTGCCATACTAACTGACCAACATGCTCATCATTGCCCTGCCATAAATGGCAACTGCCAAATATAGACTTACTATAAATAGTAAGTCCCCAGTCCAAGAAACTGAATAACTGAATATCATCTAGAGAATTGACCACTGCCGGTACTGCGAATTGACCACTGCCGGTACTGCCCTGTCAGAACTGGAAACTAACCAACAGACTTACTAAAAATAGTAAGTCTGTCAACTGGGACCCTCAAAACTCTGCATCAGCTCACGAGGGTCGTGATGATGAGCTGACCCAGTCGCTGCCACAACCTGCTAAAAAATAGGGTCATCACAGTCAACCCTCCCCAAGATTGCTTGTCCTCAAGCAATCATCGGAACAAGGAACATCACAATCCACCTGGGTCCCACAGAAAAAAAGTACACCCTGCTATTGGCAAAAACTGTAAGTTCCTGTAGCATCACCCAAAATGTGAAACGTATAGCCCTGTAGAGAGACCTCAAAAACCCGTTCACCCAAACTCCTATACTGAGTCTGTCTTTGCCCGGATCCCGAGAGAAGTGAACTTCAGGATCATCAAAACCCAAGAAGTATGGGGGACTCAGATCCCTGATATACTGAACTCCCCCAACACACTCAACAAATTTGTACCGAGTGTGTAGATCTTCTGCACAACATTGCTAACTACCTTTGTACCAAACTGTACCCGGGCCTGGATGTCCGCCCACTATATAATCTCTGTAGTTACAGTAACTCTCCAAGTCACCTGCTACTGACTTCCAGCCAAAACTCCCAACAACTGCTGATGGCGAGAGCCCATCCCATAATGGATGATAAGGACTAAGAGCCAATCCACATGTGTGTGCCATCAACTCGTCAACCTGAGGATCGAAGGAAAAATAATGAGCGCTCCTCATCATGTAATGATGATAAAAGGCTCCGCTCTCAGTCAAGGGCTCATCATTCCCTGGTCGTGAACCCAAAGATGGCTCCTGGCTCGACCTCTGCAAAATAGGTTGGACCGGATCCTGGGTGACCCTCTCAACAAACCCAACCTCAAACTCTCTGTAAGGGAGCATCGTAGTCAAAGTACCTACAATCTCTCTCACCAAACGTCGGATCGCACCGTACCCCAGATGAGAACACCCTCAGAAGCTCGGTAAGATCCCTCACGAATTTCTGAACTCTCAAGAAGGTGATCCAAAAATGACTCCGGGCAGTAACATCTATAGGAGGTAGCATCCAATTGCTTCCCTCGGAACCATAACTGGTCATCAGGTGAATGTGACGTCGCCAACTGCCTAACATCACCAGCTATGCACTCCCCAATAATCGACTCAGGTGATACCATGCCTCCTCACTGAGCAATCAAAGGAGTAGTGTCATGAACAGTAACACAAAATGCTGACTGGTCCACTTCACTGCCTACAATGTCCTGTACTGTATCATCTGAAGTATTGCTACCAATTGTAGTATCCATCCCAAAGTCCGGCACACTACAACGCTCTACTGCAGTGTCTAACTCAACTGCACAAGTATCAGACGGAAGTGAATCGGCACCTCCAATGCTGAAATCAAGGGTGGATGTATCCCCACTGCTATCACATCCAACTACCCCAACTGTGGACATCATCAGATCATCAGACACCATAATATGTAACTATACTGGGTCTGGTGCTGGTGTAGACTGAAGATGCTCCAGTTCCACAGTCACCTCTGCTAACTGAGCCTGAGACTCCTGGAGAGCCAAGTGAGTGCTCTCTAAAACCTCTGAAGTCATCGTGAGCTCCCAAGTAAGCTCACTCACCTCATCCTCTCTATCCAAGAGTGCCTCATAACTTGTACTTCCCCACTCTACAAGGTGATCACGATTGGCTACCAACTAAAGGTAATCTCGTCTCAGAATCCTGACAGCCTCCCGTAAGGAAAGAATCTCTACAAGGGCCAAGTAACAACCACCAAGCTCATCATCCATAGGAAAACCTCATCCATGAACAGCTAGCAGTTGTCGAGCAGCATCAAAATGTTCAACTGTGGTAACAACATCGCGCTCGCTAACTCTCAACTGACTAGTCACATGATGACTATGAATGGCCGGTCCTCTATGCACCACCTCTGGTATGCTGTCCATACTGCAAATAGACGTGGCATCCAAGGTACTCCTCTCAACAATACTATCTCCCAGTGAACTGTCCACTGAGCTCCGTGAACTGATAGCTAAGCTCATGTCCTCCAACGGAGTATCAACATCTGACACGTCTCCGTCGAACTCCTCTGTACATCAAGAAGTTGCTATAGGGTCTATCTCCTCCACACTCTCAGCTGCCTCATCCTCTATAACCTCTAGGAAATCCAGATCTTGGGACTGATCTGTAATCTCCAGTAACTCAGGGTCCTCTCCCAGGGTCTGCTGCAAACATGGCTCACTACTGGTGGAGTCGTCCTCAGGAGTCATGTAAGAGGTATCTGAAGCAACCCCAGATGCTAGCAACGGCTCTACTTCTTCAGGTGTCCCTGAAGGAACCTCAACTGACTCCGTATTAACCCTTGAATCTGGGTCATGCTGGCATGAATCCGTATCTACAGTCTCGAACTCAATACTAGCATTATCACATGTGGCCTCCATACTCACATCCCTCATACAAGAGGAAATTGGCAACTCCTGTACCAGCCCCATCACATGACTGTTGCTATCCCGATCTATACAATCTGTCTCCATCCCCTCAAGGCAGTCCTCAAAGGAGGTATCCTCCTGGAAAACAGAACTAGAGTCACTATCTGACTCGATAATGCAATCGGGTGTGGTACTAACATCCACTGCAGTCATCATCTCCTGCTGTATCACAGCGTCATCCACACTACAACAAGGTAGCTCCAAGCTCTCGTCTGTACTACCTGAGAGGGGTGCTGCCTCTCGCTCCAACGCTACACCACGACAGCTGACATACACATCTCCGATAACAAGTCCATCCTCAAGGGAAACTGGACCATCAAAGGCATCTACCGCATCAACTGTATCTATACTAACTGCAGCAACTACTCGGAGAGCCTCAATCGGCTGACGCTCGGTGCTGCAATCTACCACTGGTGCTGGCATGTCCGTCTGACTATCATCAGATACATGAGTAGGTGTCGTACTATGTACTAGTGGGTCTACATCTCGGACACCTGTCAGGGAAAGCTCCAGCTTCTTGTCCTGCAATCTCGATGACGGCCTACGGAAAGCAGAAACCATGTACCTGGCTGCCTTGTCCACTGTCTCTGGATCCGACAGACTGTCTGCCAGCCTCTGCTGATGAAGTCTAAGTCTCTCCATCAATATATCTATCCTGTCATTACTCCGTGTACTGCTGAGCCGGCTCTCGGAGCTAAGCCGCCTGTATCTATCCATCTCAGGAGTGTTGATCACTCTAAATATAATAGTAAATCTGCATTCATAAAAATTCTCCTACCCCACAGGATGGCAGGAAAATAGCTCTGATACCACTGTAAAGAGCCTAACTTGGCCTCATTCTTAAATCATCTAATTTCATCAATTTCTATGCAAAACATGTGATTATCATTTCGTCAAACAGTTGGCAGGCAAGTTTGAGTTCTACTATGATTGAGCCCAACTGGCTCGTCTATGAAACCACTGTAATCTCTATCCCTTTGCTAATTTTAAATTAACTTGGTTATGTGTTTCTTATCAATTGAAGTTGAAGTTCTTCGTAAAAACACAATACATATGTTGAGCTTAATATCAAACTGATAACGTGGCTTGAATTTCAGAATTCATTCATATTTCAATTGGCTGGAAAGATTACAATACATTTATCACTGAATTCTCTATTTGCTAGCTAGGAAGAAAAACATTAAAGGAACCTGTGTATGCGAATCCACTATACTGGAAAGTCGGTCACTGTTGACAGCAGGGGCTCGAAATATGGCTGTGAAACCGCCACCAATCTGTTGATAGAAGAGTATTACCTTCCAAGGTGACGCTAGAACTGTCCAACTGTGCTAGCGTATGGCTATAGGAAGCCTCCACGCAGTACAACCCGCGCAATCCAATCTGCAGGCACTCGCGTGGATGCTGAGATGGCCATGCTGCCTCTCTTCCTCACGCGGCCAGAACTCCTTTGCTGGCTTGTGTACGTGGTAGCAGGAAATCAATACCCGCACTGCCTGCAGACTTCTACTCAAACGCAGTGACCTTTCCTCATGCCGCGGCTAGTCACCCCAGCAATACACCTCCAAACGTGGCCTCCAAAGCATGCATGGAGTCTTAATCAGACCCGGCCTCAATACAATCCAGGCGTTTATTCACAGAATAACCTTCAAACTTGTCATTCAGACATCCTCTCCTCCAAAATTCGAATTCTGCAATGTTTCTTCTATTCCATATGCAAAACGACCTCTTCAAGCAAGTACCAGATCAATTAATGATTCAATTTTCAGAATTGAATCCTTCCTCCAGTTATAGGCAAAACAATACGAAGGAAAAGACGATTGGTTATACAACAGCAACCAAGAGAGACAATCGATCATACAACAGCAATCGATTACAGGCAATTGATTATACAACAGCAATCAATTGTGGATTAGATG
>MU225952.1:3943955-3957786 GCA_018584345.1 Thuja plicata | reverse complement strand
TCAACAATATTATATAGAGAAGCGAAACCGGGCTGAGAGATTTTACAAACTGCCCAGTTATATTGTCATAAGATAAAAGCCCAGTTCTCCGGCACATTCTACTGCGGAAGAGCTTAAACACTCCACATATAACAAACAACATGTCCGATGTCTACTTGAAGCCATTTATTACTGAAAGTAATTGCTTAAGTCATGGCATTAAATATAAAAAATTGAAAAGAAACGAAAAAATCCTCGATAATTCACCTTTTCATGAGGAAATTCGTCGTCGTCATCAAGATGATACTGTTGTCGGCGACGGCTAGAGGGGGAATGGTGATAAATACAAGTGATATGGTGAAGTAAATGGTGAGGAAGAGGCAGATTCCTGGAAACAAGACTCAAGGCCGAGAGCAGCGTTTTAATTTTTTCAACCTGTTCCAAACCTTCATCCTCCTCTTCTTCTTCATCATCATAATCGATATGGGATGGAGAAAATATATCCGTCGGATGATGACGATGTTGTTCCCCCTGCGCCATTTTGTGTTTCAAATGCCTCAGGCCCCCTGTCTTCGCACACTATACCTTCAGCTTTATCGTGCTTCAATTCCACCCGTGTAAACTCATTATTCTTAATTTAACGAAAACCCAATTTCGCTCACTCGCACGTACATAAACCAAGACGCTCTATACAAATCGTTTAGGACGCAGCTATGCTCCCGATAGATTGCACGAGACATACACTATACACTTCATAGCCACATTCATACATTAAAAAAAAACATAAATTATGGATGGTAACATGGATGGCAATAGATGACCATGTAGTTGGCAACGGGATGTAGGGTACAATGGCATACAATTATGACAGAGTGTTATCGGGTACTGAGAAGAGGAAAAGGGTCGGAGAAGTACGTCGGGAAAGTCTGAAATGACTGTCGCCAACACATGGCAGTAAAAGATCTCAAGCGGCATTAACAGACAACAGTTTGGTCATGTAACCGTTTGTTTCCAAACAAAATATGTTACAGTCTGCAATCATCTAGCTGTTAGTTTGGGGAGATAAAACAAATACAACACACTAAAACTATCGTACAAACCCTAAAAGGTTAGTGGAAGCTTCATTTCATCTGATACAAATAATGCTTTAATTTATTTATTGCTTAAATGCCCTCGAACAAGAACAAAATGTTGCTATGTGTAACTTAGCCTCTAAGATACTCAAAATGTTGCCTTAGTCGATGAGTTATTTCGACCCTTTCGATAGCTGTCGTGTGTGCTTTCTGTGACATCACCCATTATCGAGTAAAGTTCTCCTTCTCTAGCAGCCATTTGAACTTACCCGATGGTCAATGTTATTCGACATGACATCATTACTTGGCCCCTTCCTCTTTCAAATAACCTTTGTATCATTTGATTTTGGTTGGGTTACTCGACTTTTTATTCGATGAATAATGTGAAGCGGCCCCACCACATTTCGAACAACTTTAGCCATCATTATTGAAACTATCAACTTATTTGAAGCATGATTTCACTTATCGAATAAGTTTTTCTCCGCCACCGCTTGATTCTACTTACACGACAACCCATATTGTTCGAACTTTTGCATCTTTTATTTGCCAACCCTTTACTTCAGTGTTTTTATTTCGGAGAAGTTATTTTCTTTGATTGACGACATTCTGGATTACTTGAAGTCTTCTTTCGTTCAATGAAGTAGGTATTTCAAAGATAGTTGTTGCAATGAGGACAAAATGTCATGTCCGAAGTTTCAAAATTGGAGCATGGGGAAGAAATTGATTGCAGGGCATTGATGATCAATTTGGCACACGAACGAGTTTGTCGTGGGATTAAATTATGTTTTGTCTATAAACACACAAATTCGAGGAGATAAAAAATCTGAAAACTAATTCAAACAAGGGTACATTTGTTTGTTTGACGCGATACAAATAAGTCCATGTTGGTTCTTTTTCTTACTAATATATAACACTTGTAAACAAGCACACTCTATTATCTGCCCACACATTGGTCAAGAAAGAAAAATAATAACAATAACAAGGTATTTCTACCTTTTTCACTTGGAGGTATACAAACTTAGGCGGGTTTACCTCTTTTCTGCTTTAATGACTCACTTGGAGTATAAACCAAGCATATTTACAGTGGACCTTACAAAAATCTTGTTTTGTAATCTACCTATTTGATAAAACAAAACATAACAGATTATCAAAGTATTGATTTAATGATGATAACCACCTACTCCATATGGATAAAAGACCAATGCCTTATCCTAGGGCATGGAGTCACCTCAATCATTCAAAAACCCTAACAACAATATAAACTTAAATACACCTGCAAATTTCAGCAGAGAATGAATATGCCTTGCATATCACTCCACATTTACACAATAGATATGACCGTCAAATTTGTGAAGAACTTCAAAGCTTGTTGAAAATATTCTAAGGAAATTAATTCTCTCCTTGAGAGAAACCCTAAATCAATCTCACAACTTGTCTTGCAGATAGATAAATTAAATAATCCTTAACTATTCAATTTAAACAAAAACTTGAAATTTAGAACAAAGACAATCATTTATGGAACTTCAAATCTGCCTATGAAATTTTGTATTTATATTGATATCAAAATGTTCAGTACATTCAAAATAAGCTTCCAAAACACCTATATAAATTCTTGGTCTAATACCAGAGTTTTACAATCTTACTGATTCAAAAAATGACTATCTCTTTCCAAGGAGTCTTAGAACCCTTTTTATACATAAGGATGCAACAAGCTTCAGACTACTTGGAAGAATCAAAATATCTTGCAACAATCTTTCAACAAAACAAAAATGACAAAAACTTGCAACAAACGCAGCAGAAAGTTGTTGCAGCCACAAGACACCTATTACTTCTTCAGAATAGCCTCCCACCCGTTCACCTCCTTGTCAGTTGGCCAATTGAAAGCCTTTTCTTGTTCCAACTTGGTAACGGCCTCTATCCATCCTACATCTGCAATTGCCTTGGCATCACTAATGAATTTGACCATATCAGCTTCAACCTTGAACAAATTGTCCATCAAATCATTGAAGTAATCAATGTCAAAATGCTTGTCTATGTGCTCATTCACATCATTAGTTTTCCAAATGGAATCAAATTCCCCCTCCCAAATAGATTGTGCCTTCAAATCATTGTTGTCATCATAAATCGGAGGAACCAATGCATTGTACTCTTTTCCAAATAGTTGCAACTTGTTTTTAATCAAAATATCCTTCCCATTAAAAAATGCATAGGAGGCATTTACTTCTTCTATTATCTTGGTAGTCTCTGTAATCTTGGGAGGAAATTCATCATTGTATAACATGGCAGTGTTTAATCTGTCCATCACTCTGGTCCTGCCTAACCACAAGTTGAACATGGGCCCAAGAAATGTCACAACCTTAGAAGCTACCTTGCTTGCATCCTGAGGTGAATTGTGCAATTCATGCACCAATAATGTTTTCCCTTTCAATACATTCACTTTGTGCTTCAAGAATCCAAGAATAATAGAAACAACATTGGCACTTTGTTCTTCCTCAGATCCCCCTGTTTGGCCTTCCATAACTGTTGCATCGCCCTGAATCTTTGTAGACGCATCCATTTTGTCTACTGTCATCATTTGTGGGGGCTCATTTGCATGCTTCTATTTTAGTTCTTCTATCTTTTCTTCCAATGTATTGTTCTTGATTATCACCTCTTCATTTTTTTTGGCCAATGCGACCATCTGATTGAAAGTCTGCTCATATCTCTTAGACAAATCCTTTGCCTTGGCCAAGTTCATGAATGAGATTTGAGTCATTAGATGGGCAATCTCAGTATTGCCTATGTTTTGCAAATTTTAAATTATTCTGTCAGCTTTCCTTTCTTCTCTTATATTCAGCACAAGTGGCTTTTGCGTGGGAGGAGCCAAAGATCAAATAGCCAAAGTCTTTGACTTAGGATCAAAACCTGATCTTCTTAGTACATCATTGATCTCAAATTATGAGTTTCAAACATGGTATTATCTTGTTTATTGATTTGATCAATAATGAAAGTGGATTGCAAGTCCCAGTCAGGCATCAATAGCATACCACTATCGTTTACTAGGCTTCTTGCATGTTCAGCAGTAATCAAATCACTATCATGGTCATACCCTTGAAGTGTTCTTACAATCTACTCATTCTTCTCCTCACCACCTTCCTCTATTATCAAATTATGTCTCAAGTCACTCTGTTTCAATTTTATTAGGAAGCTTTTGAACTCATTTGACTTGATGAAATCATCATCCTTCATGAATTCATCACACATCATGACTCTCTCATCCAGTCTTGTGGCAAGAGTTGTCTCGTTTTCAACTTGTTCCTCATCCTGTTGAACTTCCCCCAATTGTATTCTGATTTGTCTGAAGTAAGTGCCCTGCTCTGTAACCACATCTCTAGCCATATTTCTTTTGACTTTTACTGCCTTTTCTTCAATTTTTTACCTTTTAACTAGTGGTGCCCTAGTATAAACTGCTTCATCTCCACTCTCTTCATCCTCTTCCTCTATTTCCAAGGATCTCTTGCCATGCAAGGCCTGTGTATCCTGAGACTCTTGTGGTTGTGCACCTTCACTACCAAATTTTGGCACTTGTGCCATCAACGTCTCATATGATCCAAGGATCTTCTCAATTCTTTGGAGGTATGAGGTATCAGGGAAAAAACCAGAGAAAGTAGGGTCTAACTCTTTCCACTCTGCCTCTGCTCTCATGAGGTCCTTCCACTTTCTTCTTCTCTCTTGGACATCAATCCTTTCAATTTGATTTCTCCCAATATCATCATCGTCCAAAACTTCATGATCCCTGATTATGGCTAAAGGAGTCATGTTTCTCAAAGTTGTCTTGAGAAAACCTTCTGGATCACAAAATATAGATACTGCATTAAGCATTTTGTATTGTTTCAAAAAGTTATTGACTTGATCAAAAGTCTTTTTACCCACAGAGAAATCAAATGAGTTCCACAACCTAGGGATAAATGTACCTCTTTTGTGCCCCTCTAAATACTCTTTATCAACCAAGGTGATTTTCCAAATAAATTCCATGAGGGAAACCCTAACTGGAACAAATCTAGGTAAGATATGTGGGGGTTGTGAACACCCATAGACTCTAATGATAGTGAAGTTGTCAAAAAATAAAAAAATCCCCCCGATTGTGGCTAACTGACCAATTTGAAAAAAACGCCAGGGTCTTTAGATCCTTCTGACATCAATAGATAACCTTTCCCTGTCAACTCCCAGCATATCCAAGATTGGAGTAACAATCCAATTTTCAAAACAAACAAAGGAGGAATGTGAAGATTTATTGTCCCGTACTTGAGTCCACCTTTGCACAGTCATTTCAACTCCATGCTCCTCTTCATATAATTCTAATTCTTTATCCATGAATTCCTTATTATAAAACATAATTAAAAACATCAAGTGTGAATAATGTTTGAAAGTAGGAGCAGGGGCACCACCTTGAATCTTCACCAAGGCACTATGTATGCACTCGACCACATAGCCAACATAATCATAATCTGTATTGACCTTTGGCTGCTGAATATCCATGACCATCATTAATAAGTCAGTTGTCACTGTTGTGTCTCCATCGAATCCCAAGAATCTACATAACCCATAAATGGTGCATCACATATAATTATGGAAGAAAGAGATGTCAAATGGTGGCTTAATGTTGTCAAGAACCGTAACCAACTTTCTATCCACCCTAGGCATGTACCTGGGCATTTCATGTCATTTTATCAACTCATCACGCCTCTCATAATCATTGTTTATGTGATCCAAATCAATTTATATGCATATGGCACCATAAATCTTAAAATCCTCCCTAACACTTCGTCTATCTATGGACACTAGGGCAGTCTTATTCTTTCTCCTAATTACCCTAGACATAGGACAATACTTCTTCGCCAACTCCTTTACCAGGTCAACGTTAACAAATACATCAGACACAATTAACTTAGCCATATTCAAGTTCCACGGATTACTCATGGGAACTGGCTTAACTCTATTATTCCAGAAGTAGTGAAAATGAGAATTACCCGAATGATTCAAAGTAACATGATTCCTACATTGGCACCATTTATCCTTCCATTCCATCCAATTCACATTGTTTGCACTGGAAGTCCTTGGTAACAGGTCTGCAAACTCATCAACATATTTCTTCACCACCACATCCTTTTTACCAGAGGCCTTTGAAGCTCCACTAGAAGTTGTCTAACTCATCCTGAAAATTACAGAGAAACACCTTCGCCAAACTAAGAATCAACCTGCAAATCAAGCTCAGAACATAAATCTCTGTCAAAGCATTCAAAATCTATTGGAAGCATAAAACAAAATAATTGTACAAAATATGAGCACAATCATGCAACTTATAGCAAATCAAATTGTTGTCAGTTTCACCATTACTTCTCACACTTGCATGAATGGCCTTTGGCGACTGTAACTAGTTTGCATTCAATTCCTTCTTTGAGTGTTGTTGTTGTTTTATCCAAGTATACATTCATCTTTCTGAACATCATTCAAATTTTATAGTACCTGGAAGAAAAAATCCAAATGTCACCACCTGATTGGTCAACATTCTCCTTCTAAAACCATCATGTAAAAAAAGCGCAACCTGGACATGTGGTAACCAATCACAAGCTCGCAACATAACCCATGAACTTTTTGTTTCCATTGTGAGATAGCGACAATGCTAGCTTATCTCTTCAATTGCATACTTATCATTTCTTTATTCAGATCTTTGACCATCCTACGAGTAAGCAAGGACTGTTTATCTTCATTAAGCCTTTTAGTCGCACGCCCGTAGCAACATATGGAATTTTTCTTTATCATCAGTGAGTAAGTGACAACCACTGATCTTCATCCAAATAGATCTTAGTTGCAAGCTCACAACATAAAAAATGACTTAAATTTGACCTCTACGAGTACGCGATAACTAGGAAGCCCAACCCTTCTAACCTTTATCGCAATATCGCGGCATAAAACTTGACTTTGACATAACGCCTGCGAGTACGCGATAACCACAAGGCTAACTTAAAACATAACCATCGCCCACTTGCATCTCAAAATGCTATAGATTAGTTAACAGAGTGAGTGAGCGATGAGAGCACCCTAATCTCTAGACTAACCATGTCACACACTCGCGAGCTAAAAGACTTTAACTTCCAACCACTCGCGACTCAGCGACAACATAACAATTTCTTCACTCGCATACTTATATCTTAAAAGAACTAACCAAGACAGAACATGCGACTATGCAACAAGGCTAACATCCTTCAGAACTCGCATACTCATAGCCTTAACTACTAATATGACTTAACGCCTGTGACTTTGCAAGAAGACATAAAAGGCCAAATTTACCAAAGACTTTGAAGCACGAAAGCTATAACATTTAAAATTCAAAAATTCAAAATCCCTCATAATCAAAATGCAGGAAAGACCACTCTTAACGTTCATGAGGAACATTTGAAAAATAGTGCTAATAGTCCCAACTCCTTTGATCCTTTACACAATTATCTACAAATTTCCTTCAAGTTCTTATGATGGAGACTTCCAGTACAAGTTCGAAAAGAAAGAAACAAAATACCTATAAGGACTAGGGTAAGAAAAAATTAAAAACACCGGGAGAGAGGAGATTACAAAAGGACATAATAGACCAGATGGAGGGTTCAGGGTCTATGTCAAGAAGGGTAGGGTCTAAAAAACCTATTACAGAAAAAATCATGGACGTGTTCAAGGCCACAGGAGATGTGGAGACAACTGTCTGAGGATATGGATTGTTTATTTGTCATTACGCAAGGAGAAACTTCAAACAATTATTTTGTAATCCATGGCGTATGAATTTAGGAAGGCTCATAGTCCCCGTCTTTGTGAATGTAGAACTCATCATATTACTTGCCAACCATTACAATTCAAAGGTGACACCTATTTGGGACTTGGATTGTGAACCTGTTGCACATGTATCAAGAAATGGCGTAAAGGAGGTGTTTGGGCTAGATGATATGAATGAATATGAGATTGCTCCTAAGGACGTAGAAGATGAATATGGAAGGTTGAGTACTACTTATCGAGAGTGGAGATTACCATTACATAGGAAGACATTAGGGGAGGAAACAAAGGCGAGAGAAAAAGAACAAGTTAAGCATGTGAGAAGTGATGTAACACCATTCCATGATGGCTTATTCTTCCCATACCTACGGATAACATATTATAGGGATAGACAAGTACTTGTTTCAAAAACCCCTGAGTACATGTTAATTTTTCTCATGGTGATAGCTACAGATGTGCACTACCATAACCGTAGGGCATTTGACTATGCAGGGTACATTTCCAGAATGCATGATTTGGGATTGTCTAGCATTAGACATAACCCTTCTCATACATACTTCAAACATCACTCAATTTTGATGCATATGGTTCTATTTTATTACCATGAGAGAGAAATGTGACCCGGGGGCTTAAAAATAATGGTTGTTGGTAGAAAGGTAGAATCACTTCCTGTTCAGTTGTGGACTTCGATCTGGGACCATAGGTTTAAGGGCTCTCACTATGTGCAATTTGACGAATTCATTGTGAAAACTATCTAAAGGGCCTATAATGACCTATTTTATTACTCTATCTCTATGGAGATCAAAATCTTTCTGAGGCCTAAAGATTATGATGAAAGAGGAATAGTCAGCTACAATTGGGGATATTGGTTTGTTTGTAAAGATCACACTATCTTTCAGGTGTTTGGTTTTGATATTGCACTTTTCAAATTTCCCATCATTGTTCCAGACAGAATTGCATATTTGGAAATTGTGAAGAGTTTATTTGTGGCTTGGCAGAGGCTAATTGAAGTTTTCCTTTTTGTTGTTATCAACAGTTTTGTTCCGAAGGACTGAATGAAATGACATGATGCTTTTGAAGTACGCTAATTATATTTGAAGAGTTTTTATTGTTAAATAATGAGAAAGGCAGTTTCTTTTTTTGCGAATGTGTTGTGTATAGTCTATTTAATCACTTATCTATTTTACTTATCACTGATTCATAATTTCTACTCTAAGATGACGTGTGAAGAAATCGTGCAATGTTGCATAGTTGGAACATCAAGAGACATCTAATATTTTTTTTGTTGCTCCTATCTTGTGTAGTTGGTCTTTCATAGGGAAAGTTAAATTCAATTACAGTTGTGTTGTGACTTACGATACATTCATTTGAAATCCCCTTAATCTCATAAATTGATAAGCAAGAGATTTAATATCATACAGTTTTGTCAAGTTCATTTCTATTATATTTGTATATAATTGTATCAAGTTCCTTTCTATTATATGTACCAAATAAACAATTATATACAAAGTTGGAATGTAATACAGTTACTATGAAGTGATATGTTGATGCAGGAGCAACAAGGGTCGCTTGAGCCCTAACCTTCCCGCGAACCATGTTGAAGAATTATAATCTTGAAATGGAAGGACCTTCTGATCGAACTTCATATGTCGATGAGATAACAAGACAATTACCTGGGTCAAATGGAATGCAATAAAGAGCCACCAGTAATACTCGGCCTGAATATTTCTTAATCGATGGGTAGGAAGGATACAAAGACCCATCTCTAGGATGTGGCGTGACAGGTTTTGGCTTCTGGAGAAGAAATTTCAATCAGAGAAAGGAGGAAACACCTATCAAGAACATATGGTATTCCAATTTAGCTAGGAACATTGTCCCAAATGTTTTTGTTAATGCAAATTTGATCCTTGAAATTGCAAACAAGTACTTCCCTAACATCGGACATCTATTGACCCATGAAAATAAGGAAACTTTCAAGATCACCAGAGAAAGTATTGAGGTGGCATACATGCTAGAGACATATAAAGAGTGGTGGCCACTTGATACGAATATGATGGACCATGAATTTCAAAAGTTACATAATATGTATAGAAGCAAGATTTATCTTCATAGGCCCAAGCACTTTTCTGAGGTAGAGAAGGCCTTGAGTCTCGCAAACAAGCCTTTGTATCATGTTTATTTGTTTTCTCCATACGTGAAATATACATACTGTGCTTTTATGTCAGTGGCATGGTGAGGATGCAAAATTGGATATCCTCAATTGGATGTTGCTTGTGCGCTTGGATATACAGGGAAATGAAGCCCACAGATGTTTTTATTATGTAGGAACATTTGCAGATGACATTCATGAGGCCTTGATTAGTATAAAGGATATGAAGACTACTAAATTTAGGTTGTACACTATATTAGTGCATATGATTCTGTGGAGTGGACTCCATATTTGGGACCCAAACCTCGAAGTCCAATCCATTGTTGATGGAAGCATGGACCCGGTCGAAGAGTGGACTTAAATTTGGGACAGGCATGATAGAATTTCATCCTATATTTTGTTTCAGAATCATTTTGTCAGGCCTCTTATGATTTATTTGAAAGGGAGTGTCGTATGGGGGCTCTCTGATATTTGTCAAGCAATTCCTTAGACCAAACGATTTAAGCCCTCATGCGGGAATCAATCACAATTTGGGGGTCATGGTTTTACTACAATGACTATACGGTTATCAAATTTTTTGGATGTGAAGTACCACCTAAGACACTACCAATGGCAGACACTGATACAATTGGATTCTATGAAGTCATGAGGCAACTAAAATCTACAGGAAACTATGCTCTAAGAGTGACTAATAGAAAGAGAGGTTCTTTTTTCCCTTCCCAGGTGGTAAAAAAAGGTCTGTTGCACTTTGTATCAAGATATGGATTTGAGGTGATACCTACCAAAATGAAAGACTACATAACATGGCTGATGAGAAACAAATTTTATGACCTAGATGGATTCATAAAGGCAGTATACCCAGGAGTTAGTGTGGTGAACCATTGACCTTAGTGGACATGTATAAATTAGACGACTGCTTATGTACTTGACTATGAAGTTGTGGGGTTTCAGAAATTAGTACCCATATTCAATAATGCTTAAGATATAACAATGGAATGTTTCTTAGTTGTACAGGAACCTGTTGGTTCGTAAAAGGGTTTACACTAATGAATAGTAACCAAGTTCATCTATGAATCCTCTATGGAGAAGCCAACTTCAATTATAAAAAATATCAAGGGCCTGGACCAACTGAGATATATTTAACAAACCCTTCTACACGCTGGGCTCTGCAAAACCCGGCAGGGTAATCCCTTTATTCATTCACTATCTCTGCAGCAAACTTGTGAATAGATTTTAAAAACAACATATATCTGTCATAAAAATGAAGAGTGTTGGGATAGTGTTGAAGAATGGTTAATTTCCCATGGATCCTCAACTAAATTGGAGCATGACATGACACTATAACACCTGCAATATAAAATAAAAATGGGTCTGTGTGATTTAATCAAATTTGATACCAAGTTTCAAATGAAATTGAACACAAACAAACTCGTAAAGGCAATGAAAAGCTATGATTAGTGGCTTAATCCATTTAGTGTATGAATCCACAAATTACAAGATGAAATATGGGATAAAAATCCCTCCCATGAAAAATATCTGATAATACATAGCCTTACAATATATCTTACGAATAATCCCAATCCAAGCTACTTATCAGAATCCCTCCAAGACCCTATCAATCTGTAACTCTATTTAAACATTCAATTAAACTCTTGTATTAAACTGTAAAATAGAAACCCCATACACCATAACAGTGCACTGAACAAGATAAACATTTCATTTATTTCATTCAAAATAGAAAACAATTTCAACAATGGAAAAAAATGGATCTGAACTTTATTTTCTATTAAATTCATAATGCTACTACTGTCATACAATGATTTTGTAGATCATTTCCATTTGACAATTTGATCTTGTTATAAATATTGTTCTAGAGAAAACCTCGAGTTAGAAAATACTTCATATCAATAATATGATTCGTATATTCCTTATACTTTCTTTGAATTGTGTTGGTTGAAGAAGAATGTGGTGGGTCAATTGATGTTGCAATCAATTACAAAGAGTGGACTCAAATTTCTCCACTATTTTGTTGACCATTTTTTCTAAGTAACAAATTATTGAAAACAGCTACAAAGAATCGACTAAATATTCTATTATTGTTATTTCCAAATATTGAATGTAGAAATGTACTTTCAAAAAATAAAAAGTTATTTATTTGTGATTCATTGTGTATATTCTCGCTTCATATTTACATGTCGATTGTCTCTCTACTGACAAAATTTAGAATGTAAATAATACTTCTGAGTACACAAATAACACTGTAATTGTGTGTAAAGAGAAATAAAAGACGTCTGAAATATATTATCGTTATATACAAATTTGTGTGGTACAATATAACAAGACAATTTGTGAAAAGAATATATAAAGATCATTTATTGAGGCGCAATGTTAAGGCAATTTTGAAAAAGAATGTATTAAGACAATGTTTTATGATAATTTACAAACATGGGTTTTTAAGACACTAAACTAAAACACTCGGTCAAAGACAATATTTTAGACAAACCATAACTTTTATTGGTATCAAATGCAGACAATTTATAATATATTTGCCTCAAAATTTGTCTTTAAAACCAACGCTTTGTAGTCGTGTACATTGTATAACACCTTACATGTTCAAGTGTGAGTACAAAATATTGTCAATTTACACCACCGATATTAGGAAGTGTGGGGATAATAGGGAGTGGTTGTAGGGTACATAATCTATCATGCACACACAACTGAAAGAAAATAATAGGAGTGCCTAAGCTCGATATAAATTTGCAGTAAAACTGTAAAAAAGACACAAAATAAATATAAAAATCTACAAATGCATAAAACACACTATGTTTTTGTCTGATTCTTTTGTGGATTTATAATACAGAGGATGCAAAACATGAATATGATATACTGAAATCTTCATGAAAATCCAGTGTGTTTTCTAGATTTTGAAATGTACGTTGAATAAAACCTTACATATTCAAATGCAAGTACAAAACATTGTCTACTTACTATATTCTATTAAAAAAATTATTATTATGGCATGGATTTTCAAAAACTTTTATAAAATATTTGTAGTGCATAATGTGGTCAAAAAATGAATAATAAGGTTACTTAAAGGGCTAGCCATTGCATATACACATCGAATACAAAGTTTTTTTTTTTAAAATATACTTCACATTAATCATAGTCAGTTGAAAAAGTACAACATGACTGCAAAGCACATTATTACACTAAATACAAAATGACACATGTGATCATCTGTGTGGGCATGGCCATCACAACATCATCCTGTGGAATCTCAAGAGTGGACTGCGACTGCGTCATGTCCCAAATCCTTTCGTATAATCCAGCATAATCAGATTGAGTGGAAAATGTCCACATACATATGACAGGAAGTCGTTGGGTAGCAGCTCCTGAGGTTGTCGCCTGGTCCCGATCTCTATCATGGAGCATGAGATGACTATCCTCGGGAGACGTACATGCCAGTATCTAATGGAAGACAAAATTATCATTACCTACTCCTGCATGTCCTCTCTGTCAACAAAATATGCTAATTGAAACCATCATGCATTTATTAAAATGGTCATGTCACGGTTGCCCACGCCATCTGTGCGAAAGTGTATCTCCCACCCCCTCCACATAGAATCCACATCAACAAAGCCCTATACAATAATTTGTTGTAAATGATCTAAGAGTTCTATTATTCTTGCCACTCGAGGAATGTTAGTGTAACCACCTGGATTTGGTCTGTACCGACCATAGACCCTGTTTGCCCTAGGTGTGATCATACCCCCTGTTATGTCAAGACAATGTTACTTTGGCATAATTTATTATTAAATCAGATTTAATGTCC
>MU225952.1:3923834-3937777 GCA_018584345.1 Thuja plicata | reverse complement strand
TATAATAAACCCTTCATAACCATTTGAAGGATCCAGGATTTCAAGCTCTCGTGCGCCATTACTATGTCAGTTTGGTTCTAGCATTCAAGCCATCTTGCGATCACACACCCATTTCAATTAGCGAATTATTGACACTTCTCAAGTCATAGACGCTGCCCCACCAATACTGAGCATAAAGAACAGTGTTTTGGAAGGAGTAGAGAGAAACAATAGAAGCTTCAAGCATCGTGGGGTTTACATTTATTTGTTTTCCTTTCTCTTGCTTATACATTTTATTGATTACGTTTCAGGTTATTCATTTTAGTAGTTATTGTGTACTTGATTTATATCATTTGTGAAACCTTTGCTACTAACCCTTGCCTTTGGAAAGCTTGGGAACCACGAATCACGAAAGGAGGTGTACATTTTGGTGAACCCGACATGAATCAAACATCCCAAATATCTCTTACAGATGACAAACAGGATTGATCAACCACGGTCGTACGGTCACAAATCTAAAAATCTATCTTTTTTCGATATTTGTGTTATTTCGCAATTGTTGGTATTTTTGCCGCAATTGACAAAACTGTACCGCAATTGACTGGTTTAATACCGCAATTGATTGCAGGCTTTTACATTATTATTATGTCATCTTCTGTCTTCTTTCTTCTAGTTCTTTGCCGTAATTGTCCGATCTGTTCCGCAATCATCTTTATTTTACTGCAATTGCCTGATCCGTGCTGTAATCATCATTATTTTGCCGCAATTGCCAGTGCTTTGCCACAATTGCCATAGTTCTTTGCCGCAATTGCCAGTTCTTTGCTGCAATTGTCAGTGCTTTACCGCAATCACAAGAAATATTGCATATCAGGTCCAAATCTTCTGTCTATCTATTTTTAAACTGACATTTTCTAATTTTCTATGCATGACTGGATAAATCACCAAGAATAGAGAAGGGTAAGTTATTGTGAGTATCAATCATTTCCTTGTTTCAAAGTTACACATACTCTCATTTACAAGTATTTTCGTGGTACTGACTTGTCTAAACAAAGCAAACCTAAAATTAATTCACATTGTCAATTTGGTGCTTAAAAGGAAAATTGCATGCAATCATCTTGAACCTCACATTTACACTTTGGTGCTTTAAAATTGACGTGGGGGTTAGGAATTGAATAAGGCAAACAAACATTTCAAATTTGGGTATTAAAATTTAACAAGCAATCAACACCTACTTTTTGGGCTTAAAATTGAACATTGGTGCTTGTATGGTGGTGTAGCTTAGTTCACATTTCAAACTTTGGAGCTTAATCGATTTACCTTGTGTCTTGAGTTTTGGGTGCACTTGCACAAATTGTTAGATTACAAACCTTTATACTTTTTATAAAGGCCTATCCGGGGAATGCGCTTCTTCCTCAGAGAACGACCTTAAACTGGTAATCCTTTCGATCGGTATATAAGCAAGGTGTGAACCAAAGTTCTGTCTTATCTAGCCAAGATTGGGCGAGGCGTGTTGGTGATAGTCTGGATTGGGTGAATATCCCTAAGGAGCCAGCGTGTTCAACTAGGCTCTTAAGTGAGTCACGCACATACAAACCGATTGGAGAGACACCACAGACCCTTACTACAACCTTGATTAATTAGAGGCCAACCCATTTTACCTTCGAACAGGTACCTTATTATAGTGCAAGGGGTTGCATAATTTCCCCCCAAGATTCCCAACATATGTGTCCCATGGTATTTGTGTAGTGAAAGAGATCTTCACTTCATGACAACAATACCTGGAAACGGAAAAAACACGGGCACCTATGTCGTGGACCTTCGTGTCCTAGTAGCGTGACAATTGTTGCGTGAGCTAATGGACATTCAATCATTGGGCCTATAACATTGTATTATGAAGCCATTGACCTATATTAATCTGATTGTTCATTTTTGAGACCTCGTGATAACCTTGCAACTTGAAAAAGTTGTAGAACATACACATTTTCAGTCTTCATTCTTCAAAACACAGTGTCTATTATGCTTGTTTCTTTGATCAGTTTCTGAAAACGCAAAACAAAACATCCAAACTATCAAAAACAAGTCCAACATGTTAAATTCTAGGGTTGTCAACGTCAATTGTCTTGCGAATCAAAAGCATTGTTCCAAAGAATTCCAAAATTGTCAAGCTGTGATACTTATCCTCTAGTCTTTTTTAGATTGTTCCTTTTTTACCGCAATTGCCCGTATTATGTCGCAATTGAAGGAAGTATACCATAGTTAACTTATTTATTGCCGCAATCGGTGATAAACTACAGCAATCAACCGTTTACTTTACCGCAATCGGTGAAGTTGTACCGCAATTGACCAAAGATACATTATTCATGTTTTGACCTAAAACCTTGAAAGAATTCTTCATTTGGTGTCCAAAACTATTGTCTATCCCAGGAAAATGCAAAGAACATTGTGTGAATCTCAAAACATTAAAGATTATCCCTTCTCTGTAATGCACGATTATTGTCAAAAACACTGTTAATTCGAAAGCTCAGACTCAAAATACCTTGATCTCATCATATCAAACATCATCATCTTTATCAAGTGACTTTATCCAAGGCAAAGGTCAAAAAATCTTATCTTTTTATCATCACCACTTTGAGATCAAGTTATATCAAAATCTGTCATAGAATTACCCTTGTCCAAAACATAACTCGGACTTCCTCAGAAAGGATCTTCTTCCTTGTTTGATTTATATCACTTGTTTTAGTTACAAACCTGGACCACACTATGTCTCAAACACCTCATGGAGGGCCTTACACAAGGTCTAAGGCTAGAACTCAACCTGATGAGTCATATATCAATAGATTCCCTGCTTGGGAAACAGAGCAAGAGAACGATCCTTTCGTGAATACCAGTTCTGCTCTATTTATTGAACAACCCTGTGGAGCAGCTTTTTTCCAAGATATCACAAAAGTATAACTTGAAGATGTGGAGCAAGATGCTTACTCCATGAAAGTAGTTGACGTTGTTGTAGAGAGGAACCTTGAACATTACTTAGCCATGCTAATAAAGAAGGGAGTCAAACTCCCTGCTGAATTCAGTGTATCGACTATATGGCCTGAAAACCCTCTCACAGGTCAAAACACTACTCAGCCTCCTTAGATACTACCTGTTGTGTCTCAAATCTTTCCACCATTGGTATTACCCATATTGACACAAACTATATCTAGTCAAACCAATGACCCGACCCAGGCTAGCACATCTTCCACTCAAGGCATGACAGGCTCACAACTAAGTGCACCCATGGTCACTAGTATGCCTCCACCTTTGGTCTCATGGCTAGGACAATCAAGCTCTCGTGCTATGCCTTCCATCTAACCAAACACCAACTATTCTGAAATAATGCCGCTGCTGCAGTCAATTCACACGAGTCTTGGGATCAACACCTCATGCCCATAGGGATCCATCTCTGCAGGAATGAATTATAGTCAAGGTCCACCCAAGGCTACATCTTTTCCCATTCTGACATCAATCCAACCTCCACAACAGCAACCCCAGCTTCAGTTGCCTTAATTCCAACCCTTGCAACAGCAACCCCAGCTTCACTTGCCTCAATTCCAACCCCTGCAACAACAACCCCAGCTTTAGTTGCCTCAAACCCAACCTCTGCAACAATAAACCCAGCTTCAGTTGCCTCAGTTCCAAACCCTGCAACAAGAACCCCAGCTTCAGTTGCCTCAATTCCAACCCCCACAACAGCAACCCCAGTTTCAACCCCAACCTCAACAGCAACAATATCTACCCCAACAGTATCAACCCCAGTTTAAATCACAACAACAAACACATCAAAACCCACCATGGGCTACCCATATGCCCCCATTTACAAATCACTCGGTGGGAAATCAATATCAAGCGCCTAGGATGAAATCCTATGTTCCTAATCAAGGGACACAAAGGCGCAACCTCATACCCACTACAGCACAAAGGAACATCGTTACACATCAGCCTCAAAATCAAACAGACATGTTGATGCAACAAATACAAACCCTTCAAACCCAAATGATGGATATGCAGAATCAGGGGCAAACCAAATCCTACACCGCGAAGGATTTATACCCATACCCCTTCAATCATTCTTTGCAAATGTCTATGTTCCCAACTCACTTCTCGGTACCAAAATTCAACAATTATAGGGGCAATACCAACCCTATTGAACATATCTGAGAGTTTTTTGCTAGTTGCATCAAAGTTGCACATGATGAGACGTATTTAATGTGATTATTCACACAAAGCTTGGCCAGACCAGCAATGGAATGGTTCTCACATATACCTCATGGCATTTAGTCTTGGGGTGAACTGGCTGAAAATTTCATAGCTCACTTCCATCATAACATTGAGTGCAAGGTCAGCATCAAGGACCTTTGCAATATCAAATAGAAGGATGGAGAGTCTTTTGTGAAGTTCCTACAGAGATGGAGGAACACAACAAACCGCATAATATATGATTTTCCCGAACAAGACTTAATAGTCATGTTTGTTGACAATCTAATTCCAAACATGTCATTCACAGCAGAGTTATAGTTAGCTCCAAGCTTCACACAACTCATCGAAAGAGGAGTTCGTTGTGAGGAAAACTTAGTCAAAAGAGGAATCCTTGTAGATCCCACACAAACTAATACAAACAAAAATGCAACGGACAAAGCCAAGTGGTGGAACAAAAACAAAAATGTCACTAGGAATGGTGTTATTGATGTGAAGACAGTCAACTATGCACAACCCAAGGTGTTACTGCAAGGCGCACCTGTGGCCAATCAAAAACCACAGAACCCACTCAACAAGCATACACCCAAAACTAGCCTCCTCTTGTACAAGCGGCTGCTACGTCAAACAGTCAACAAAAAAATCGACGTAGACCACAGTTTCAATTCTAGCAACGAGATTTCACACCATTGGGAGAGCCGATAGGACCAGCTTTACGCAAGTTGATACAATCAAACACTATCACTCTCCCATAAATCAGGGACTTTGAACAAGATGAAAAAAAACTAAGGTGGTATAATGACAAAGATTTCTACGAGTTTCATCGAGTGAAAGGGCACAAAATGGCTAACTGTTACCAATTGAAACACGCTATCCAAGATCTGATTGACACGGTGGTCATCGATGTGATGAATACCCAAACCAAAGGCACAACTGATCACACTATTTTAAATGATACCTCTCATGATCACAACAAGGGAAAAGCTTCCAGGTCTGGTGGACAAGCAAAACAAGTTAACTATACGTATGCCAACAGTGATAATGTTATCAATTGCCTCAATCCTTCGGATAGCCATGTGGCTACAATCACTATCAAAGACCAAGGTAACAATTGTGCTATAACAACATGTCACACCAGAGTCATCTTGCAAGGATTACCATCCTCACCTAGTGTATCTGCCAATCCTAAAGCAAACTCAGATCCACAGACAAGGATAGTGGACCAACTAAAGTGCACACCCGCCCAGATCTCCATGTTTGACCTAATGCGCATATCTCTGCAGCATAAACTGGCACATGACCAAGCCCTTCAGAATGTAGCTATCCCAAGGGACATAACACCCAAGAGCTTCCAAACGATGGTCAACCATATGGCTGCTAACAAACATGCCACATTCACAGACCGTGATGTGCCACTGCATAAACCCCTTCATAATGATCCTTTGCACTTACTTGTCTAGGTCCACAAAAGCGCTATCCGTAGGGTCCTTGTTGATGGTGGAGTTGGGTTAAACATTTGTACTCTAAAGTTAATCAAGCAACTGGGCTATTCAGAATCAAGCATTGATGTCACAAGGAGGATAAATATCAGAGCTTATGATGAAGAGGAAAGGTCCTCTAAAGGTATTATCATTCTTCCTATTCGTATTGGTCCTGTGGTAAAAAACACTCCCTTCCAAATCTTAGACCTTAATTTGGGATACAACATGCTACTAGGGAGACCTTGGATACATGAAATGCAATTTGTACCTTCGACATACCATCAATGCATCAAGTTCCCACACCAGGGAGAGGAAATCATCATAGAGGGAGATCTCAATCCTTTCCAATATTGTAATGCGGTCCAAATCAACACTGATAACTAGGTACCATCAAACCAAGATGCAAGCATCCCATCCTCTTCAGATTTGAATCCCAAGGATGTCACACAGACAGTAGGAAAGATAGTCATTAACCAAGACAAAAGTATTCCCTCCTCTTTAGATTCAAATCTTAAAGATATCACACGAAAAGCGGGCAAGATATCCATTACTAACAAGAGCTGTGGTGAATACATATATGAAGAGGATTTCACCATCACGCACATGCCTCAGAGCTCGAGAAGTTATGGGATGCCACAACCTGTCATTACAATAGAAACTCCACAGCCTATTCTATTCAGATGTCCACCCACAACCTTTGTCCAATGGGGAGACATAGAGGAAGAAAAGCCATTTGAACAAGACATCAATACCTAGTTATAGCAAGACCCACCAAAGATAATCTGACCACCACTACCCCTGTCAAACTATGGTATGGTTACACAATGATACAAAGATTTGGGTACGATGGTACAACAGGGTTGGGGACAAGACAACAAGGCATAATGGAATTGTCTCTCCCACCAACCCAGAGAAACATGAGAGGGTTGGGCTATGGAAAACAAAGAACTAGTCTTGTAATCCAAGACATTCAATTCAATCAAGAACAAATAGCAGAGATGCACTTGGGGCACAACACAGAACATGTCTTGATAGGCAACATATTAGCACAATTGTTTCCCGCCGAAGAGGGAACTACACAAACCCGAATAGACCTCCACATAGAAATCGAGGATAACCAAGGAAGTGAGACATCTAACGAGCATTCTATTAAGACTGACTCCCATGAGTATGAGTGGAGATCCCTTCATGACTCTGAACCATCAATCCTAGATTATTCCCCTCGGTCAGACACTATCATAAATCTAGAAGACTTATTTGACCAACTGACCATTACCGAACAACCCTACATAGACAAGCATGTCATTTATCCAGACCTCAAGTGGTGAGTCCACATCATAGTCCAATTTTATAGGAACCATATATGTAGTCCCTTTTAGTCAACTAGAGCCAAACAACCGTGAAAGTATCTGTCTTGTACACCCTGAGCTCATAGAGTGGGATCAACAAGGACCACCTGATTTAGATGTCTTCAAGAACGATGAGGCTATAGCTCATTTCATGGTACTTAGGGAAGGAATTCCGTCAATAGACCACAAGGAAGGCTTCTCTATTAACCTCGACAGAGTGACATATTTTGGGGAGGAATTTCCTCTTTCCAGTCCACAAGAGAAAAAAAGAACAAAAGAATGATAAAGAGCTAAAACAAGACGTATCTTCTAGCGAAAACCTCACTGAGGCACTAGAAGATGGAAAGAAGGAACTCCTCCCCTTGACAAAGGAGAAATCAACATTACTAGAAGAAGAAACATAGGAAGTCAATTTGGGAGATGACAAGAACCCAAAGAACATATACTTGGTGAAATCACTCACCCCCAAGGAGAGAGAATAGTTTATCAGCTTCTTTAAGGCAAGGATGATCAATTTTTCAAGGTCCTACTTGGATATGCTAGGGCTAGATCTAGAGCTAGTACTACACCATCTCTCGTTGCTACCCAATGCCAAACCTGTCAAGAAGAAGCTGAGAAAGATGCATCCCCATGTTGCATTTCTAGTCAAGACAGAGTTGAAAAAGCTCCTGGATGCTAAGTTCATAAGACCTATACCATACACAGACTGGATATCTAACTTGGTACCAATTACAAAGCACAGTGGTCAGATACAGATTTGCATAGACTTTAGGGATCTCAACATAGCTTGTCCCAAGGATGACTTTCCTTTACCAAACATTGATATGATAGTAGATCTAACTGCTAGACATCAAATGCTATCACTCATGGATGGCTTTTCAGGATATAATCAAATAAGGATCGCACTAGAGGACCAACACAAAATAGCTTTCACATGTCCTATGGGGACACATTGTTGGAATGTCATGTCGTTTGGTCTAAAGAATGTCAGAGCGACATATCAAAGGGCTATGACAACTATATTTCATGATCTCATCCACAAAATAATGGAATACTATGTGGACGACATACTAGCCAAGTCAATACTTTGAAAGGATCATCTACAAGTTCTAGGACCAATATTTGACAGAATGCAGGAATTCAAGGTCCGTCTAAACCCAAAGAAATGTGCATTCGGTGTCATAGTAGGAAAGTTACTGGGGTTCATAGTATCACATAGAGGAATCAAAGTGGACCCAACAAAAGTCAAAGCAATCTTGGACATGCCTTCACCATCGAACCTGAGACAACTAAGAGGGTTACAAGGAAGGCTCCAATCAATCAGGCGCTTCATAGCTCAGCTAGAAGACAAGTGCCACCCATTCCAACATCTATTGCACAAATACATCAAATTCATATGGACAGAGCAATGCGAACATGCATTTCAAATATTCAAATACTACCTTCTTAAGTCTCCTATATTGGTACCACCAGTCCAAGGTAGACCATTGCTTCTATATATCTCAGCGACAAATTCAGCGTTAGGTGTACTCTTGGCACAACATGATGACGCAGGTAAAGAGAGGGCCATCTACTATCTAAGTAGAACATTGGTGGGATATGAGCTAAACTATACGCCAATTGAGAAGTCATGCCTTACAATTGTTTTCGCTTCCCAGAAGCTAAGACATTATATGTTGAGTCACCAAACAAAGTTGATCGCACATATTGATCCTTTAAAGTACCTCCTAAGCAAAGCAACGCTCACTAGACGACTGGCGAAGTGGGTAATGATCTTGAGCAAGCTTGACATTGAGTATGTATATAGAAAGGCTATCAAAGGACAAGTGATCGAGGATCAAATAGCAAAGGCACCCATTCAGGACCATCAACCTATTATTTCTGACTCTCCTGACGAATCTATTATGACACTACAACCGGCGATCAAGGTATGACAACTTTATTTTGATGGATCGTGCACGAACCATGGTGTAGGGGCAAGGATAGTGCTTATCACTCCAGATCATGATACAATTCCCAAGTCTTTCAGACTTAACTTCCCATGCACTAACAACATAGCAGAATATGAAGCACTGGTCATCGGTCTAAAAATAGCAATTCAATGGAGAATCAAAAACCTAAAGGTCTTTGGAGACTCACAGTTGATCATTAGTCAAGTCAACAATGATTATACGACCAAAGATGAGAAGATCATACCATACAGAGCACAGATGGAAAAACTACGCACCAAGCTCCATTACATCTTCTTCGAGCAAGTCCCACGAGCACAGAACAAAGCCACCGATGCGATGGCTACCATAGCATCACTGATTGATATGCCAGGCAACGAAACAAAATTCTAGTTTCTAGTGGAGCAATTCTTGGTGCCATCACATCAGGCATCCATCATAGAATCAACATGCATCCTTGTTGGTCCTGAATCCCCATGGTACCAAGATGTCTATAACTATCTCCAAAACAGAGTCTTACCTCCTAACTTGTCCAGGAACCAGAGAAGGTCCCTCATCTGCCAAGCCTCTAGGTATACCATCCTCTCAACTACTTTATACAGACAAAGTCTAGATGGAACACTACTATGATGTCTTGCTTCCATGGAGTCCCAGAAAGCTTTGTACGAGGTACATAAAGGAATTTGTAGAACCCACAGAGGTGGCAACAACTTAGCTAAGAAGATCATCCACATGGGATACTATTGGCCCAAAATAGAGACAGATGCACACAAACATGTACAAAGGTGTAGACAGTGTCAAATTCATGGGGACTTCATCCATGCACCAGCCCAGGAACTAAATCCTATCACATCACCATTGCCATTTTCCATGTGGGGATTTGACCTAGTGGGCAAAATTACACCTTCTTCAGCAAATGGACACAAATACATCATAGCTGCAATAGAGTACTTCACCAAGTGGGTGGAAGTAATTCCTCTCACTTACATCACTAGAAAGCAAATAAAAATGTTCATACTTAACCACATTATCTATCGATACGGGATCCCTCAAACAATTCTGACAGATCATGGTACACCTTTCCAGAACAAGGATGTTGAAGAGCTATGCGAATAATTCTATATCAAACAAGAGTTTTCATTTTACTACCCTCAAGGGAATGACCAAGCCGAAGCTACAAACAAGACAATCTTGAAAATCTTGAAGAAAATAGTGAACGAATCAGGGCGATACTGGCATTTACAGCTTAGTCCCGCATTATGGACATACAAAACTACTGTGAGAACACCTACAGGAGCCACTCCTTTCTCCCTAGTCTATGGATCAGAGGCGGTATTACCCCTCAAAGTGGAAATCCCATCTCTAAGGATATCATTGAAGAATGTGGTTTTAGATGAAGACTACAAAGTAGCAAGGCTCAGTGAACTAGAGTTACTAGATGAAAGAAGACAGCATGCCTTCAACCACTTACAAGGCTATCAGAATCACCTTAGAAGAAACTATACTAAGAAGGTGAAGCCACGAACATTTGAGGTAGGAGATCTTGTCCTCATGGAAAATCAAAAGAATCAAGCAGAGTGAGTTAAACCTAGAAAGTTTGAGCCTAACTGGCTATGACCATTTGTCATTATCAACTCTACTAAGAGTGGGGCATTCATACTAGCAACACCAGAAGGAGATCAGCTCCCCGGATACATCAACAACATGCACCTCAAGAGGTTTTACCCTTGAGATCTCTATGGTTAAGGCACCTATCTACATATCTAGAAAATACCAAAAATAAATTAAAAAAATAAAATTAAAAAAATCAAAAAATACAAAATGTTACCTTGGTGAAAACTTGGCAATCAGCCACCTTAGCGACAACAAAAAAATAAAAAAGCTGAAAAAGTAAAGAGAAACAAAATCGCTCTCTCAGTGAAAACCTGGCAATCAGGCGCTATTGAGTAGGTACCTTGGTGAAAACCTGGCAAACAGGCGCCAAGTGTTCAAATCCGGCTTCACCATCAATGAGCTCAAAAGCTTGAGCAGATTTCAAATGCAAGAATGACTAACCAAGCTATATCTAGAAGCACATTCCCCTCTGAGCACCAAGCACTTACCCATGGTTAATACTGGTCCACTGGACTAGGGGGCAATTCTAAATGTCATGAAAAAATCTTAAAAAGATCAAAAGTCAAGAGAAAATCAATCTTCATAAAAAATATTCAAAAAATTGCAAAATCCAAAACAATAAAACCAACTCGGTTATCAAGACAGCAAAGGGCGATCACGCCCAGTCAATCAATGTCATAATCATGAGCTTTGTGAATCAGCATGGGGCTCATCTGACATAGATTTATCAATCTATCAAATCAATCAGCAAGTAACTGGCGACCAAGCCAAGATATCAATTGTCACAATCATGAGCTTTGTAAACCAACATTGGGCCCATCTGACACAGCTTAATCAGCTGCTAACATGATCAAATCAATCTGTCAATTATCACAATCATGAGCTTTGTGAACCATCATTTGACATAGCTTGATCAGCTGCTAGCATGATCAAAGCAATCAATCAATCAAATCATATCAATTGTCTTACACAGTTATGGATACGCTCAAACCATACAGGTCAGTCTTATATGAGTAATCTATTACTGAAACCAGACACACTCAAGCAATCAAGCCAATCAAGCCTATCCAAAGAGTCAAGCCATTCAAGAGAATCCAACTGCATCAAGGAACCATCCAAAAATGTTGACTAGGTCAGTCAAGTCGGTCAGATTTCAGTCTATATTTCACGATTATGTTCTTACGCTACTCCAGGATCCACCGTGTGAGGAGAGTAGCTATGATAGATCATGACTTATTTTCTTTGATTGCTGTCTGTTGAATGTTCACTTTGATTTCAGGGCCATGATGATTTAGGATAAATGCGATAGGCACTGTCACTTATCTGGTAGCCGCGCAGTTCCACGATCTGAGCTTAACCCTGGGAAAGAATTGGACATTCCTTCTCTTTTATTTTTCTTGTTTGATTTATAAAATCAAGAGCTCGCAGCACTATTCAGATGGACTCTGAGTTGCTTTGGAGTTCTATCTTGGTTTCTATGGTCTTTCCCTTTATGCTGCAAACAAGAGCTCATGATGTTATCCATATGGACTCTAGGGGCATAGGAGTTCTATCTTGTTTGCTTGGCTTTCCCTTTCGAAAATCAAGAGCTCACAGTTTTATCCAGATAGACTCTGGGTGCATAGGAGTTCTATCTTGGTTTTCTTGTTTTAGATTAATTCAGAGGACAAGCAATATCCAGATGGTCAATATCTGGGTGCTTTTGGCTCTCTTTCTTTTCAAACAGGGAACATAGTTGAACCCATATGGTCAATATTTGGGTGCACTAGGTTCTCTTTCTATTCAATCTCTCTACTCCTTCCACTATCAAGAGGTTGTGGCGGTATCCAGGTGGTATGTGATCTAGATCATTTGACGCTCTTTAGAATTTTAGAAAATACAAAAAAAAGATGCAATGATGACAAATATTGGAAATAGGGGCAGCGACTTGGGACACTCATCCTTTCTATCAAATCATATCTATCCAAAAATACAAAAAGAACATCCTTTCTATAATTCCATTCTATTAGATCAATCTCAGAGCACATCTATCCAAACTAACTTCTTTCTAACTAACACATGCATTACTCAGATATTTTGCGCATAATAGATTGCATTCATTCCATTTAAATTACACCAGAAAAGAAAAAAAACATGGTAGTTGCATACATGATAAAACATAAAATCACATCCATCCATAAACATCTCATATAAACATGCATTTCATTTCCACCATCCTGCATATACATGTTAGTATCATAGGAAAAGTAAATCATCCATATACGAGTCTGCATAATAGAACCATATTGCATATACATCTCATCATCATAACCACCAAATCATGTAGAATCATACATATAGCAAGTAAACCATTGCACATCATATCAAAAACTCTATCTGCATCTCATATAAATCAAACTATCTGAGTACAATGAATGGTCGCAAGTCTGAACAAAGAGGGTAATCAACATATATATCAATAAATATCAGTGTGTTGGGATACAAAAATGGGTACTACTCAGAGTATATACAATGACAACACTACAAAAATGGTACAGGATACATAAATCAACATGTGCTACCCGACCCTCGCCAGGAGGTGGACAAGGGGGTGGCATGCCATAATCTTTCCTTTGAGATGAACCAGGAGCTCTAATGTCGCTTCTCTGTGATCGCTGGGCCCTGCTAGATCTCTGGGAAGCTGTGTAACTAGGCACTCTCTGCTATGCAAAAACTACACCCTTATAATGGTGCCGCCAATAGTCAATATCTCTCTATGCATCACGCCCAGATCTATAGTATCTATCCAAAATATCTCAGTGTGAAACATCCTGTACACTATCAATAAAAGAATGAACCTC
The DNA here is from genome assembly GCA_018584345.1 of Thuja plicata. NCBI lineage: Eukaryota > Viridiplantae > Streptophyta > Pinopsida > Cupressales > Cupressaceae > Thuja > Thuja plicata. Next base: position 3,924,332 of record MU225952.1, on the reverse strand, counting down.
AGCTTGAGCCTGTCGCTCTCTGGACTCGGCCCCTGTAACTCGGGCCTCCAAAATAGTGGCACATGCGTCAGATAAAGAAAGCCTGGCCTGAAGGTCCTATACCTACTGAGTGAGGTGCTCCAACTCCAAGGGATCATCCTCCATACCTCCCATGGCCACATCCATCTCCCCCTCCTCTGCCTTGTCTCCCAAACCCTCACCTCATCTCCTCCTAACAACCCAAGAATCATCATCACTCTCTAAGCCCTCCCGTGTACTATTTCCAGTGCTGCCACTATCAGTAGAGGAACCAGTCTCTGCACTCTGCTCATCTAGAGCCTCCACGTCTATATCACCAATCTCAATATCAACATACTCAATAACAATTCTGTCCTCCTCTCTAGGAGCCAGAACAACACTTGTTCATCGGTGAACCCTCTGCACCAACTGGGGTGCCTCCTCCTCCATGGCCTCCTCATCCTCCAAAATGGTACCCAACCCAACTTGAGGAGCACTAGT
>MU225952.1:3880208-3920762 GCA_018584345.1 Thuja plicata | reverse complement strand
ATCTCAACCATTCATCTCCCTATCTCTGGGATTGATCTCAACCATTCATATCATCACCAATTCCTATATAATAAACCCTTCATAACCATTTGAAGGATCCAGGATTTCAAGCTCTCGTGCGCCATTATTATGTCAGTTTGGTTCTAGCATTCAAGCCATCTTGCGATCACACACCCGTTTCAATTAGCGAATTCTTGACACTTCTCAAGTCATAGACGTTGCTTCGCCAATACTGAGCATCAAGAATAGCGTTTCGGAAGGAGTAGAGAGAAACAATAGAAGCTTCAAGCATCGTGGGGTTTGCATTCATTTGTTTTCCTTTCTCTTGCTTGTACATTTTATTGATTACGTTTCAGGTTATTCATTTTAGTAGTTATTGTGTACTTGATTTATATCATTTGTGAAACCTTTACTACTAACCCTTGCCTTTGGAAAGCTTGGGAACCATGGATCACGAAAGGAGGCGTACATAAATCCTATCAAAACCATTGGAAAACCTTTGACAAAGTTGAGACTTAGCTTTCATGGTTAACACAAGGCATAACAAATATCTTGCTGATGAATCAAAAATACCTCCTAGATTACTACAATTTCAACAAGGAGAAGCATCTCACAATCCCCTATTCAACTTAGACTCACCAAAAATGGAACCATCTCACCATGAATGGAGTACTGCTTTTGAGGAGTATAACGATGAACAAAACCAAAATGAACCAGAAAGTAGTAGTGAAGAAGAACAATACCATAGTCGTCCTTTGTTTGGCACGGATAGTGATGAAGATGTATCCGAGGAAGAGTACAACAAACTCAAAAAAAGTAAAAGGTTTCAAAGAACCTTAGAAAAGATCATTTGTGAAGACAAGGAAAAATACTTCCTACATCTAGCATCTCTTGGAGTCAAAGTCCCCAAAGATTATGATGTTCAAAGACTAAAGGAAAAAGAGGTACCAACACCTATTTCTATTATAACCAAATAATTGACCTTAATACAATTCAAACTTGCGACACTCAAGCAAGAAAAGATCAAACCAACAAAAAATACTCTTTGGACCACATATGTCCATTTCCTTTTGACAAGAGTATCAACATGGTTTCATTTCCTCCCAATATGACAAGACCCAAACACGACAAGTACATGGGAGAAACTGATCCACATGACCATGTGAGAGATTTTTATGCTCTAATCATAGTGTACATGCATGAACCTACATATCTAATGAGGCTATTACCAGGAAGTCTAGGTGGAAATGCTATGGAGTGGTTCTCCGAAATCACAACAAGTGTGAAATCTTTTGAGGAGTTAATCCAAAGTTTTGTTCAACATTACTCCTACAATATACAGCATAACATAAACATGATGGATCTTTGTAACACAAAACAAAGAACTAGTGAATCATTTACGCACTTTTTACAAAGGTGGAGGAAAATCTTTGTAAGGTACTCAAGAGCAATACCCGAATCGAAAAAGATGGAAATCTTTATCAATAACTTGGTACTTGAAATCAACTATGCTTTGCAAATGCAAGATTCACCTAGCTTTGACAGAATGATAAAAAAATCTATCTGTGTTGAAGAGGTCATGGTCAAGAAAGGAGAGATCACACTCCAAAGTGATAGTAAATCTACCAACTACAAAAACAAGCCTAAGTGGTGGAAACAAAATAAGAATGTTGTTAATGATGGAGTGGTAGACGCATCCAATGCAAATCCTAAACCAACGGTGTTCAATATAACAAATATCTTACAAGCAAACAAAGAAGCTAAGGTAACAACCACAATACCAAGAGAAAAAAATGAGAACAACAAGAGTAGACCATGGACTTCCAGACCTCAAAGAATATTTAATCCATTAGGAGAACCTCTTGAGACAGTTTTGAAGACACTCTTGTATAATAAAGTCCTCACGATACCAGATTTGAAACCATGGGAACCATAAGTTAAACCAAGATGGTGGAATGACAATGCTTATTGTTTCTTTCATAAGAACAAATGACATAAGACTAATGACTGTCTTAAGCTTAAACACATTATACAAGACCTTATTGAAGGAGGCAAAATCAAATTGAAAGGGCATACCACTAACGAAGATCATATGACATTTAACAAACCGTTCCCTTACTATGAAAAAAGGGGAAGCTTCTAAAGGAAAAGGAAACGAAGTAAATTACACCTACTCCAATAATGATAATGTGATCAACATGTTGGACATTAAAACTGAATCAATCAATGTGATCACTATTAAAGGTGCTAATGATACATCAACACATTCAAATGTGGTAACTCAAAGCCAAGCACAAGTCACGATCAAAGGAGCTAACTCCTCATCTAAGAAAGTGAAATCCTCTAAATTACCTATTGTCACAATTCCCAACCCAACAAAAACAAGACAAACAATTACTATACCATCTGCAACTATAACTTGGAGGACCAATTGCAAAGGACCTCAGCTCAAATTTCCATATTTGAGTTATTAAAGATCTCTTCAGTGCATAGGGAAGTTCTTGAATAAGCCCTACATTCTGCAAATATTCCAAAAGACATTGATGTAAACAAATTCCAGGCAATGGTCAATCATATTTCAGCTCCACATTACCTCTCATTTTCAGAGGAATATGACAATTCCTTAACTCATCTGTATAACCAACCCCTTCATATTGAAGTCTTGATTCACAGATACCGTGTCAAACATGTATTGATAGATAGAGGTGCAGGGTTGAACATATGTACTCTCAATCTAATCAAGAAGTTGGGTCTTTCAGAACAAACCATTGATTCAAGAAGTAAGATAACTATCAAGGCTTACGATGAAGAAGAAAGATCATCCAAAGGGCTCATTGTTCCAACAATCAGAATAGAAATAATTGAACGTAATTTAATTTGTCAAGTTCTTGATCTACCATTGGCTTATAACATACTATTAGGAAGACCATGGATACATGAAATACAAACAGTGCCATCTACTTACCACCAATGCATCAAATTCCCACATAATGGGGTAGAAGTAACAATTCCTGCAGATTCTAGCTACACTTGCAATAATGTTAAAGCATATAATGTTGGAATTAATGGGAAGCATGTACTAAGAGGGGAGGGGTGAATCAGTACCTCTAAAACTTTTGTATCCATTTTATCAATTAACCTTTGTAGTAAATTGTATATCCATTAATCTGATATATACTATCTTGATGTGAGTTATATCAATTCATAACATTAACAAACATGTGAACATTCATAGAAACATTCATGAAAGTATATTGACACATAACACAAGATATGATATCGTAGAAAACTCCTGTGAGGAAGTAAAAACTGTGGTGGGGATGGCACCCACAAAATCTTCACTATCTACAGATTGGAAGGGGCCAGTTAAGGCTTATAATTTGATCACTTCTGATGATCTACCCTGTTAGGAGTATCGATGGAGACCTGTTAAAGTCTACTCTGTTAAGAGCTTTAGCAACACTGTTAAGTGTGCACTCGGTTAAGAGATTTGTTGTTGGATGGTTAAATCCACCTTCCTTGAAAGGATTTTTACACTTTGCTCCACTTTTTAGAATGATAGAAAATTACAAATTGACCTGGTAAATGCAATCTCCTATTGCTGATACAGATCCAATTTAGTTTACATAAAAATATTATCACCTAATTATGATTTAATAATACCTCTGATTCTCGGTATGCTCTGTTCTTGGTTCTTGCTAACCAATTTCACCTTTTGATGTTCATGTTCTTGAAACTCTCAATCTAATCCATAGATGTGCTCGTTTGATTCATTAATGTTCTCCCCTCTCTTCACATCATCTATTCATCCATAATATGAATGATTGCATCATCTATTTATAGATGGATTGACTTCATCAAGTTTCGATAAAAACAATGTTAACTCTAAGACCAGGTTTACAACTTATACCTAGATCTCCTAGTCTATGTGTTTTACATCAGTTAGACTGATTAAAGCACTTACATTTATGTATCTTGTCCCTAAAGAAATGGATTTAAAATAATTAAATATCCTATAAATAGAATACACTTGCTTTATTTGACGTGGAAGTCAGATCCACTTTTTGCGGGCTGCAACTGACTTTCGATTATGTCAGTCAGTCATGCTTGACTGTCCTTCGGTTTTGTTCTATCAGTTTCTCTATAACTATCTTGTCAGTCTGCACTATATCTTGCATATCGGGTTCCTTTGTTGGGTTCCACTTTATCTTTCTATCTTTTCAATTTCTGTTTACACACTAACTTGTGTCGTCAATTCTCTTTGCACTTTGTCATCTTCGGTGATCTCTTAGTATCTGATCTTTGGTTTTCTCAGTCCTGTCTTTCGGTGTATGCTTACCGAAAGTGTTGTTTGCATACTAATGGAAAATTAATGTCATCAATCTCCCCCTTTGACATTAGTATCAAAACTAATATGTGCAAAATACTAACAAAAATGTTAAGTATATACAACATATATAATCCTTAGTCATTTAATGACCCCCCCTATGTATATGCCGGTATATCTGTACATATGATGTCTTTCCTTATACATATCATTTTCCCATATGAATATACATATACATATCTACCATTTTCCCATCTGAATGAATGAATGAATACATCTCATTTTTTTCCTTTTGTATTTTGTACTCATATCATTTTCCCCCCTTGTTTGATATTAAGGGTAAAGGCCTTTACCTTTAGAGCTTATAAAAAATGTGGGAGTGTGAAGACTTCATGTCTTCCATCATTTTCTCCCATTGTTCTTTGAGGTTCTCCAGATCCATGTGCTCGAGTGCGATCTTTGAGTGCTTGTCGTAGATGTTGTCTGCTACAGACATCTCTAGGGTTGCTATCAGTTGCCTTGCTGAACTGATATGTTGTTGGAGCAGTGTAAGGTTTGGCAAAAGTTGAGCTTGGAGCTCGGTTACTTCTTCCCTGAAATGTGTTTCTGCCTCCCATAGTTCCTTCCTTAACCATTTAATCTCTATGATCTTCTCATAATGTAGTTTGACTGCATTGTCTCCATCGGTGGTTAAGCTTTGTGCACTATTTGCTAGATCTATATCCAACTTTGTAATGTTTTCACTATTATCTTTAGTGAACTTTCTTATTGTGATCAATGTTTGAATTAAGGTTATAGCTTCATATATGATTGGATATAATTCAGATATGAATTTTGATAGCTTTAGCTTATTTACCGCCACTTCTTGGTTGATGATTTCAATGAGATTCTATTGGTACTCCATCTCGACTCTCTCCTCTATTGCCTTCTGAACATCAATATTTTGAGTTGTAATTGCATCAGTTAGAGTAGCTAATTGATCTAGAATGGGCTTGTTCTGATCAATGTCAACATCAGGCATAATTTGATGTAGTATGTCCCGTGTTGTCTCTAGTACCATGGAGTCCCTGTGTTGTTTCTTTAGCTTTTCTTGCAATGCCTTTCTTTGGCATATTTCTCCATATTCTTGTAATGCTTCAAAGTCAAGTGTAGATGGGTCACACTTAGGTATTTTAACGAGTTCATCAAGGGTGACCTCTAACTTCTTCTTCTTTGATTTCTTCTTCTTCTTCTAAGACTCAGTAGAATGTAAAACCATTGCCAATTTCTCGGCCTTCTCTGTTGTGCTCGATGAAGTGACCTGTTGTGCTTTTTTCTGCTACTTGGCATTGATTTCAGCTTTTTAGGTGTTTACAGACGTCTCCAAATTCACCTTAACATTGTCAGTAGCATGCTTGTCAATTTCCTTAGGAGTACCATATTTAGGTTTGTCTCCTTCATTGGTGTCCTTTGCTTCATCATTATTGGTTTCTGCATTCTTGTATTGTGAATATGCATCCTTTTCTTTATCTCCTCCTGTAACCTTATCTATGTTGGTTACATCTTGAGTATCTCCGATGTCTTGTTGACCATCGATGTTATCCTTGTTTGCCTCTTCCCCTGCATCCTTGGGAGTACCCTTTTTTGGTGAATTTCTTTTTTATTGCAGGATATTGATAGCTTGTATCAATATTGGCATATTGCCTGAAATATTTACTTGTGTAGCATCAACATTTGTGTACTGTTCATCAGTTTTGTCCTTTGCAATAGTGACATCTTCATCTCTATTCACTTCCTCTGATGGCTCATCGATAATGTCTATGACATTAGTGTCCACAATGTTGTCATTTGTGTTATCTAGCCATGATTCATCTGCAACACCTATAGTCTTGTTGCCTGTTGTATCATCTTCTTCTTTATCTAACTCAATAGATGTGTCATCTTGAGTTGCCTTATCAACATCTTGTTGTTGAAGGTCTTTGTCGGGGCTATCCTCCTCAGTAGGTCTGTTCATTATCTTGCAACATTTCTTGTGGCTATCCTTCTCAAGCTCTATAAGCTTTCCTTCAAGGAATTTGTAGGCTCTCAACTTCGGTGAGAACTCCTTTTTGTATTTTTCCATAATTTCATCTATTTCAAGCTTCTTTGATTTAGGTGGCATGAGAGAAACAAGTACTCTCTCTCTTATCTCTTTTTCATTATTCAATACAAATGTCCAACAGGAGTATAGTTTATCCAAGAGTTCCCTTGGTACATATTCACCTTCAAACTGAATCAGTACATATTTAAATTTGTACATTTTGGCTATGATGGCATCCTCTACTTTATTTTAATCTTCTGGGTCTAACTTCAACCATATTCTGATCTTTGAATATGATATAAATCTAGAGTTTGCAATATATTTGCATATGTCAGCAATAGATTCAGGAGGTGTTACCTTAACACTTTATGCTTCAACAACTTCATCCTACTCGGTGTCTTCTATATCCTCTCGAGTTCTTATGAATTTCCTTCCTTTCTTATTTTGCCCTCTTTTTGGTGTGGGAGCTTTCCTCTTGTAAGTCCTGACCTTTCCTTTCTTTAGAGGTGAAGGAGTAGAATCTTTTGATGTTTGGCTTCTAGTCCTAGAAGTAGCTGTTGTCCTTGGCTTTTTAGTTGGTGGAGGAGGTGGTGAATTTGACTCTGTTTCCTCAGAGTCATCCTTTCCTTCATCTTTACTAACAGATAACTATTCTTTGGTTTCTTCTTCCTTTTCAACTTCTTCATCCTTTCCAGCTTCTTCCTCGGTTGCTAAAAATATCTTCTTCATATTCTTCACCATCTTGTCTTTCTTCCTGACAATTTTCTTAACAACTAGGCCAGATTTGATTCTTGTCTTGGCCTCTTCATATATTCCAAATTTTAGTTGTTTCTTGTCCAATGGTTCATTGATCAAGGCATCAATTGCCTTAGTTGCAAGATCAATGTTAATCTCATACTCTAATGGTTGTAACCATGTTGTCCTCGGTACAATAGGCTTAATGTATGTATTGTCAGTATCAACCATGAAGCACATCTCATCCTTATATTGTTCAATGAGTTGCTCGGGGATTCTTACCCTCTTTTGCATTTGGTCTTTGAATACATTGAAGTATTCATCCATAACTGTCTCAAAGTTATATACCAGTGTAGCTATGTGCTCATTGATTTTCATGGTTACCGGTTTGGTGCTGTCCCATTTAACATCTCCTACCGATGGGAATATTTCTTGAAAATAAAAGAAGATACACATTATTAGTGAACCAAACTTACAAGTGTTTGACTTTGTATTCCTGATAGTCTTTAAGTTGTTCTTCAATTGATTTAGGAGTAGTTCAGATAAATCTTATTATGTTCCATTCTTCACAATTTTGAATGTTGTGTCCACTGCACCTGATGTTATGTTGTTCAATCTGCTTGCCTAGAAGAATTTGTATCCTAGGACACATGCACCAAACTTGATCTCATCATCGATTATAGTTGTAACTTTTAGTCCTCTGCCATCCCATTTGGCTCCTGTCATTTTCTCAGTCTCAGCCTTTAGTAGATTCTTTAGTGCCTTAACTTTATCGGTTATGGGGTAACCGGTGACCGCATGAATGACATCTCAGGTTATTACCTTTGGTTCATCAAGCCATAACTTTTTGTTATGCATTCGACTTAGCACTAACTGAATCCAGTCGGTTTTGAAAACCTTCAGGAATATTAGGGCATTGGTGAGCCCTTTCACTTCAATATGCTTGTGTTTGTCCTTTAGTGTTCCATCATCATTTCACAACTTCTTATAATCTTCTTCAACCTCTGATGTTCCTATCTTTGCAATCTTGCAGTGTATGAACGATCGAACATCTTCAATGAGTAAAACCCTAACTGGAATGCATGAAAATGCACCAACGTCATCGGGTTGTGAGGCAACCTCAGGATGGATCTTATAATTAGGTTCCTCACACGTGAAATTCTTAATGAGTTTGAACTCATCTTTCTTTGCGTTCTTGGATTTCATGGTTCTTTATGTCGAGGCCATTTTCAGAAATTTAAGGCTTCCTACAAAATGCATGAAAAGCAGAGTTGTCGGTCTCGTAGAACTTACTGCTTGTGTTTGCAAAGATTCCTGTACTACTTTGGAGTGCTAGTGGTCGAGTCATGGTCGCTCTGTAACTTATTTTCTTTCTTCTCAAAAATCACTTTGGTCGCTCTGCTCTGGGTGTTGTGACAAATGAGTCATTTTGTTGCCCTATTTATAGGTGTTACCCTAAAACACATGTCATAAATGCTTACCAACTCCTTGGTGTATGAAGGTTGAGTTCGTCGGTGAAGACTTCACTTTCCTTCGGTGACACTTAAAATGTTTTGGAGCAGTCATTAACTCACTTGCTTTTACCGACAGGTTTCGGTATCATTGACAACTTGTTCATTTGATTTTTTACCAATGAGGCTTGGTTTATACTTAGAAATTTTTCTTTCAACCGATGCTTCTTGGTAAATGTAGGAAGTCTTAGCTTTGAGTGTATACCGACGGGTTTCAGTATATATGCCCGAAAGTAGAGTTATCACAAATTTTAACAAGTAATACCATGATGCATCTTTCTTATGCTAATTTGGCATTTATATCAAAATACTATGGAACTTATGTAAAATGATAACTTGGGTAATGTATTTCCATACTTACTTGTTCTGCATAAGTGGGGGTGGTGATGTCACCAGATCCATTGGATGGGGTGTCACCATTTGCATTTCTCGTTCCAGCTTCATCATTGCTTGAAGCTTTTCTCCACATTTTGTCTCTTTCCCTCCGGAGATCTTTAATGGTGTTTCAATTGGGATATGTGCTTGTCTTTGTCATTTGATCTATACAATCTTTCTTGAGATGACCAAATTTATGACAATATAAGCATGTCATTCTAGGGTTTGTCTAGCCTTTAGACTTTCTAGGCCATTGTCTCATGTAGTTTGCAGCAATGTGACCATATCTTCCACATGCTGTACAATTTTTCCAAGTATTGTAGTCCCATACATATTGATTACCGACTCTCTTCGGTTGATAGGGAGTTTCTTGACCTTTAGGCTTCCATGCTTGCCTTTTCTTTTTCTAGCATTCAAGAGTTGTGTGCCCATTCATTTTGCATGTAGGACAATATTTGTCCATGTAGGTTTCCTTATTTGGTTGTTTCATCTCAGACTTACATTCATATGCTTTATGTCCTTTCTTGTTACATTTATAGCATAATCTTATGAATGAAGATGTAGATTTAGGAATACCTTTCATTTTGCATCTGCATACATTTGATGTATGGCCTTGCTTTCCATGGTGATTGCATGTAAGCTTTCTTGGTCTTGAATTTGTGTAGACATTCTTTGGATCATCTTGATTTGATGATTCTCCATTTTTGGTAAAACCTAGACCGGTATTGTTGTTGAGTCTTTGTTGTCCTTCAAGAAAATCATCCATTCTTTTATTGCTTTCTTCAACTTTCTTGATAATTTCATTATGTTGTTGCTGAATTCTTATTTCATGTTTCAACTTTTCATTCTCATTCCTCAGCTCACTGATAGCTTCTATTCTTTCAATGAGTTCAACATTTAAGCAGTTTGCCTCTTGACTCATAAGAATAATCTAATTTTTAATCTCATGGTGATGCTCTGTAAGTCTTTGTATTTCAGACTCTTTTTCTTGTAGCTTTTATGTGATCTTTCTTCTATCATCAATAGCTAGTGTTCTTTCTTGTTGAGCCTGTCTAGCATTTTTTATGAAATCAATCATTCTTACCATCTATGTCCCTTGATAGATTTGCAGAGATTTAACTTGTCCATCCAGATGTAGATTGATTTCAGTTAGGCTTGTGATGCTTTCTTCTGATGTATCTGATGCTTTGCTTGTAGTTGATCCTGGAGACTTAAAGAAATCTGATATCTCCTCCTCATGATAATTTTTTTCATTACATCAAGATGGCATATTCTTTCTTTCATCTAGCAATTGTCTCATGTTGATTCTAGCTTCTTTATACTGTTCAAAGAACATCTAAATTTTAAGCTTTTTGTTCTCAATATTTTTATCAAGTCTGTACTTCTCCATTGTATGATCTTTTCTCTTAAGGCTTTAAGATTTTCCAAGAAGAGACTTAGCTCTAATACCAATTGTTGGAATTAATGGGAAGTATGTACTGAGAGGGGAGGGGTGAATCGGTACCTCTAAAACTTTTGTATCTCTTTTATCAATTAACCTTTGTAATCAATTTTATATCCATTCAATCTGATTTATACTATCTTGATGTGAGTTATATCAATTCATAACATTAAAATACATGTGAACATTCATAGAAACATTCATGGAAGTAAATTGACACATAACACAAGATATGATATCGCAGAAAACTCCTGTGAGGAAGTAAAAACTACGGTGTGGATGGCACCCACAAAATCTTCACTATCTGCAGATTGGAAGGGGCCGGTTAAGACTTACAATTTGATCACTTTTGATGATCTACCCTGTTAGGAGTATCAGTGGAGACCTATTAAAGTCTACTATGTTAAGAGCTTTAGCAACACTGTTAAGTGTGCACTCGGTTAAGAGATTTGTTGTCGGATGGTTAAATCCACCTTCCTTGAAAGGATTTTTACACTTTGCTCCACTTGTTAGAATGATAGAAAATTACAAATTGACCGGTAAATGCAATCTCATATTGTTGATACAAATCCAATTTAGTTTACATAAAAATATTATCACCTAATTATGATTGAATAATACCTCTGATTCTCGGTATGCTCTGTTCTTGGTTCTTGCTATCCAATTTCACCTTTTGTTGTTCATGTTCTTGAAACTCTCAATCTAATCCATAGATGTGCTCGTTTGATTCATTCATGTTCTCTTCTCTCTTCACATCATCTATTCATCCATAATAATGAATGATTGCATCATCTATTTATAGATGGAATGACTTCATCAAGTTTCGATAAAAATAATGTTAACTCTAAGATCAGGTTTACAACTTATACCTAGATCTCCTAGTCTATGTGTTTTAAATCAGTTAGACTGATTAAAGCACTTAAATTTATGTATCTTGTCCCTAAAGAAATGAATTTAAAACAATTGAATATCTTATAAATAGAATACACTTGCTTTATCTGACATGGAAGTCATATCCACTTTTTACGGGCTGCAACTGACTTTTGGTTATGTCTTTCGGTCATGCTTGACTCTCCTTCGGTTTTGTTCTGTCGGTTGCTCTATAACTATCTTGTCAGTCTGCACTGTATATTGCATATCGGGTTCCTTTTTTGGGTTCCACTTTATCTTTCTGTCTTTTCAATTTCTTTTTACACACTAACTTGTGTTGTTGGTTCTCTTTGCACTTTGTCATCTTCGGTGATCTCTTAGTATCTGATCTTCGATTTGCCCAGTCTTGTCTTTCGGTGTATGCTTATCGAAAGTGTTGTTTTCATACTAATGGCAAATTAATGTCATCATATAGTATGGTTTCTGACAATAAGTGATTCCCAAAAGAATCCATACCTAATACTTCTAAAGACATGGTGATGAGAAGTTTTGAAAGACACTAAAACTTGAAGAAACTAGTATGGGGGAATACAAACTAGACATGACGCCGTTATTGACTAACATTCTCATGTCTCTAATATCTTAAGGGAAATCTTCCTCATCTTTCACATCTACAACATCTAAAGAATAAGACATTCACAAAGAAACTGGTATGGTTAGAGCCTCTACTTCTCAAGAGGGTGAAAAAGAAGATAAAACAGTCTTGGCTTGGCTCTATAAAGGAGAACATAAAGAAAATAAGGTAAAACATGTGGAGATATCCCCAGAAAAGTATGGTAAAGGATATGACCTTCTCAAACAATTGGGATACAAAGGGAAAGGACCTTTAGGGGATAAAGAAAAGGGACTCGTTGAACCTATACACATGGAATTCAAAATCACCAAAGACAAAACAAGGTTAGGGTTCAATAACAATTTAGAAAACCCTACTTCAAGAGATGGTCCAATCTTTGATGAAGGAAGTGACAACGAAGAAGAAGAAACAACACTTGAACCATGGACATATGAAAGATTATTACACATTGGTACTGAGGATCCTGAATATTAAGGAGAAAGATATGCACCTACTTTTATAGCACAACAAGAGCATCATGTTCCTTTATTGTCACAAACTAATGTACAAGAAATAGAGGAAGAAACCGAAGACTCTCTAACAGTCCAACAACTTGAAGGAACTCATGAAGAAATACCCCAACAACAAGATGCACATCCTAATTGGGGGCAATTAGTAATAATTTCACATGTCCTAGACTTACCACACTTTGATCTACACGTGGCTAATAGAGTACATCAGGTAACTATTGCTGAGTTTCTAAACAGACCTGATGATGAAATCATAGACTCACATGATTATGAATGGGATCTTGTCTAATGCTACCATGGACATTGAGGTAGATGTGATTCACAAATTTGCATCTCTATTAGAGAGAGGAGAGAGTTCTAAAACGTCCTCCAACACTATTCTTGTCCTAGAATCAGATGAGATACCACTACCTAGGATTTTTTTATGGAGATACTGGTGCCTTACTAGGTCTAGAGGACATTCAAAGGATGCAAGCTATGCATTTCCTATTAATGAGAGAAGAAGAAGAAATCTCAATTGATGAGTCGCTAGAGTTAGGTCTGCATATAGTAACTAACAATGACCTTAATAATGACGATTCGACTCTTAATGATCTAAACACTATAGAAGCTAACTTAATTTAACATGTCTTATCTGATAATAGTTTTGACACTGACGTGATGTTGACCTTACCAAACTTTGAATCATTATCCTTGGTAAATCGTGACCTGATTGATTGGACCAATTCAAACCCTAGTCCTATCATGAACTTTCCTAATGTCTATACTTTGGCCTATTATCTAAATGCTTGTGAACCTTATGCTTCTTCCACCAATGCAAGGAGCGTGAACATGTCAGAGGAGGATATCAAGTTTCTTAGTAACAAATTGAAAAATAAAAAGAAACAAAGAATTGATGGTGAAAACCACGTTGTGGCAGTATCAGATTCTAAAATAGTAAAAATTAAAAACATATTTGATGGTGAAAACCTTTCAAAGGTGCCAACAGATGAGATTCTTGATATCCTCCCTGAGCACTTTAAAGAAAGGTCTTCAGTTCTGATAGAACCAACACAACTAGTTAACTTGGGAACAACATAAGCTCCTCAATTTGTTCACTTGGCACAATCCTTATCAGAAAAAAAAATACAATTCATTGAATTCCTCAAATAGAAGAAGATCAAATTTGCATGGTCTTACATTGATATGCCTGGACTCGATCCTGGGTTTATAATGCATCACTTATCTATCACTCCTAAAATCAAACCCGTGAAACAAAAATTAAGAAAGATGCATCCTCATGTTGTATTATTAGTCAAAGCATAGATGGAAAAACCGTTAAAAGCTATATTTATAAGAGTCATCACTTATGCAAGATAGATTTCTAATGTGGTACCAGTTTCCAAAGAAGATAAATCTATCACAATTTGTACACACTTTAGGGACCTAAACAAAGCTTGTCCTAAAGATAATTTCCTATTGCCAAATATTGATATGATTATAGATCTTACAGCGGGATATCAGATGTATTCACTCATGGATGAATTCTCGGGCTATAACCAAATAAAGATTTCTCCTGAGGACCAAGAACATACAACATTTACATACGCATGGGGAACATTTTGCTGGAACGTCATGCCATTTGGACTAAAGAATGTTGGTGCTACATACCAAAGAGCTATGACAACAATCTTCCATGATATGATACACAAGAACATGAAGGACTATATGGATGATACATTATCCAAGTCAAAAATAAGGACAACTCACATTGAAGACTTGAGAAAGATACTAGATCGCATGGAGCAATTTCAACTAAGGCTTAATCCAAAGAAATGTGCATTTGGAGTTCAATTAGGGAAACTCTTAGGGTTTATTGTATCAGCTAAAGGAATTAAGGTGGACCCTAAAAAGGTAAAAGCTATACTATAAATGTCACCTCCTTGCAATATCAGTCAAATGAGGACACTTCAAGGAAGACTTCAGTCCATTAGGAGATTTATGTCCCAACTAGCAGATAGAGCACAACCTTTCACAAAACTACTACATAAAGGTGTTACTTTCAAATGGGATGAACATTGTGAGAACAATTTCAAAGAATTAAAATATTAGTTGGCTACTCCTCCCATTCCCATGGCACCTATTCGTGGAAAACCATTGTTACTCTATATCTCAGCTATAGCTACATCGCTTGGAGTATTGCTAGCACAGGAGGATGAAAATAAAAAGGAAAGAGCGATCTACTACATCAATAGAACCTTGGTGTCTTATGAACTCAATTACAGTATCATTGAAAAATCTTGCTTAGCAGTTATTTTTGCATCCCAAAAATTGAGATAGTACATGTTGTCCCATACCGTGAAACTTATTACAAAATAGATCCTCTCAAATATCTCCTGAGTAAAACAAAATTAACAGGAAGACTAGAAAAATGGGTCTTAATTCTATGTGAATTTCATATTGAGTATGTGGATAGAAGAGCTATCAAAGGACAAGTCCTAGTTGATAAACTAGCTTATTCACCATTACAAGATGATGCACATTTAATCATTGAATTTCCTGATGAAATAGTCATGCAGTTAATTGAATATCCATGGAAGATGTATTTTGATGGTTCTTTCACACAACAAGGATCTAGAGTATGGGTACTATTTATCACTCCTCAAGGCTACAAGATACCTAAAGCATATAAACTAATGTTTCCATGCACGAATAACATCAAAATATGAAGCATTGGTGAATGGACTTAAGCTTGCTATGGAATGAAAAATCATCGAGTTACATGTGTATGGTGACTCTCAACTCATTATCAACCAAGTGAATAGTGATTATCAGACAAAATATGAGAAATTGATGCCTTACAAACAACTGATAGAAGATTTGAAAAAGTACTTTATCTTCATCACATTCCAGCAAATACCAAGAATGGAAAACAAAACTGCAGATGCTATGCCTACTCTAGCATCCATGTTACAACTGGAAGAACACCAATTCCACTATGAATTATTGGTGGAAGAATTATCCTTTCCAACCTTTGATACACCTGAATCCCAAGTGATTTGTGCTTTAAATTCCCAAGACCAATCCTGATATGCCAAAATAATTGCTTATCTTACTGATCAAACTATACCCAATGGCCTATCAAAGAATGAAAAATGAGATTTAATTAGGACATCATTGCGTTATGTCCTCATCACTACTAACTTATATAGACTAGGTCTTGATGGTACACTTCTTAGGTGTTTATAACAAGAAGAGTTTGACCTCGCATTAAAAGAGGTTCATGAAGGTGTATGTGGATCACACTCGTATGGATTTTCATTAGCTAAGAAACTATTAAGAGTTGGTTACTATTGACCCACAATGGAAACAAATGTTGTTATATTTTATAATACATGTCACAAATGTCAAACACATGGAAACCTTATCCATGCTCTATCCATAGAACTCATAGCTTTTATAACACATTGGTCGTTTCAGCAATGAGCCTTTGATTTGGTTGGACAGATTTATCCTAATTCTTCAAATGGACACAAGTACATCATTATGACCATTGAGTATTTAAGTAAGTGGGTTGGGGTCGTGCCGCTGATTAAAGCCACTGACAAACCGGTTTCTATGTTCATCTTGAACTACATCATTTGTAGGTATGGGATACCCTCTTCTATTGTAACAGACAATGGGGGTCAGTTCAAAAACCAAGATATTGAGGAACTTTGTACATAGTTTCATATCACTCAGCATTGTTCTTCAATTTATTATCCTCAAGGTAATGGACAAGCTAAGGCTTCAAACAAGAACATTCTAAAATTCTTACATAGAACTGTGAGTAAGTCTGGCAGAGACTGGCATTTGCAACTAAATCTGACACTATGGGCCTATAGAACAAGTATCCGAACACCAACACAAGCCACACCATTTTCTCTATTCTATGACATAGAAGCAGTACTACCCACCGAAGTATAAATTCTATCTTTATGAGTGTATGCACCCTAAAATGGTCACCTAGACTATGGGCCCCCATTTATCATTTTATCAATTTATCAAATTTCCTGAATTAATGCTTTGCAATATTTTCAATTCAAATCAATTTTCTTGATCAAATTGTAATTAATTCAATTATTCAATTATTTCAATATTTCCTAAGGTTTGATCATTTTTATCTAATTAAAAGATTTAAATTTTTCTTTTAATTAAATAAAATTTATCTTATTTAATTAAAAGATTTAATCTCCCTTTTAATTGAATAAAATTCATCTTATTTAATTAAATTAAATTTCTCCCTTTTAATTAAATAAAATTCTTCTTATTTAATTAAATTCAATTCCCCCCATTTAATTAAATAAAATTCTTCTAATTTATTTAATTGAAAGAAAACCCCTCTTTTAATTAAATAAATAAAAATCCCCACTTAAAGCACTTTATTTGTTGAAAAAGGCAGTAAATAAAATAAAATAAAATAAAAATCCCTTTTTCATCACATCTTCCTAAGTGGTGGGGTTTTTGCCTCTTAATCTCAACCATTGATCAATTCTTTTTGCCTCTTAATCTCAACTGTTCACTTTTTTTTATAAGGATATCTCTCCTCATTTTCATATTAGGTTTTCATAGTATTGTTATGCTGTAGGTTTGGAGAGCAATTTTGGAGGAGGATTTGAGCACTTGAACTTGGATATTGCAACTTCTCTCTTCTTGTCTTCTTATTCTTGCATTCATGGCTACTCATGTAGATTAGATTCATGTTTATTTTCATAGATTAATCTTACATTTGTATTTCTTTTCATAGATTAATCATGAATTGTTATCATTTAGATTAATTTGTTTTCATGCATTGTTATCATATAGAGTAGATCTCATTTTTATGCATTTGAATCTCTCGTTTCATGGTGTACTTGCACAGGCACTAACTAGGTCAATCTGAGGGTCTCCATTTTACACCTTTGCACTCCATGACTAGAGAGTTATGGATCGATATTTGAAGCCTCATTCTTGAGCAACCTTGGATGGAATGATTCATAGAAGTGTGTCAACATTTTAGCACACAATGAGTATCTCTCCAAGGTCTTGTTATAGATGAACAATACCACATTAATAGGGTTCAGGCACTAGAACTACAAGATGAGTGCAGACAACAAGCGTTCGATTATCTCAAAGTGTACCAAAAATGAATGTCAAAAGGGTACAATAAGAAGGTAAAACCACGATAATTTCCAATGGGGGATCTTGTTCTAAGAGAGAATCCTAAAAATCAACCAAATAGAGAACAAAAAGGCAAGTTTGAGCCCAATTGGCTGAGTCGGTATGTTATCACTGCAATTTTTGGGTTTAGAGCTTATCAATTAGCTACACCTGAGGGAGATTTTATTTCTGATCCCATCAATACCCTACACTTGAAGCATTTCTATGCTTGATATCTAGCTGGCAGAGTCGCGCAGTGGAAATAGTTCTCAGAAAATACCAAAAAAATTAGAAAATTGATCCTGAAGAAATCCAAAAATAGTGGAAAAAGTCCTAAAAAAGGTATCCTCGGTGAAAACCTGGCAAACAGGCGCCTTAATACTAACAAAAAAAATAAAAAAATAACAAAAATAACAAAAAAATTGAAAAAGAGAAAAGTGCCTTGGCAAAAACTTGGCAAATAGGCGTCTTGGTAGCAAAAATAAAAAGCTTTTTCGAGTGGTGAAAACCTGGCAAAAAAGCATCACTTGTACTCTATGCTCCATCTATCAATGCATGGCTGACACTAATATTTCATGATCGCACCTATGCTACTGGTTGACTCTGATTCCTTACAAATGTCCTATCCTTTCCTAGAATTTTTTTGCATTTGCGTCTTAGGAATAATCATTCTGCACTGGGGGCATCTTTGTTGGCATGTTCAGTCTACATCTGCTAGGTTGTCCTAGGTTCTTGTCTAGGATGGGTTGCCTCTACAAATAGTATTTCTCAATACTTGCATCAAAATGTCACTATCACAAACAAGGGTGTTTCTTAAACACTACCTGCCTGTAACATACATCATACTAGTGTTTCTCAACACTTTAATCAAATCATGTTACTTAAACACTACATTAGATTGCAATTGTTGACAAAGTTAATCTCATATAATCAGACATAAAAACATATTTCTTGATTCCAAGTTGTGATTGATGATTTCTATACTGTGCTTGAAAAAATGAATCAACGGTATTTCTCAATACTACTTATACACATATAGATTGATCTTGGTTTGATTATGACTCTTTTATGTTCTGATAAAGTTTCAAACTAGGGGCATGTAAACAATTATGAATTTTCTTTGCTTGATTAATCAATTGATGATTGTTATGTCTTCTGAGTTACTCCATGACGTCTATTCAAAGACAAAGAGATGCAAGGACAAGGGGCATAACCTTTTCTTGGTTTTCTGTGTATGGTGATTATTTTAATGATCCTATAAATTCCACCTAACTTAGATGTTTATGGTAAGAGTTGCCAACATGAGTGGATATCTGCATATATCTCGATCCTTGCTATGTGTAAACTACGGTGAGGTTGAACCAATTTCCTTGTCTGTTTCTAAATCAGATTCTAATTAAGGTGTTTGACACATTATGTACCCAAGGATATGAATATTGAAGGTCATTACGGGTCACATATCTTACATTACACATAAACAGAAGATGATTCTTAAAATAAAAAGGAGATAACTGACAAGTCATCCTAGCCTCTATGCCTTGATGCTTAGGTTTATTTTTGACATTGCATCCAATACACATAGTATTCATACTTTCATGATACCTTGTGGGTATTAGTGACAGTTGTACTATCCAATGATGATAAAAATGCTACAATGTATATAAATCACTGACAGTCCTAAGAGTCTGCATGTAGATGCATTTAAAGATTGCATGATTCATTTTAAAGAACATTATAAGGACTTGAGCTCAAAATGATTTCCTGGATCATCCAAAATCCACCTACATACTCTATATTATTGATATCAACATCGTTGCATATCCATGGAATACATATTGCATTCATAAATGAGAAAGAGAAAATACAAAAACAAAGTATTCAAGCATTGCATTTGTTTTTACATCCTAAGCGCAGCCATGCATTTATTTGCATAAAGAAAATATGAAAAACATAGTTTTGCATATTCATCTAGAATCATTCAAAACACATTTATATATCAGTAATAAATCAAAGAGCATAAATGATGTCATCACATGAATCTATTCTAAATCATCACAAGACCAAGTACATAATTACACGTGCATCAATCTACACATCTATCAAGAAAGAGAACCCATGAACATATCAAGATCAGAAACAACTATCTTAGATATATCAATGATGGAACATATCAAAAATGTGCAACTGTCTACAAATGAGTATCAGTATGATCATGATGAAACATATATACATGTATAAAAGTCTACAATATAATGGAGGATCTCAGTAGGATCAGTATACAAAATGTCTCAAAATATCAAAAGAACAGTATCAGGTTTGACTGCCACCCTCTCCTTGATCTAGAGGAGGAGGAGGAGGTGGTGCAGGATGATCTTGTGGAGGCATCTCTCCCTCAGAGTGCTGTGCCACTCAAGAATATGTAGGATATCTCTTTCCCTTGGAACCACCGCAAAATATACACCAAAATAGTAGGTAGCTCTCTGGCCCTGATGAGTAGCTATGCAGGCCTAGGCATCTTTCTTAGCTCTCATCATCTCTAACTTCCTATCCTTGTCCGCTAATAAAGTATCTAATGTAGTGATGCGAGCTCTGAGTTGCTCATACTCCTTCTAAAACTGTGACAAAGCATCTCCATCCCTGCCAGAATCTCTACATGTATCCTTGGGAGGATCCTATCCAGAATGAGTTATAAAAGGTATGAGTTCTCTAGGTACCTGTCCCGGTAGCCTCTACTTCTATCGTTGCTACTGTATGGTCAATAATGGACTTGGATATACCCGTGGAGGCACAAACCTAAAAAGAGTTCGTCTACCACTGGCACCCTTTTTTCTACCACCCACTCCACCCCCACCCCAATCCTCTCCATCATCATCAACATACCTCTGTTCGGAGGAGGGCGTCTANCCCCCACCTCCCCTGTCTCTCTGGGATCCTCCTCTGCCTCTAACGGGTCTATCATCTATCAGATCATAATCTAAAGCATCCGTTATGCGAGGACCTACCTCCTTAGGAGCTATGAAATGAGGAAAGGGATACTATAACATATGGTCAAGACAACCATCAATGCAACCTGCATCTATATCAGTAGGAAGATAATCCCAACCAACTGTGACCATCTGATTGATCTCTAGCTGTGCGGTCTCATATACTAATCTGGCCCCCAAAGAGGCTCCTCATCATGAATACAGGTGTATGCTGTCATATCCTATGATCTGCCATGTATATGGCCATACTGTCACAACACTCGAGTAACAAGAAATCGCTCTACAATATATCGTGTCCACCCAATCAAGTACCTACTCTGGAAGAAGTACAACATTTTCCACCTATCTGAGGTCCATTCCTCATAATTTAAGTATGGTCACCATATAACTACTATCATATCACCTAGCACATGATGCCAGTACTCTACCTTGCCTAGATGGGGCTGATGAATGAAACCTGCATACATATATACATAGGGATACTCAGGTACCCTCTGTCTGTCTACTATCGGCCATGTAACTGGGATATGCTCCCAGGCCCAGATTTGTAATATCAGGATACCAACTATCATGCTGCGTGAATACTCATATATGATTCATGTGACTCTTGATACATGTGGGATAAGATGCAACTACCCCAGCCAAATCTGCGAGATGAAACAGTCATCTGCTCTAAGGTCTCAACCTAGCCATACATGAATCCATGTTGTTTGTGGTCAAGCATGAGGATCCCTCTGATCAATCCATCAAGATAAACAGGTAACCAATCATAATGATCGCACATATAATCCCATGTCAGATATCGATGGACTATGGTCTGATCTCCAAAGTACCTCCGTGCGGAAGCAATAGCTATCGCAGAGCGTGACTCGAACTGAACCTCCTAACCCATCACTGGAATACACATAATATGCCACACATCCTCGGGTGTGACAGTCATCTCACCACTCAGGAGATGAAAGGTGTTGTGATCTGAATGCCATCTCTTGGAAAGAGTAGTCAACAACCCTCGATTTACCCCAATGTCGGGTAAATTTATATAAGTGAAGTCAAACCCAGACATGCTATAATATGTAACTCTGCAGGCGTCAAGGTCCGACATAAAGCAAGGACTCATCCTGGATGAGGTCCTTGAAAAGACACTGCCTCAAAATCAATCTGTTAATAGAACACAAGTTCAAATCAATATTCTAGCTAAGGCAAGTACATAGAAAAGCTATCAGTTAAGACTTTTTGGCCTTCAGACAGAGAAAAATAGTCAAAATTGGACAAAACCTAACTCCTACACTGGATACGAGTGTGTTTTTACGGGGTGCGATCCTAAACACTGGATGCAATGCACAATTTCTCAGATACGATGGGGAATCTGGGAAGCGATCCTGTTTTGACAAGATGCAATGCGGGACGCAGGGTGCGAGCCTATTTTCACAGGATGCAACCAAATTTAAAGACTACCAAAACTCTACAGCATGTGATGCAAAATTGAAAAATATGATGCGATCCTAAATTAACAGGGCGTGATCCAGGATTTTGGGTGAAAACTGGATGCAACATGGGATGAACAGAACGTGACCCAGGACATGGGGTGTGATACAAAATTAAAATCTTCATATCTACTATAGAATTTGACAAAAATGAAAACTGAAAACATGAAAAGGTAGGTATCAATATACTCATTGGCAATGCGTACTCGGCTGGCCGCTCATGTCGATGCGCTATCTCAAATCAATGTTTCTCCACAGGGACCACCATCTTCTCTATAGAGCTCTAAATTTGCTGAGGATAAAAGTGAAAATGAATGAGTAAAAAGTGAATTTTGAGATATATATTGACCTTTTTGAGCTATTTTGGAGCTCTGAAACTCCTTCGAGGCTATAAAAATTCAATTTTGTTCCTTTCTGATCAATCAGGAACAAAATCAAACACGTAGACAATGTTTTACACAGCACAGTAAAATTTTTATGACAGTCTCAAAAAATGCAGAATTGCTCCATATGTTCCGAAAATGATTCACAGGCTTTACACCATCAATTTTCTAGGTTCTATATCAGCAAATTGCACATTATTCATCAAAATCTTGGGCTTACATCATTTTATAAGACTCAGAACTCAAATTTTAATGTAGTTAACTTGGTAAAATTATGTTTTCTCGTAACACACCTTCGCTTCATCATCTCTTTTAATTGATTCTTTTTTGATTCAATTGATATGTTCAAGTGATATATCATTCCATAAAGGGATTTTATTCTTTTTCCTTCGATTTCATTCTCGAGGGGGCATGATCACACTTAAAATCAATCAAATTCTTGCTCAAAAAGCATTAAAATGACTTCATCATCTAAAGACTAGGGGCATACTAGTTTCTGTCGATCAAGTTAGGACTGTTGGATAGAAGGATTCAGTTCTCACAAGCTGGATATCTATGTCTACATATTCTCACATTCTTATTAAGCTCCTGACAACTTTGTACTGACCTTCGTTCGATCAAGTTCGAAGTCAGTATTATCAATTCTTGTTCGATCAAGTTTAGAATTGGTATCTTTAAGATATTTGATTTAATTGACCTTTGTTCAATCAAGTTCAAAGTCAATACTATCAATCTTAGTTCAATCAAGTGTGAGATTGATCTCATCAGACATTTCATTCAATGAAGTGCAGAATTTTGAAACTTTCTAAAGTCAACCTCAATCATTCTTTGAATCAATGCGTTGCTCGCACATCAATTCAAAGACGGGCAAATGTAACCACCCTAATTTGGTCTGCTCTGACCATAGACCCTATTTTCCCTAAGTTTAATCATACCTATAATTATGTCAAGACAATTCTTTAATTAATTGGCATAATTTATTTAAATAAAATTTAATCTCCTAGTGATCTTATCACTAATTTATATTAATTGCCTTAGCCAATTAAATAAAATCAAATAAATTAAATCAAAACAATTATATAAATGGCTAAGGTAATTAATTAAAAGGAATTAAATAAAATCCCTAATTACAACTCCTCATTTGCAAAATGGAAAGTCAATCCATTAGCCAATGAGAGTTAAATCACTTGGATCACCTCACATGGATCACCAGGGATTCAATCTACACCTCTCTTCAAACTCAATCCTGACCTCTCATTCCGCAAATTATTCTATAAAAGGAATGAATTTTGAGCTCAATGGGCCCCTAATCTCACAAGTTGAAAGCATCATTATGCTTCTCATAATCTTAGAATTTCAATTACATCCTTATGCTGCTCTAAATTTATAAAATTCTTAATGCATTTTGTTGATAATGATTTCATAATCTCATTTGGAGCTCTAAAATGAACTTTGTTTGAGCATTTATCTTGCATTCTTTAAATCTTCCATTCTAAGCATGAATGTGTCACTAATTTATGCATAATCAGAGGGCAATTATAGCATATTTCATACTCTTCTTAGATAAGGAGCAATATGCCAATTTTAGTGATGCATATGTGCTTTTCCTTTGTTATTTCATGTTTATCTCACTAATGCAATGACATATTGAAGTGTTGTGTTGCAACTTCCAGATCCACAAAATACACACACACTTAGTCCTCCCCCTCTTACAGCCATCAGTGGGAAACAAAAATGACCATGAAGAATCAAATTCACTAAATTGGTCACGGTTAGAACCACATGTGCATTATCGCCTTCGAGGGACGCGAACCCTATTAGCACTAAACCATGGACACATCTGAACTGTGCTCATTGCATGTGGATCTGTGGTGGGAGTCAGAGTGAATGACACAATACCCAACCAGTCAAGATCGATCATGAAATAGTTGATGCATTTTGAGAATGCTATCGCTTGTTCATTTGTCTATGGCATTTTTTACATTGCAGACTTCAATAACCTGATCAATTCATTCCACTAAGCTATTTTCTCAAGAGGCGATTGAACATCACCTACCATTTTAGGGCATTTTGAAGTGCCTGTGCTGTGGCATGTGTTGTCAATGACCATATGGGGTGGTGAACTCTCCATCTCTAATATGTCTAAATCATTTAGCTTGCAAAAATTGTATGCATTCAAATTATCATGTTAGAGGCAATCAATCGATGCACAAATCTATAGCCTAAGTACATCATTAAGAAAAAGTGTAAATGACCATAAAATATTGTCTTACCACTAACTCCTTCCACAACATCGGACAAGCTAACAATCATGGCTAAAACCTTCAACACATGCTTTCATGTGTTTCCGTGCATGGCCCAAGGACAATCAAACACACACAAGTGATCACCATAGGGTCTGACCACATAGAAATTGCACAATGTCTAGTTTTTCACCATATAATATCTTGGTCTAGTTTCATCAAGAAAACAATCATCACCGGGAATTGCCTTTGCCTTCACTATACTTGTTTGCAAACTTTGCACCCTACACTTCATGATGAAACCAGAGTTCTATAACTTCTCCTTTTTCTTGTAGAATGGTTCCATCCTGTACACAAGAGTGAAGTATAGATGATCCATCCGACGTGTACATTTATTTTGATGGTCGCAAAGATACCGTATCTTCAATGTACAATGGTACGATACCATGGCAACGTTTTTGTCCTGATTTGCGTGTGGGAAGAGTCTAAAGTTTTTGGCCTACATTTCTACGTGTACAATATGGGCGCTAGCTTTCATGTGAATGAACTATAATTTACATACCAAGGTTTATGAAATAACAAACAGTTGCACAAAAAGACAGGGATCACTTACCTATATGACCCTCCCCTTGACACCATGTCCTCCAGAAATATTCTAGAAATTACGGTTGATCAGAAAACTTGACCCAAAAATCTTTCAATAGCCTATAAATAATATCTTCACTCTCACCAGTTGTCATTATTATCATCCTGAGGTGTTCAAACATTGCCTTTGCTCTATCTTATCATGCATACTTCAGCACATTCTTCAGCCATGCCCGATGCACATGCCAATTGCATAGAATGACACGATAATGAAAAGTTGTCATGGTGCACATGAATTGGACCATGAGTGACTTCAGTCATGGGAAACTAGGAAAGGATACTTGTATAGGGAGTTGAAACAGGGAGTCAAAGAAAAAGATACATGTACTTACAGAATGGTCTATATCTCTATGCTGACATCATCAGTAAAAAATGCATTTACCATATAGTCATTTCTAGCCTCCCTTCCTCCATCATATATGACGCGTAGACACCCTTTGATGTCCTCAATCTTGTTACGGGAGGACATGAATCATGCAATAGGCACCCCCGAATTTCGCTTGTCAAAGATGACCAACATATCAAGTTGATACTGCACACAATAAAGAAGTCAAGAATGATTACAAAATGTTAATGACATATAACAAGTAGAAAGGCTTTTTACTACTCACTGCAAGCATGAGATTTCTCACCCTATATCTGTTGGTGGAAAATGAGGAATCCATAGAGATTATAGAATTGTGTGTGTTGAACCATCATATGAAGCATCCTTGGGGTTTAGATACCCATAATGAAAGGTCTCTCGTCATTCTGTGGCTACTGCTAATAAAAGAAATTATTGGGATCCACTTCTTTCCATTTTAGGATACTAGTGGGATTAAGAATATGTTTTTGAGCTCGAGTGGACTGTTGGTTGTATTCCAAGTTCTGGTGTTTACCCTAAAATTTTTGATATCTTCATGACTGAGAAGTGCACAAAATCTGAAAAATGTGTCCAAAGCTACAAGGTCCCTGAGAAAATTCCATCTTTTTAGGTCAAAATCTAGAGAAATGGTTAAAAAACCCTATCTTAGGTTCCATTATATGTAAAAGTGTCAAAAAACCCTAAATATGTTAATCAGGTTTATATTTGAGCTACTTTTTGGAAGCTTAAGTCATGAAATAAGTCATGTGCTTTTTTAAGGTTAGTCGCCCAGTCTCCTAATTTTAAACGAATATTCCATTTTGTAAAGAGACTTAGCAATTCACTTTCGTTGGGATGTCTCTAAAAGGAAAATAATATACCTTATAAGTCATGAGACTTAGCGAAAATCATCAGTTGTGAAGTCTCCCAATGGAGAAAATATGTTCTGGCAACATGGAGACAAAGGGTTAAGTCGTGGTGTCATGTAATATATCCTACAGTTAGTAAATTATCACGAGACTTAGCGATTCCTTCAGTCATGGGGTCTCCAGATCTGAACACAGTTAGTGATAAGTTAAAAAGCCTCAGTCGCCGTGTCTCCAAGTAAAAGGTCAGTTAAGTAAAAGGTTTAGAGACTTGGCGACAAACTGCAGATTAAAATAAAATATATGGTGGTCGGGTAATCGCTGGTCAAACCTAATAAGTCAACATTATTCTAGTGACTTGGAGACAAACAAGTAAAGGTGAGACACGTGTCCAAAATGAATAAAGCAAAGAGCATCAGTCGCGTGGTCTCCAAATGTAAAAGTATTATCTAGCGATCAAGAGACTAAAAGATGTAAAGGTATATATTGTACTATAGTCGCATAGTCTCCAGATGTTTTAGGGTTTCAAGAATGTGTTATGCCCTGCATCCCCGTCCCTACATTTTGTGTGCAAAATGTTGGGTCCCCCTCTTTTTGCTTTTGTTTGCTTTTTCTTGTGGCTTTGCCTTGTCTTTCTTTCCCTTTTGTTTTCTTTCTCCGGAGTTTTCTTCCCTGGCATGGTGCTTTGTTTGTTTGGTTTTCGTCTCCAGGACTCTGGTCCCGGAGGTTGTCCTTCATTGGAAACCAGATTCCGAACTCTGGGATTCTTCGCCGTGATGTTCTCAAGGATATCGTCACGAGGAATCCCCAGGCCCAGAGTCTGGAGGTTTTGCTTGTCCGGAGATTGCCGGAAGGGGGAGGATTACCTTTTACCGCGGGTATAAATAGAAATTATCTGTCACTTTCACACTTACCGTGATTAAAACCTTCAAGCACTTAGAGCGAATTAGAGAGCGATTTCAAAGCGATTAACAAAGCATTTGTAGAGAGTTTATGATAATCAACGCTCAAAGCTTTCAGTCATTCTTAGGCAAGTACGAGTGCTTCGCGGTGGTGACTCTAACCGTTTGGCAACTCGAGCTGTTGCAGAGCTCCTGCAGTAAATCCTCCTTTTCCTCTGTCTTTTGCATTCTCAAGTTGGCATTTTCACTTTCCCGCTTCTCTATTTTGCTTCCGCTCTCTGGCTTTCTCTGGTTTTGTTTGTTTTTTGGCTTGTCTTGCTTTGTTTTGTTTCTCTGTTTTGTTTGGTTTGTTGTCTTCTGATTCTGCCGCCCGTTGGTGGGTCGGCTCTGCTCAAGGGTTGTCCGCCCTCTGTGTAGAAGTGGTTCGTCTATTTGTAAAATATGTAGATAGCTGTGTATATGT
Organism: Thuja plicata; assembly: GCA_018584345.1. NCBI lineage: Eukaryota > Viridiplantae > Streptophyta > Pinopsida > Cupressales > Cupressaceae > Thuja > Thuja plicata. The sequence goes on along the minus strand of MU225952.1, from coordinate 3,892,831 downwards.
GTTTCTGCCTTGTCTGGTTTTCCTGTGGGCGTCGTCCCGCGTTGTATATTCATGGATATATGTGTATAGCTATACGTAACCCCTATATATCTCCTCATTTCTATGTATATATCCCTTAGCTCCATGTATATCCTTCCAGGTGGCTTGGGAAGCTGGTCGAGTCACCTCTATTTCTGGTTTTCCACCTCCGAGCTCGCTTTGGGGCAGAAAACCACCTGTTTGAAACTCGGCTCTCGGCTGGTTTCAAACAGGTGATTTTATCTCTCCTCCATGGAGTTTTTCAGAGCCTCATTTATGTCCCATGCGCATAATCAATTCCAGCCAAGTGGCTTTCCCTTTTCGCGCGTTCGAACAATTGGCTCCGCCATCATCGCCATAACTTGCATTTAATACCTCCGCACGTGGCGCCCACGTGGGCTTGATGACTTGGCTTTTTACACATCCGCACTAACGGTCATTTCCCCAGGCCTCGGGTCTCTTACCACCATCCATCCTGTGTCTTTTCCAAGTGTAATAAAAACCCCCAGAACCGCATGTGTAATGAAGGTTTTAAGTTTACGATATGTTTTGCTTTTCGGTTACCTTTGCATGATACTAACTTTTCAGGAAGGCAAACACCACGGTGGTAAGATATCCAGACCCTGGAATGATTATTTTGATAAACATGTCCTAACGGTTGCTTTGCCTTGCAGGTTCCCAGAGTTCATCTTCCAAACATGTCTGAGGCATCTGCGTCATCTCCGCCCGGAAGCCCAGAACTACCAACCGCAATAGAGACTAGGGCCGCCATAAAGTCCAAGATGGAGAAGGCCCTGGAAAATCTCCCCCTCACCATGAAGTTTGTACAGGATAATGTCATTATGGGCTCAAATATTGAGTCCAAGGTAAAACTGATGACTGACACCAACGTCGAAACTTGGGCAGAAATGCAGGCCTTGGTAAAAGTAATGCACATCCAGCGACAGGCTGGAGACCAGCTAGCGATCAACGTCAGGGGCTCCAAAATCCTCTGGGCAGCCTGCTTCCCGTGCTCTGTGCAATCTCTAGAGCTTATCCTAACATTGGTGAACAACTACAACTCCTCTGTCCGGGCCGTCATGCTCGCAGCTGCAGAACCCATGGGATACCCCACTCCATTGGTGTCCCTCGACCCAGTCACATTCTAGGCGAGCCTGGGTATCCCACAATCTGATAGGGCTATGGTGGTTACAAGGACCGATGCCTTGACCCAGTTTACACAACTGGAGGATGTTGCCCGGGTATATATGAATACCCACTGGCTTAAGACCCCAAAGAGGGACCCAAAGAGAATGAAGATAGAGATTCTCCACTCTGAATTCAAGGGGAGCATCCAAATGGGAATGATAGCATTAGCCCGGGTCTTTGGGCAACCCTTCGCCCAAGAGTTTTCCAAATGGATGTACTATTTCCTCCTCGGCATCTCCACCAAGGGAGAATTCTTTGACTGGGCGACAATAATCTCCAACCATGTCGACTCCCAGTTCCAGCAGTTGAACCAGAAGAAGAAGTTCTATATGTCTTCTTATGTTTTCTGGGCCCTGGCAAAACAGAGGCCCCATTCCCATGGCCTACTCACTAATGGCGTGCTCGGGATTGGCTCAAGACAAAAAGAACTATGGGACCATTTCCCATAGATTCAATGGGAGGCCAACTTCCCCAGTTTTTGCCAGGTAAACGACGCGTTCGTTTACTACCATCTGCTCACACCCACCCAGGATGCTGGATTCCTCCTATCCACTGAGGCGATGAAGCTAGTCCATAGCTATGGACATTACTATATTCAGTTCCAGCAGCATACATACATTAGGGTCGCCGGCTTCTCCGGGAAACCCTACTTGTTGCCCAGGCATTGTGGGGACAAGATCGTGCTGCTGGAATATTGCAGGCAAATAATGGAGGTGCATGCCTTCTTTTCCCTCAAGAAGAGCCTGAACATCCCATTCCCAATCACCTGTGGGAACTACACATGCAGTCTGGCCGCCGCAAAGGAGGTGGATAATGAGCTAAAAAGTTATAACTTACAAGAATTTTATCTAGCGCAAATTTTTTTTGATCCGCATGGCAAAATTGCAACGGCAATGCCCCGGGCTTCAGAGCCCCATCGCATACATATGGAGGACTTTTGGGTAGACTGCCAAGATGATGTGGATGTGCGGAGCTGGCACTATATTAGAATGACGGTCGACATGATGCATAAATTGAAGCTCCAGAAATTCCTGACAAATTTCTCTGACGCCGCCCCCACCATCGATCCCCAGTACAAGGAAAAGGGGATCGATAAGAAGGCCCTTCCACTAGTAAATTGGGCCGCCCAGGAAGGGCCCACTATTGAAGACTTCACTCGAGAGGTGGTCGAGAGAAGCCACACCTATTTCAAGAAGGTGTGCCCCTGGAGTACCCGTCGAGTAGCCCAGCCGACGCCAAAGTTAACTCCGCCATCGGTACCTAAAATGACCCCGGGGGCTGGGACTTCTTCGTAGGGGGCAGATAAGGGAAAAAGAATAGCTACAACCCCTTTTGCGCAAGAAGTCCCCATTGCAGAATAGATAAAATAGTCGGTGGCGGCCTCCCAACAAATGAGGGAGCAATTAATAACGAAGCTGGCCACCCCACCACTTATCACCGGGCCACTTCGTCCTCCTTCCTCCCAGTCATTGGCAGCCTTAATGGTCAAGGCGATGGGGGTGGATCCACTGGAAGTAACGATAATAAGAGATGCAGGACCTCCTCTGGTTACCTGGAGGAAGAAAAATCTCAGCAAAAAGCCTAAGGCAAAACCAGCGCCGGAGGCGTCCCTCCCCGAGAAGTGGAGATTCTTTCTTCTAGTTCCCCAGAGCTGGAGAAAGAAACAGAGCCTGCAGGGGTCCCGGCCAGTCCCCCTTCGGAAGAAGAATTTGATGTATTTGCGACCGATGAGTTCGAGAATTTACAGGGGGATGATACACAAGCAGAGGAAGAAGTCTTGGGGGCAGAACAAGAGGCTGCGGAACAAGAAGATATTGAGCAAGAGCCTGCACAAGGGCAAGAGCAGCAAGTAGAAGAAAAGGAGCCAAAACCAGAGATTGCCTCCGGGGCTCAAGAGATGCGAGGTCTGGGAGTGGACCAACAAAAACCAAGTGAACAAATGGCATCCGCTGGGGGAACCGGACCTTCGGGAATAATTGTAACCCTAGCTACCATGTTTCAAGGGCCACTCCCGGGAGTGACCTTCGGGCAGGTGATCACAACGGCCCAAACTCTAAATCTTGGCCCAACACCTCCCCTAATGCCAAAAGAGGTGCCGACTAAGGAGGAAGCCCTGGCATAAGAAGAAGAGCAACAAGAGGAGCAGCTTGAAGAAGAAATCCCCAAGGAAGCCTACCAGGGTCCAGACCCAATGATAGATGTACAAGACAAGGCTGAGGAAATGGAGATTGAAGAGAATGTTGCTGTGGAAGAAGTTGAGGTAGGGAGAGGGACGGATGAAGTCCATGTTACTGAGGAGCAACAGCCACAGGACACTGGGAAAGAATCAGGAGAACAAACCCTGGTAGGAAGGCCGCCCCTACCACCTCAGTGGCTGATAGAGAGAAGGAAAAGAAAAGCTCAGTCCGCTCCTATGATTCCTCTCTCCCTGGCCAAAATGATGGCCCAAGTTTAGGCCCCGCCAAAGGCAAAGAAAGCCCAGATAGTTCACACTCTTCGAACTGGGCCAAGCGGAGAAATAGTTGCCATTGTGGCAACACCTCCCCCAGAGGCTGATGAAGCAAACGCAGACCCCACAAATTACAATGTTGCAGAGGTGTCCCTAGAAAAAAGGGGAAAGCAAGGCGAGGTAGACTTGCTAAAGGAGGCAGCAAGGGCAGTGGAAGCCCGATATGAGAAAGAGGCCCAGAGACTCAAGGCTGAGAAGGAAAAGAATGCAAACCTTATGGGGTTGCTTACTGAGCTGGCCCGACCCATCAATGCCGCTCCTCCAGAGACCTCCACATCAGAAGAACTACCGCAGAGTGACATAGACTCCCTGCGAGTAATGAAAAAGAAGGCCCAAGCAGTGGATGAATGGGTCACCCTGCAGATAGGAAACACCCAACATTTCCTGGCGTCCACCCTCCCAGATCTATACACGACCTGACAAGTTATTCATCAGGAGGAAGCGCTTATCGAGCAGTGGGAGAGTGACGCCGAAAATTACCAAGCATGGAAGGTGGAGCTCGACGAGCTCCTCACCTTGGGAGAAGATATGATTTCTGAATCCAGAATTCTGGGTGAGGAATCATTTGATTTTGTAAGAACCCAACACTCCAGACTTGACCTCACATTGGAGGTAACCAAGCAACTAGTAGGGTCCTTGCAAGAAAAGGTAAATGCTGTAAAATATTCTTCTAATTTATACAAGTCTTTTGTAATAAAGGCTTCCGGGGCTGATCCCCTTAGCACAGATACATATACCCCCAAAGATTCAGTTTTGGGGAGTTTTGATGAGATAATGAAATCCCAGTATCAATCCCCGGAGGGGATAGATGGGGCCTAGATGGCGAAATTAACCAACATGATACTTAAGGGTCATGACGCGGCAAGGATGGCAGATGAATTTAAAGAAAATGTTTCGGACTTGGGGGAACAAGTTGAAGTGGCCAAGCACAGAAGGGCCAACCTAAAAGATATAGATGAAGATGACATTTCCCGCCTCCTCCAGGCCTTCAACGACAATAAGCAACCTTGAGCTTTCTCCGGGGGCCGGGGAGAACTCTAGTGTTGGGCATTCTTTATTCTTTGGGGATGTAAGTTCCCAGATCCCGGAGTCCCGGATCCAAAATTTTGTATTCTTTAAAGTGGTTCGTGTCCCGGTCCCCGAGGCCAACCGATCACTTTCAAAAGTGGTTAATAAAGGCTGTCAGAAGGTAGTTGGCCACATCAAGGGACGTCGGCTTGGCAGTTGGTTTTCTGACAAGGTGGTCTTCTCGAGGTGCCACTCAAGGGTACACCTGGCACATTGGAGACAGGGCACTGCATTTACCATTTATGAGGCATGTAGTCTCAGTCCCTGGGGGAGCTACTTTCTTCTTTCTCCTTTCTGGCTCTCTTCTCGAGACCGATTCTTCTAATGTATATTCTTGTCTTATTCTTCTGACATGACAGACCTATTCCGTCTCCAGGTCTTTTGTAGGGTGGTGCAGGTAGTACCGGCCCCCATATATTGTATTTTATTGAAACATGATGTAAATAGGGTTAGGGTTAGAAGAGAGTTGTATAAATAGGCAGACCGACCCATTTCCAAGGGTCGGAAAAATTGATGATTTTGTTATCCACAGCAATAGCAAAGTGATTTCTCTTTTTCAAGTTGCAGAGCTCAATGCTCCATTGTTCTGTTCTCAATAGTTAGATGCTCCCCTGGAGCCACCATTGTATCACGCACCAGTGCTTGCTGGAAGGAATATTAATAAAGAAGGAAGAATTCTCAACAATGATGTTGTTGGCATTCCTACTTCTGAGTTAATGGTATTTCATGTTTTAATGTTCTTTATGTCTTCTACTCTGATATGTTAAAGTAGATTAACGACCTCTTTATTCTCGCTACTGATAAAATGCTAGCTGATGGTTATGTATTTCTTTAGTATTTAGTGTAGTCTATCAGAGTATTATCGATGTTCCAGATATTTTAGCATGAATATAGTTAGCTGAAATACTTCTAACCCTGCAGGATCTTTTTCGCTTTATTTGCTAAGTGTAGAATGCTAGGGGAAACCTTACTTTATTGAATCTCTAGAGAGGATGAGTTGAAGAAACCAGCTATCCCCCTCAAAAAATAGTCACTTCTCCCCAACCGAGCCCCGCACTGTCGTGACCCGACACCCAGGTGCTTGAAGGCCCGGAGAATATAATTCTCCCAGACAACCTTTGCAGGCGGAGTTGGCCGGTATCCCCGGAACCCGGTGACAACTTATGACTATTGGCGGACCCGGTCAGCAAACCCCCGTCAACAGAATGTATTCAGTGACTTGACACAAGCCGTCAGACAAAAAAAAAGATGAGATCAACGATAGTCGCTGAGTCTCTATAAAATTTGCATAGAGTAAAAATGTTCTCACGACAATGAGATTAAGCTTTAGTCGCGAAGTCTCCAAATTGATTTTAAAATGATAAATTAAAGTTTCATAGGCTTTGTCACTAAGTCTCCTAAGGAAATATTAAAGAGCAGATTTATTCAACGATTAAGCGACTAAGGGTTGTCGTGGGGTCTTGTAAAAGGAAAAGAACATTCAGAGACTTAGCAATCAGAGTTTAATAGATGAAAAAGTAACCATAGTCACTGGGTCTTCAAATAAACTCTGAGTTAGGTTATTCTACTAGCGACTTGGATTATTTTAGTCGTGTGATCGCCAAGAGTAAACCATAGTTAAGCCGAGGTGAAGAGAATCACGCAATCACCAAATCTCCAGAAGAAATTAAAGTTAAGAGATTTGATCAACGACAGGGAGATAATGTATAGTCGCTAGGTCGCCAGATATGAAAAGTGATAGTTATGATAAAAGGCAGTTGCTGACATGACAATATGGAGATTCATCATCCAATAGAAATGCAGGAGATTAATGACTATGTGAAAAGGTAGATGAGGTGTCCGATAAAGAGTCAATCATATCAAAATGCGATTTTGTTCGAATTTTATAAGGGTTTTTTTTCTGAAAATGCACTCATTTGAATTTGATTTCCTGTCACATTCATGAGCTACGGCTAGGATTTCAATTAATACCATAGCATGTAAAATTGAAGGTGGAATCGATTGATTCTTCAATGATGAGCTAAGTACTTTGTAAAATTACCATAAAGGGATGATCTTAGGTTTATTTTCATTCATCATGCATCCAGAATTTCAGAGCAAAAAATTTGCTAGGTTTTCTGTGTCTAAGGGGAAAGAATTGTTAATTCAGTAAAGTTTATCAATTTCAGGGTGATTATTCAGTTTTAAGAATTCTTGAATTGTCTTCAGTGCACAAAGGAGGGTAAGGTGTCTTGAGAGAAGATTTGTTCCAATATCGGTGAAAAGGAAGTGGAAAACAAAACAAAATGAGTAAAGCAGTTAGTGTGGCATCTACCAGTGGGAAGAGCGATGAGGTGGATGAAGATGCTAAGGGAAAGAGGAACTTCTCTGATGAGTTTTTGAAGCTGTTACCTAGATCTACATAGAACAAGAGGGCAAATGCAAACATATTGGCAGATGAATACTGCGATATCAGAGATGCCCACACACCAGGTTCTACAGGTTTCTCTGTTTACAATTACTTTTATAAGAATGCTGATAAGGCCATACCAATATCAAACCCTTGGAGTAGTGGTTTGGCTAGGTTAATTGTTCCTGATTTTTTTGTAGATGTAGACTTGTTTCTAGGTCTAGCAAACCATTATGACCCCTTGTCAAAGACAATTAAAAAGAGTGATGGTACTGCACTGTTAATTTTAAATAGGAATTATTTTATGCAAGCCTTCGACCTGTATAGTACCATGTCTACTCAGATTAACATCACAAAGCACAAGGAAAGATACATGTTACATCCTGGGATTTCTAGGAATCAATTACAAAAACATATCCTTAAGGAGGTCAAAAACCATATTGTCCCTTTACCAAGAACTGCACCTTATTGTTTCAAGGATTTAAATTTTTATATCAAATACATTGCATATGCTTTGTGTAAGGTGCTAGGTAGGGATGCAGGAGCTAAGAAAATAAATGTTGGGATTTTGATGATGGTTTTGGATTTACAAGATGTGCATTCCAACATCAGCTATGACTACATTCAATATATCATTGACAGGATGCATGAGGGGTTTGTGGCCATAAAGAAGAAGGATAAGGATCCGAAATTCTTACACTATTCTATTTTGATGCATCTTTTATTTCATTTCAATTATGGCATCATGGATGTAAACAATTTGAACCCCCAGAGAATTTTTCATGACCGGCCTAATCCTGTCCAATTTTGGATCAAGATATGGAATTTCACTTCCAAGGACTGTGATTTTTGCGGATTTGAGAACTCGATTGTTTACCCTTTAATGCAGAGCTTGGGTGTCAACAAAACTAGACTTCCAGTGAAGGTGTTACAACTGCTGAGGCCATGTGAGTATTTTGATAAGTGGGAAGGTGACCAAAAATGAGGAGACTTATTTTTAGTAGATAATTTCACTATGATCAGAGTGTATGGATGCACACATCCTCCCCATGTCCTACCATATCGTGTGCTATCAAGAGTTGCAGCAATGGAATTTATTTGGCAGCTTTTGTTAACTAATAATAAACACTTTGCACCACATAGGAAGGGGACATTAACCCCTAGGAAGTTCAAGATCTTTCAATTTATAATTGGCAAAGGTGCTATTGATTTAGTAAGAAAATGGTTAGAAAGTTGTAAAATGGGAGCAACACTGTATAGATATATTGATCCAAAGGGATTCATTGCAAGAGCTAAGAAACTCCTAACTCCTACCATACCAAATACATATGTGAATGGTGATTGTGTGGAGGAGGATGCAACTAGGAATATCATTGATGAAGATGAAGTGAGAAATAGAAGAGAAAAAATCCAAGAGTTGTTGAATTTAGAAAAATAGATAAAAAGAAATGGACTAGCATTTGGAGGATTTTACCCTGATTTACAATATTTTGATAAGATCAAAGCTATGCTGGACAACTTTTAGACAGTTTGTGAATAGTTGGATAGAGTTCTAGATGTAAAGAAGGGGGGACAAGAACCTAAATATTCAGAATCTGAATATGAAAGTGAGAGTGAAGAAGAATATGTTAGTCCACCCCATATAGATCAACCACAAAAAAATGTTGTAGAAGTAGTTCAGGTACAAGGAGAATAGGGACATATTATAGACTTGATTGAAGTTTCTCAGCCTGATGATATAGATGAACCTGCTTCCAAGAGGCAAAAAGTTGATCTTGGTCAGACATCTCATGATCAAACTTACGTAAGAAAATAGAGAAAAAAGGATAGAGTAAGTGCTCTTGTTCCTGGTAATAGAGTATATGATCATAGTTTGAGTAAGGAAATCAGAAAAGGGAAGAAAATCTAGCAAGAAGTAGAGGAAAACATAGAATTACCCCTTAGAACATGTATAGATGAGAGGTTGATCCATCAACAACAGTTCTTGGAAGATGATGATTTCATTAAAACTGATGAATTCAAATATTTCCTTAGATGGCGAAAGAAGGAAGAGATCAGAGAGCAATTGAGAATTGCTGGTGAAGAAGTAGTGACAAATGAGGCTCTCTTAGCTCTATAGTCATATGATCCTGAGAGTGAAGACATCACTCCCGAAGAGGCCAGAAAATTAGTGTTGGAAAGTGGCATGTTGCTTGCTAAAGGTTTGGATTTAGCTTCAACATTTATAATAAATCAAATAAGAAAGCAATCAGATTTAAAGATGACCACTGCGATTCAAATGGGTGATATGATCAAGGGAGTCAGATATAGTCAAAATTCCCAAGCATTTTCCATCTGGAGTCTATGTCCTAAAGACCAGAAGCCTCAATTATTGAATATTCAAGAGAGCATGGTGGGAAACCAAATGGTATGGACAGTTCAAAACACATGTGATCTGGAGATTTCCCAGATAATAACACACTGGGCACATTTGAATGAAGATAAGACAAAGCAATTGTTTGAGAAATGTGGTGTGCTGATAGAGGAAGCAAGTGCCTTGGCCAAGGATAGAGAATTGTGTCACATCAAGATTCATCAGTAGGATAAGGTAATTGCTAAATTGACTAAACAATTGTTGGAAAAGCCAGAAGTGGTTTATTTACCCTCAGAACAGCCCTCACAAATAGAAGAAAAAGTTGAAACAAGGGAAGAAGTAAAAATAGAGGATATGGCTAAGAAAGATAATGAGATTGCCATAAATGCATTATTGAATATACTTCAACATAGGATTGATATCTTCAAAGATAAAACATATATAATCCTAAATGCATATAATAAGTTACCCATTTTGCATGCCGAGGTGACAGGGTACATCTCTATTTTGACTCCTTTTTTCACAACATGGTCTTCCAGAGTAGAATTGTTTGAGAGGTTGGCTTCTTTATAGCCACATAGGACAAATTTTCTAGAGATTGTAACAGAAGTAGAAGATGAAATCAAGAAAATAAATGTGACTTTACGTTTCTTTAAAGGTAAATTAAATCAGATAGAGGCGAAGATGAGCCTGTTTGGACAGAGTTTTAATAGATTTGTTCCTCCACTAAAGGGAGAAGATGATCAGATTAAGGCCTTGGAGGCATGGAGAAATGAATTTGACAGCAGATTGCCTAGTAAAGAGGCATTTATTACAGATTTTGATCTTGATATGGAAGGTTTCAATAAGATTTTAGATGAGGCTTTTAAAGCAGAGACTAACATTAATAAATTCTTAGTTGATGTCAAAGGCATAACTGATGTCAGATGGGAAAGGTAGAAAGCACAAATGCAGAGTATTCAGAGCTTCAATTGGCCTGCAGAGGAGGATGTGACAACATGGGATTTGAAGACAAAACCAAAGAAAAAGAAGCCTGTTGAAATAGAAGAAGAGGTCCTAGATGAAGAATAGAGAGGAACACTTGGTGCCTGATCATTGAGCACAGGGAGGTTAGTAATCATAAAAGAGAAGTGTAGGTTAGCCTAAAATGGTGTTCAGTTGGTCTCAATACAAATATCAGAAACTATCCTGAACATTATCAGACAAAGGTGCCAGAGTTCATGTGAAGAAAAAGAAGATCAGATTTCATCCCTTATTCTTGTCTTTCCACCGCTTGAACATTCTTGTTTTTTGTCTTTTCTGTACTTTTAGGGTTAAGTTCCTTAAACCATTCGAAGCTTGTTGCATCCTTGCCTTAAGGATTCCAAGATGGTTTAAAACCTATATATAGATGAAATATAATATTTTGGAAGAGAGATGAAATATATTGGCAAGCCAGACTTCTAGATTTCAGTGTGTTTTTTTTTGAGCTTTTAGCCTTGATATGTACTGAAGCAGAAACTTATGAATAAAATACAGTACAACTTTATTCTATATTGTTATTGTCTCTTTATTTATTATATGTACTATTTTATGTTTAATTTTTAAGGCATGTTAAACATATTGGCTATAAGGTAGCTATCTATTTATTTGCAAGTTTCTTCTAAGGGGAGAATTAAACTTTGTGAGTAGTTTCAGAGAAGTACAACAGTAATTGAGGATTTGATATAACATTGTGGGAGTGACAGGGTAATTTGTAAGACACTTTACCTGAGCTGTATGTAGGTTATAATGCATCCTACAATATTTTTATTTGTTTATCTCTTTGGATTTATATCTTTTGACTCCATAGCCCAAGGATAAGCACTGGTCTAGAACTTGTTTGGTAATCCATCATCATCCAAAATATTTAAGACTATTGTAAATCAATTACCTTCAGAGCATATATTTAAAATTAATTGTATTCACAGAGTTTACAATTGGATTTTGTTGATTCCTTGTAGAGAGAAACATTAGGTTACCCCTCCTAAAGTAAAAGGAAGAAGGATGAAAGTCCTTGTCTCATTGGTTTACGTTATTAAGACCATATCCTGGCTTGTAGTACTATATTTCAAACTAATTATTGCAATATCCAAGGTATTTTATAAGTTATTACAGTGAGGTCTAAAGTAAGTAACCAGTGAATAAATTAGTCCACCAAATACATAGGCTGAAGAATCAGTAATCTTTTAATAGGTAATACCTGCTTGAGTCTGTGGAACTCAAAAACTAAGGAGGTGATAATAGGTATCCCCAGTGTTATCAAATACCTCAGCAATTAGCCTTTCTCTTGTCAAAAAGGAGTTTGCATTCGAGTATAATCAGTATACTGTCATCTTAAGGTTGTGGTGCAAGAAAAAGAGCTAACAAATTGACGACTCTGCTGGGGATTTCAACTGATTACAAATCATACCAGTTTTAGTTGTCAAAATTTTATTTTTGATAAGTATTCATTCATTCCTAACTATTATTGGGTGGCAACTCTAAAGAAAATCTCTGAGATCAGTATGAATTTAGTAAAAATCTTTCAGAATGAATACTAGGTCAAAAATGAAACATAATCCCGAGAAGGTTTTAGATGGTGGAATCCCATCATCCTCAAGGATGGAAATGTCATGGAGGAAGAAAAGAAACCAAGTTAGCATCGATGAAACTCCTCTAAGAGGTAAAGAAAGTAATACTAGGAGAGAGGTGAACAACAATCAACCTTCTCATGATCAAAATACTTCAAAATATGAAGAAGATTTAGAGAGAGTATTAGAAACACCTACTGTTACTTCTACTTCTAGTGAAAGAGAAGAAACAAATACATCTAGTTCAGATTTTGAAGAAGCTCCCTCTGATGATTTAGCAAATGAGGAAAGAATTATCATGAAACAACTTGCCCTTATTCAACAAATGAAAAGGGAGAGAGAACAAAAAAAGAAAAAAACAAGAGCATAAGGGTGTTGATAAGTGTAGACACCCTAAAATGGACAGGCTTGCGACTTTACATTTAAAACACTAATTTTCATCTATTAATTAATGGTTTCTTAATCATTAATTAATCATCTATTTTCTTCTAAATTCATTTCTCAAAT
>MU225952.1:3832296-3865844 GCA_018584345.1 Thuja plicata | reverse complement strand
CTATATAATAAATCCTTCATAACCATTTGAAGGATCCAGGATTTCAAGCTTACATGCGCCATTACTCTGTCAGGTTGGTTCAAGCATCAAGCCTTCTTGCGATCATACATCTAGGATTTCAAGCTTACAAGCGCCATTACTCTGTCAGCATTCAAGCCATCTTGCGATCACACACACATTTCAATTGTCAAATTCTCGACGCTTCTCAAGTCATAGATGCTGCCCCGCCAATACTGAGCATCAAGAACATCGTTTCGGAAGGAGTAGAGAGAAACAATAGAAGCTTCAAGCATCGAGGGGTTTGCATTTACTTGTCTTCCTTTCTCTTGCTTGTACATTTTATTGCTCACATTTCTATTATTCATTTAGTAGTTATTGGATACTTGATTTGCATTCACTTGTGAAACTTTGCTACTAACCCCCACCTTTGGAAAGATGTGGGAAACCGGAGAGAGAGGCGTACAATAAGATTAAAAGAAGATCTTTAAGACATCAAAATATAAAATATACAAAGAGGTCTCAAAAGGACCAAGAAATACCATTTACTTATAAAGATTCTAGTTCACAGAAGGACAAAGGTAAGCAAAAAATGACTGAATACAGAAATCAAGAACCTAGGTTTCAGATGCCTTTAACGGAGAAAATGTCCAAGTTGGATATTGATTTGGAGAAATTACGAATTGACAAAGAGACCATGGAGAAAATGTTAGAAAAGGCACAAATGGAAGCTGCAACAATTGAAATGAAGAAGAAAATAGATTTTTTGTAGTCTTCTAAGTATTCTCATGCTGGGACAGAGAATACAATAGCTTCTAAAGAAAAAGCCACTACTTTTAAAGAGAATGATAGTTTTCAAAGAAAACCATTGCATACTGAAAGGTATAAATAGTTTAACTTCATTGGTGTCCCTGGATATCCTAATGCATTCCAAAAAGATGTGGGTGATATAGGAGAAAAACTCCTAAAGTTCGCAGGTAACAATGTTATTTCTTGTGAAACACATTTAAGAAAGTTCATTGATTTTGTTGATGATTTAAATCACTCATGAGGATGTGTTAATGACATTATTTGTTTAGTCTTTAGTAGAAGATGCTAGAGAATGGTTTAGGAGCCTTTCTAATGGATCTGTCGCTTCCATGGATGAGTAAATTGAATTATTTAAGGATCAGTATGGAGATAAAACAAATAAAGGCTTTTTGTTGAATGAATTCAACATCAAAAAGAATTACAATGAAGAAGTCACTGAGTTTAATACCAGATTTCAAAGAGCTATGCACAAGCTATTTCAAAAGATAAGGCTGGATGAAGAGGTATGCTTAGCAACTTATTTGAATGCCTTTGATTCTAAAATGGGATATGCTCTTAGGGATAAAAACCCTAGAACTCTTACTGATGCTTATAAGATAACAGTGAATATTGAAATGAACAGAAGAGTGTCTGGTAAAATTAAATAGGAGAGATGACTCAAGGTATAGTAGGAGCAACCTAAAAGAACCACAACATAAGGAATATAGGGCTCCTCAGAACAATAGGCCTTCTTAAAATAATACATATAATCCTCAAAATAGAATGCAAAATCATCCTTATGGAACTTAGTTTAAGGATGGGAAGCCTATTATCCCACCTAGAAAGGAGAAGACTAATAACAGAACTCCAGACCCTCTACATAAGAATACTGTCCATTTCTGCAATGATGATCCCTGGTGTGAAGCTTGTGAAGCCCCTCATAACCCTGATTTTTGTATTGTTTCCTTAGATTTAAGAGTAAATGAAGAACAAGGAAATGATTAGGGTGAACAATGTGATCATAGTATGACAAATACTTATTCATGTCATGATATAGATTCAAACAGTGAAATTGAAAATCATGATTCTTGTAGTTCACAAAGAAGGGTAGAAAGTCATCATCAACAGATTTTGTCAGATAGTGAAGCAGAGGAAACTGATGACCAGATAAGATGTTATGCTCAAAACAATCAGGATTTTCCACTTATTAGAAAAGCTTTAGATGAAGAGAAAGCTAGGATTACTACATATTTAGTGAACAAGGCTAGAAACAACTATCATTTAAAAAATAGAGTAGTGGGTGGTACTGGTAGTCAGCCATCAGGTTTCTTTATAAAAGAAAATAAAGTGGACACCAAATATATACAAAAAAAGGGACCTGGAAAAAATGTAAATAAACATAAGGTCAAAATTATTACAAAATCCTTAGAACCAAATGTTGTACAAGAAGGAGAATTTAAAAAGAAAGAAATAGGTACTCCTGTTCTTAAGATAGAAAGAAAAAAGTTAAAAGAACCAACTCTGAATGTGCATATTAAGGAAAGTGACATTACTATTGACAAATCAAAGTCCTTAGATGTGAAATATACTCCAGTAGACATGGGTCACTATTTTTCCCAAATGACAGTAAATGTGCCATTTCTAGAAATGATGAGAAGTAAAGAACACAAGGAAAATGTGTTGTCATTATTAAACAATGTACCCATAATAAAAGTCCAAAGTCCAGAGAATGTTAGAAAGAAACCAATCAACAAAGGGAAAGAAGTTGAAGTATTAACATCTGAGATTCCTCAAATTTTCTTGAATACAAATTCTTCCCCAAAGGTTGTTGACCCATTTTTTCTTTCACTAATAATTAATGGAAAGATGCTAAAAAATTGTATGATTGATTCAGGAGCATCTAATATAGTTATGCCAGTGGAAATTATGAGGTCTATGGGATTACAGGTTGATACTCCTCATGGGAGATGTCAAGCAATGGACTCTAGAGAAGTCCCTGTGATTGGTACCATTGAGGCTATGCCTTATAAATTAGCCATATGTCCTGATGTGGTAATGACTATGAATGTTCTTGTTGTTGATATCCCACCATATTATGGCATGTTGTTGTCAAGAAAGTGGAGTGCTTCAATGGGAGGTAGTATACAAAGTGATTTATCATATACTACTTTTAACATTGCTGGAGAAAATGTTAAGGTGCTAAGGGAGGGTAGAACTCCACACGTGATAGAAAGATTTGAAGACACTAACATTAATTGTTGTATTGATATGGATATGGAAAATTTTAGGATACAAAAGAGTGAACTTTATTGTTAGAATGAAGAGGTTGATCCTCTGAAACAAGAGTTGATTGTACAAGGTGATGGATTGTGGAAAATGTACTTTGATGGGGCTTGCTCAAAAGAAGGATTAGGGGCAGGTGTATTACTGGTATCTCCATCAGGTACAACTTTTAAGTATTCATTTCTATTAGCCTTCCAATGTACAAATAATACTACAAAATATGATGCTTTATTTTTAGGACTTGAAACTGCCATCAAACATGGGATTAAATGTTTAAAGATTTATGGTGACTCTGGATTGGTGGTAGCTCAAGTTAGATCCAAATATGCAGTAAAAAATTATCGATTAAAAATGTATAAGTATGCTATTTGGGATCAAATTGAAATGTTTGATGCCTTTGATATAAGCTGGATAGAAAGGTCAAAGAATATAATGGCTGATTTTTTAGCAAATGTGGCTCTAAAAACTGATGATTTGACCTTACATGGGGTGTCAATACTGGAAGTCAAGACAAGACCAGTTGTTTCGGATAACATTTACAACTGGAAGGTTTTTCAGGATGACCAAGATATTCTGAGATTTATTCAATGTCTAGACCATTATGAGAACCAGAGTATAGATTGTAATACTTTGCTAGAAAACAATGATGGAAAAAATTATATTATGGGAAATGAGGTTGTCCAGTTAAGTTCTAATCAGATTCCTAGGGGTCTTGTTGAACTTGAAGCATTGTTTAGTAGTCAACATAATGATTCAACAAAATTAAGCAATGCCAAGATTGAGGATTTGGAGGAAATAAATTTAGGATCTGAAAATAGTCCTCAAGTTGTTTATATTGGAAAAGGTTTAGACTCTCATATAAGAACAAATTTGATCAAACTGTTGAGAAAATATAAACATGTCTTTGCTTGGTCACATGAGGATTTGAAAGCTTATAGAGAAGATCTTTTTCTACATGAAATCCCACTAAAGTCAGATGTGAAACCATTTAGGAAAAAATAGAGGCCTATTAACCCCTTCTTGGCTCCAAAGATGCAACAAGAATTGATGAAGTTAAAGGACACTGGGATAATCCAGCCAATCAGACATTCAACTTGGGTATCAAATTTGGTACTACTCAGAAAGAAGAATGGTGATATCAGACTGTGTGTGGACTTCAAAAATTTAAATATTGCTTCATTGAAAGATAATTATTCCTTGCCTAATATGGAAGAAATGTTACATAGGGTGACCAGTTGTGAGTTGCTGTCTATGATGGATGGTTTCTCAGGATATAACCAGGTCTTAGTTAAAGAATCATAATAGTAAAAAACTGCATTTACTACTCCATGGGGAACCTATGTTTTTATCAGAATGCCATTTGGATTGATAAATGCAGGAGAAACTTTTCAAAGGGCCATGGATGTTGCTTTTAAGGAATTCATTGATTTATTTATGGTCATTTACCAAGATGATTTAACTACATATTCTAAGAGAGTTGAGGATCACTGTTATCACCTAGGTAATATTTTCAATAAAGCTTTAGAATATGGCGTTTCACTAAATCCCAAGAAATGTCATTTTGCAGTACGAGAAAAAAAGTTGCTTGGACACATAGTGTCTAAGGAGGGGGTAAGAATAGACCTTGAGAGAGTGGAAGCAATTCAGAAAGTTATTGCTCCAAATAACATAAAAGGAGTACAATCTTTCTTAGGAAAGATTAATTTTGTCAGAAGGTTTATAGCAAAATTTGCAAAGATTGTCAAACCTATTGTAAAATTGCTAAAGAAAGATGCAAAATTTATTTGGAATGAAGAAGCCCAACAAGCATTTGAGAAAATAAAGAAAGTAGTACAAGAGGCTCCATTTTTAAAATCTCCATATTATAGCAAGCCCTTTTCTATGTTTTCATTTGCATCTTTTCATACAATTGCTGTTATTTTACTACAAAAATATGATCAAGGATTTAAATATTCAATAAATTTTTATAGTAAATCTTTACAAGCAACAGAACTTAATTATGAGATAATGGAAAAGCAGGCTTATGCTTTGGTAAAAGCTGTAAAGTATTTTAGGCCATATTTGGTCTATGCCCAGATACAAGTATATGTACCTCACTCAGCAGTGAAAGATATTATTACACAGTCAAAAGTTACTGGTAAGAGATGTAAATGGATAACCATAATTCAGGAATTTAACCTTGAGATCCATATTACAAAGTTGGTAAGAGGTCAGGGCTTGGAAAAACTTATGACAGAAGAAAACTTGGATTTAGTACAAGTAAATCATACAGAGATACATGATCAAACTGTTACAAGCATATAGAGGCAACCATTCTATACTGATATTGTGTTTTTTTGAAAAAATGCCAAATGTCCTGATCATATGATAGAAAATTAGAAAAGGAATATGAAGTTGCAAACCCAAAGATATATTTTGATTCAAGGAGACTTGTATTGGAAGGATAAGAATGGTGTATTGTTGTTATGTCTAGATAAATATCAAGCTGAAAATGTTTTAAATGAAATGCATGCTGAAGAATGTGGAGGTCATTTTTCTGCTAAGACTGCTGCCCACAAGATTTTAAGGGCTGGGTACTATTGGCCTAGTTTATTCAAAGATACCTATAAATATGTCAGAAAGTGTGAGCCTTGTCAAAGGTTCTCAAATAAGCTTAAATTTTCAGGAGCTTTGTTGTTAAACCCAGTGAGTACCGAAGCCCCTTTTACTAAGTGGGGAATTGATTTCATTGGTGAATTTCAGGAGAAATCTAGTGGGGGACACAGTTGGATACTGGTAGCCACAGATTATTTTACCAAATGGATTGAGGCCATTCTTACAAAAAAGACAACAAGCAGGGTAGTCACTGAATTTCTAATGGAGAATATTATGACTAGATTTGGTGTACCTATTAAATTAATAATGGATAATTCCATGAGTTTTAGATCAGAAGAAATGATAGATTTCTGTGTGAAATATGGGATTACAATATCATATTCATCCCCATATCATCCACAGGCAAATGGACAAGCTGAGACTAGTAATAAAAGTATATTGAAAATACTAAAAAGAACTCTTGAAAAGAATAAAAGGGCATTGAATACTAAATTAAAGCTAGCACTTTGGGCTGACAGAATAAAAATTAAAAGAGAAACATGCAAGTCTCCATTTGAGCTGGTATATGGTCTACAGTCAAGAATGCCCGTCAATAATTTATTACTAGTACATCAGTTTATACACGAAGAACAGTTAGATGTTTCTAACAATATGCAAAATAGAATGATCCACTTGGTAGAATTCGATGAAACAAGAAGAAATAGCCAAAAAGAAAATATTAAGTTACAATAGAAGATGAAATACCTATTTGACAAGAGGGCTACTGAAATAAAATTCCAACACGGTGACCTAGTTCTTTAGTGGAATGCAAGAGCAGAAGATAAAGGAAAACACAAAAAATTTGAATCTTTGTGGCTTGGACCATTTGTTGTCTCACAGAACTTTGGAAAAGACTCCTACTTATTGAAGAACATGAATGGAGAAGATTTTGAGTTGCCTATACATGGGAAATTTCTCAAGCCCTTTTTCAGTTAAGAATCAAATTTCATGCACAAGTAAGTATGTACCATATTGTTTATAGTTTCCTTCAGTTGTGTGTTTCCCTTCTATTTTGGGATTATAGTTTCCTTCAGTTGTGTGTTTCCCTTCTATTTTGGGATAGGCATAATTGCCTTCAATTTTTGATCTAGTTTGCAACCAGAGATTCTATGGTTCTTTGATATAAACTATGTTTAGTCAATCCTTAGGTAGAGCCACTGTTGGTTGTATTCCCAGTTCTAGTGTTTACCCTAAAATTTTTGATATCTTCATGATTGAGAAGTGCACAAAATTTAAAAAATGTGTCCAAAGCTACAAGGTCCCTGAGAAAATTCTGTCTTTTTAGGTCAAAATCTAGAGAAATGGTTAAAAAACCCTATCTTAGGTTCCATTATATGCAAAAGTGTCAAAAAACCCTAAATATGTTAATCGGGTTTATATTTTCGAGTTACTTTTTGGAAGCTTAAGTCATGTGCTTTTTTAAGGTTAGTCGCCCAGTCTCCTAATGTTAAATGAATATTCCATTTTCTAAAGAGACATAGCGATTCACTTTGGTTAGGATGTCTCTAAAAGGAAAATAATATACCTTATAAGTCATGAGACTTAGCGAAAAGCATCAGTCGCGAAGTCTCCCAATGGAGAAAATATGTTTTGGTGACATGAAGAAAAAGGGTTAAGTTACGGTGTCACGTAATATATCCTACAGTTAGTAAATTATCATGAGACTTAGCGATTCCTTCAGTCATAGGGTCTCTAGATCTGAACATAGTTAGTGATAAGATAAAAATCCCAAGTCACAATGTCTCCAGGTAAAAGGTCAGTTAAGTAAAAGGTTTAGAGGCTTGGCGACAAACTGCAGATTAAAATAAAATATATGGTGGTTGGGTAGTCGCTGGTCAAACTTCATAATTGAGCATTCTTCTAGCGACATGGAGACAAAAAAGTAAAGGTGAGACATGTGTCCAAAATGAATAAAGCAAAGAGCATCAGTCGCATGGTCTCCAAGTGGAAAATTATTATCTAGCGATCAAGAGACTAAAAGATGTAAAGGTATATATTGTACTATAATTGCATAGTCTCCAGATGTTTTAGGGTTTCAAGAATGTATTCAATGACTTGACATAAGCCATCAGATGCAGAATAAGATGAGATGAATGATAGTCGCTGAGTCTCTATAAAATTTTCACAGAGTAAAAATGTTCTCGCGACAATGAGATTAAGCTTTAGTCATGAAGTCTCCAAATTGATTTTAAAATGATAAATTAAAGTTTCATAGGATTTGTCGCTAAGTCTCCAAAGGAAATATGTAAGAGAAGATTTATTCAGTGATTAAGCAACTAAGGGTTGTCATGGGGTCTTGTAAAGGGAAAAGAACATTCAGAGACTTAGCGATCAGAGTTTAATAGATGAAAAAGTAAGGATAGTCGTGGGGTCTCTGACTAAACTTTGAGTTAGGTTATTCTACTAGTAATTTGGATTATTTTAGTTGCATGATCGCCAGGAGTAAACCACAGTTAAGCCAAGGTGAAGAGAATCACGCAGTCGCTAGATCTCCAGAAGAAATTAGAGTTAAGAGATTTGATCAGCGACAGGGAGATAATGTATAGTCGCTAGGTCGCCAGATATGAAAAGTGATAGTTATGATAAAAGGCAGTTGCTGACATGACAATATGGAGATTTATCATCCAATAGAAATGTAGGAGATTAATGACTATGTGAAAAGGTAGCTGAGGTGTTCGATAAAGAGCCAATCATATCAAAATGCAATTTTGTTTGAATTTTATAAGGGTTTTTTCTGAAAATGCACTCATTTGAATTTGATTTCCTGTCACATTCATGAGCGACAGATAGGATTTCAATTAATACCATAGCATGTAAACTTGAAGGTGGAATTGATTGATTCTTCAATGATGAGCTAAGTACTTTGTAAAATTACCATAAAGGGATGATCTTAGGTTTATTTTCATTCATCATGCATCCAAAATTTCAGAGCAGAAAATTTGCTAGGTTTTCTGTGTCTAAGTGGAAAGAATTGTTAATTCAGTAAATTTTATCAATTTTAGGGTGATTATTTAGTTTTTAGAATTCTTGAATTATCTTCAGTGCACAGAGGAGGGTAAGGTGTCTTGAGAGAAGATTTGTTCCAATATCGGTGAAAAGGAAGTGGAAAACAAAAAAAATGAGTAAAGCAGTTAGTGTGGCATCTACCAGTGGGAAGAGCGATGAGGTGGATGAAGATGCTAAGGGAAAGAGGAACTTCTCTAATGAGTTTTTGAAGCTATTACTTGGATCTACATAGAACAAGAGGGAAAATGCCAACATATTGGTAGATGAATACTGCGATATCAGAGATGCCCATACACCAGGTTCTACAGGTTTTTCTCTTTACAATTACTTTTATAAGAATGTTGATAAGGCCATACCAATATCAAACCCTTGGACTAGTGGTTTGGCTAGGTTAATTGTTCCTGATGTTTTCGTAGATGTAGACTTGTTTCTAGGCCTAGCAAACTATTATGACCCCTTGTCAAAGATAATTAAAAAGAGTGAAGATACTGCACTGTTTATTTTAAATAGGAATTCTTTTATGCAAGCCTTTGGCTTGTATAGTACCATGTCTACTCATATTAAAATCACAAAGTAGGAGGAAAGATACAGGTTACAGCCTGGGATTGCTAGGAATCAATTACAGAAACATATCCTTAAGGAGGTCAGAAACCATATTGTCCCTTTACTAGGAACTGTACCTTATTGTTTCAAGGATTTACATTTTTATATCAAATACATTGCATATGCTTTGTGTAAGGTGCTAGGTAGGGATGGAGGAGCTGAGTAAATAAATGCTGGGATTTTGATGATGGTTTTGGATTTACAAGATGTGCATTCCAGCACTAGCTATGACTACATTCAATATATCATTGATAGGATGCATGAGGGGTTTGTGGCCATAAAGAAGAAGGATAAGGATCCCAAATTATTACACTATTCTATTTTGATGCATCTTTTATTGCATTTCAATTATGGCATCATGGATGTAAACAATTTGAATCCCCAGAGAATTTTTCATGACCGGCCTAATCCTGTCCAATTTTGGATCAAGATATGGAATTTCACTTCCAAGGACTGTGATTTCTACGGTTTTGAGAACTATATTGTTTACCCTTTAATGCAGAGCTTGGGTGTCAACAAAACTAGACTTCCAGTGAAGGTGTTACAACTGCTGAGGGCATGTGAGTATTTTGATAAGTGGGAAGGTGACCACAATTGGGGAGACTTCTTTTTAGAAGAGAATTTCACTATGATTAGAGTGTATAGATGCACACATCCTCCCCATGTCCTACCATATCATGTGCCATCAAGAGTTGCAGCAATGGAATTTATCTGGTAGTTTTTGTTAACTGATAATGAACACTTTGCACCACACAGGAAGGGGACATTAACCCCTAGGTAGTTCAAGATCTTTCAATTTATAATTGGCAAAGTTTCTATTGATTTAGTAAGCAAATACTTAGAAATTTGTAAAATGGGAGCAACACTGTATAGATATATTAATATAGAGGGATTCATTGCAGGAGCTAAGAAACTCCTAACTCCCACCATACCAAATACATATGTGCATGGTGATTGTGTGGAGGAGGATGCAACTAGGAATATCATTGATGAAGATGAAGTGAGAAATAGAAGAGAAAAAATCCAAGAGTTGTTGAATTTAGAAAAACAGATAAAAAGAAATGGACTAGCATTTGGAGGATTTTACCCTGATTTACCATATTTTGATAAGATCAAAGCTATGCTGAACAAATTTTACACACTTTGTGAACAGTTGGATAGAGTTCTAGATGTAAAGAAGGGGGGACAAGAACTTGAATATTTAGAATCTGAATATGAAAGTGAGAGTGAAGAAGAATATGTTAGTCCACCTCATATAGATCAACCGCAACAAAATGTTGCAGAAGCAGTTTAGGTACAAGGATAACATGGACATATTATAGACTTGATTGAAGTTTCTCAGCCTGATGATATAGATGAACCTACTTCCAAGAGGCAAAAAGTTGATCTTGGTCAGACATCTCATGATCAAACTTACATAAGAAAAGAGAGAAAAGAGGATAGAGTAAGTGCTCTTGTTCCTTGTAATAGAGTATATGATCATAATTCGAGAAAGGAAATCAGAAAAGGGAAGAAACTCCAACAAGAAGTAGAGGAAAACATAGAATTACCCCTTAGAACATGTATATATGAGAGTTTGATCCATCAACAATAGTTCTTGGAAGATGACGATTTCATTAAAACTGATGAATTCAAAGATTTCCTTAGATGGTGAAAGAAGGAAGAGATCAGAGAGAAATTGAGAATTGCTGGTGAAGAAGCAATGATAAATGAGGCTCTCTTAGCTCTATAGTCATATGATCCTAAGACTGAAGACATCACTCTGGAAGAGGCCAGGAAATTAGTGTTGGAAAGTGGCATGTTTCTTGTTGAAGGCTGGGATTTAGCTTCAACATTTATAATAAATCAAATAAGAAAGCAATCAAATTTAAAGATGACCACTGAGATTCAAATGGGTGATATGATCAAGGGATTTGGATATAGTCCAAATTCCCAAGAATTTTCCATGTGGAGTCTATGTCCTAAAGACCGGAAGCCTCAATTATTGAATATTCAAGAGAGCATGGTGGGAAACCAAATGGTATGGACAGTTCAAAACATAGGTGATCTTGAGATTTCCTAGATAATGACACACTAGGAACATTTGAATGAAGATAAGACAAAGTAATTGTCTGAGAAATGTGGTGTCCTGATAGAGGAAGAAAGTGCCCTGGCCAAGGATAGAGAATTGTGTCACATCAAGATTCATCGGCAGGATAAGGTAATTGCTGAATCGACTAAACAATTGTTGGAAAATCTAGAAGTTGTTTATGTACCCTCAGAGCAGCCCTCACAAATAGAAGAAAATGTTGAAATAGGGGAAGAAGTAAAAATAGAGGATATGGCTAAGAAAGATAATGAGATTGCCGTAAATGCATTGTTGAATATACTTTAACATAGGATTGATATCTTGAAAGATAAAACATATATAATCCTAAATGCATATAATAAGTTACCCATTTTGCATGCTGAGGTGGCAGGGTACATCTCTATTTTGACTCCTTTTTTCACAACATGGTCTTCCAGAGTAGAATTGTTTGAGAGGTTGGCTTCTTTACAACCACATAGGCCAGATTTTATAGAGATTGTTATAGAAGTACAAGATGAAATCAAGAAAATAAATGTGACTCTACCTTTCTTTAAAGGTAAATTAAATCAGATAGAGGTGAAGATGAGCTTGTGTGGACTGAGTTTTAATAGATTTGTTCCTGCACTAAAGGGAGAAGATGATCAGATTAAGGCCTTGGAGGCCTGGAGAAATGAATTTGATAGCAGATTGCCTAGTAAAGAGGCATTTATTACAGATTTTGATCTTGATATGGAAGGTTTCAATAAGATTTTAGATGAGGATTTTAAAGTAGAGTCTGACATTAATAAATTCTTAGTTGATGTCAAAGGCATAACTGATGTCAGATGGGAAAGGTAGAAAGCACAACTGTAGAGTATTTAGAGCTTCAATTGGCTTGCAGAGGAGGATGTGACAACATGGGATTTGAAGACAAAACCGAAGAAAAAGAAGCCTGTTGAAATAGAAGAAGAGGTCCTGGATGAAGAATAGAGAGGAACACTTGGCACCTGATCATTGAGCACAGGGAGGTTAGTAATCATAAAAGAGAAGTGTAGGTTAGCTTGAAATGGCGGTCACTTGGTCTCAATACAAATATCATATACTATCTTGAACACTATCAGACAAAGGTGCTAGAATTCATGTGAAAACAAAGAAGATTAGATTTCATCCCTTATTCTTGTCTTTCCACCGCTTGGACATTCTTGTTTTTTGTCTTTTCTGTACTTTTAGGGTTAAGTTCCTTAAATGATCCAAATCTTGTTGCATCCTTTCCTTAAGGATTCCAAGATGGTTTAAGACCTATATATAGATCAAATGTAATATTTTGGAAGAGAGAGGAAATATATTGGCAAGCCAGATTTCTAGATTTCAGTGTGTTTTTTTTTGAGCTTTTAGCCTTGATATGTACTGAAGAAGAAATTTATGAATAAAATATAGTACAACTTTATTCTATATTGTTATTGTCTCTTTATTTTTTTAATGTACTCTTTTATGTTTAATTTGTAAGGCATGTTAAACATATTGGATATAAGGTAGCTATCTAGTTATTTGCAAGTTTCTTCTAAGGGGAGAATTAAACTTTGTGAGTAGTTTCAGAGAAGTACAACAGTAATTGAGGATTTGATATAACATTGTGGGAGTGACAGGGTAATTTGTAAGGCACTTTACCTGAGCTGTATGTAGGTTATAAGGCATCCTACAGTATTTGTATTTTTTTATGTTTGTGGATTTATATATTTTGACTCCGTAGCCCAAGGATAAGCACTGGTCTAGAACTTGTTTGGTAATCCATCATCATCCAAAATATTTAAGACTATTCAAAATCAATTACCTTCAGAGCATATATTTAAAATTAATTGTATTCACAGAGTTTACAATTAGATTTTGTTGATTCCTTGTAGAGAGAATCATTAGGTTACCCCTCCTAAAGTAAAAGGAAGAAGGATGAAAGTCCTTGTCTCATTGGTTTATGTTATTAAGACCATAGCCTGGCTTGTAGTACTCTGTTTCAAACTAATTATTGCAATCTCCAAGGTATTTTATAAGTTATTACAGTGAGGTCTGAAGTAAGTAACTAGTGAATTAATTAGTCCACCAAATACATAGGCTGAAGAATTAGTAATCTTTTAATAGGTAATACCTACTTGAGTATTTGGAACTCAAAAAAAAAGGAGGTTATAATAGGTATCCCCAGTGTTATCAAATACCTCAGTAATTAGCCTTTCTCTTACCAAAAGGGAGTTTGCATTCAAGTATAATCAGTATACTGTCATCTTAAGGTTGTGGTGAAAGAAAAAGAGCTAACATGGACTTCACTCTCCTCCATGCATGGATGACATATTTCAGTGTAAGGAAACTATCTCTCTTTTGCTACATACTTAAAAAATGTGGATCAGTCAGATGTCGGTCGATGATTGCATCCCCACTAACATCCATTGCCAATAGCTCCTCTATGTAAGACTTGGATTCCATAGAAAGGTTCGGGGAAACCCGAGACCATGTATCATTGCTTGGACTATTTTCACCATGACAAACTATACCATCTACATCTACGTGCAACATTTCAGTGAAACTCAATATAGCCATGTCCTATCTACCAAACATAACCTTAACATTGAAGTGGCACTGACAACCCATTTTATTTTTAAATTGATGGACATGTTTCTTTGTCAGTGTATTCTCCCTCTTATCTTCTGACCCAAACGAGCACCACTAACCATGTCATGCCCAAAACTAGGGCAAAAACACACAGACAATTTTTTTTTAAACAGTAAAAACAACTATGATGACACAACTAGTACTAAATATGTTGCGAAAAGGTGACGACATGGTGAGATTCATTTTTGAGTTGCAGGGTCTAGAATTAGATTAAGTTTGGGTCACAACAAAGGCAGATGTAGAGTCAGTATTCCAACTTTATACATGGATAGGGACCCTACAGTTTAGTGCCGCAGGAACACTTGGGTCAGGTTGATCTAGTAATACTTGAATCCTTAATACTAATTATAACATGATCCATTTATTTCTAATACATATTACACTATCATCATTTAGTTATTTACGACATCCAATGTATCTTTTAAACATGATCCTAGGTCACAACCTAGTTGACTAAATAAAAACCTTTTCAACAACCTATCAACCTTTATCATTTGCAATCAAATTAATTAACCCCATCTAATATTGTTATAATCCTTAAGGATGGCAAAGAGGGGGAGATGGTAGGCATAGAGGAGTGAGAGAGATGAACGCTACAACTTTGGTGGTCACAAGTTTGGATTCAGGGGTAAAATAAATAGAACAAATCAGCCTGATCCAATTAGCATTGGAGGTGAACCAGTAGACATCGATCTACCAAAAGATATAGACCTCGATATAGAATTATGGAGAAAGATGGTGGTTATAGGGAGATTTGTTGGAGCGAGATTGTCCAGGCCTCAGATTAGGGATTGGGTAAAAAACAATTGGAGCCAAGATATTGTCCTGAAATTCATCCCTAAAGGTTTCTTCATTGTGGTTTTCAAAAGTGAATATGTCAAAAATGATATTTTGAATCAAAAAAATTGGTTCTGTGATTCGATCCCCTTATATCTTCAACCTTGGAAAGCAAACTTTGATCCGGTTCTCCTAGAAGTTTATAAGGATCTAGTTTGGATCAGATTATACAATCTCCCAATAGAATATTGGGATGATACGAGTCTTGAATGTATAGGAAGATCATTGGGAATATTGTTAGAAGTAGATGAAGAGATCATAGAGAATGATTCATATTTGTATGCGAGGATTAAGATTGTGGCAGTCAAGAAGATCCCCTCATTCATCGACCTCAAATTTGGTGGCTACACATGGAAACAAAAAGTAGAAATTGAAAAACCAGACATAGGATGTTTGAGATGTGGTTTCAAAGATCATATTACGGAGGCTTGCTCTATTTTTGTTAAACCAGCCAAAATCTAGGTCCAGAAGGGAGGAACTCAAAAAATGGTTTCAAAAACTATTTCTTCAAAGAAAGGGATGCAACAAAATCCTTGTACACCAAGCATCGCGAAGGTATCCAAAAGTCTTGGTGAGTGGTTGGGATTAGGAGAGAGGCAAAGTCCAAACTAGAATCAAATCTATTCAGACACAAAGATTGAATACAATCAAGATTCAGAGGAGAATTTCATCATTTTAGACGGGCTAAATAATGTTGATTTGAGGAATATTAGCCAATCGGTTAATGTACTTCTTGGGAAGGCTAAAGGTGGCAGGGGTAGGAGGTTAAACAAAAAAAAGAGAGAAGAAAGGGCCAAGGAAAAAGGGATTATGAATGTCTTCAATTTCTTAAGCAAAACCAAGGGAGCAGAGGTCTCCCTTGGTGAGAGATGAAGATCTCAATGTGGAATGTCAGGGGATTATCGGCCCCTGATAAAAATGCTTGGTAAAACGAGCGTTAAGAAAGATTGAGAGTGACATTGTTCTTTTCCAAGAGACTAAACTAAATTTAGATAAAGCCCTTAGTTTTCTCCATTCTTGCAATAAGTGGGAAGGTTTTTTTCAAGAAGCTAGATGAGTGGTAAGAGGTCTTGGTTTGTTGTGGAATCCCAAATTCATCAAGGTGACATTATTGGAACGATCAGATAATTGGATTTTTGGCATAGTTAGTTGTCTAAAAAGTAATGTAGCTTTTCCCATTTTTAATGTTTACGGTCCGATCAAAATGAAAGATAAGTTGAAGGTATGGTCAGATATATATACTAAGTTAGCAGATATTAACAATGATAGAGCTATTTTAGTAGGTGATTTTAATGCTTTGTTGGATTTAGAAGAGAAATCAGGGGCCTGCGGATGTCCAGTCAGATCATGGAAGATTTTAGGGACTTCGTGTCCAATAACCGATTGACAGACATGGTCCCTATGAATGGTAAATATACATGGACCAATCAGAGGGAGATATTCACCAGGATCTCAGAAAGACTTGATAGATTTTTGGTAGGTCCCTTTTGGGTAGAATCTTCTTTTAATTTGGATACTTGTATCCTTCCTTTATCTTTGTTCGATCACTTTCCAGTTCAGCTTAGTGTTCAAGAAGCTTGTATAGGGAGAAGAGGAAGTTTTAGATTTCAAAGTATGTGGTGGAGAGATAAGGATTTTATCCCTAAGGTGGAAAGACAGTGGAGAGAAAACAACATTTTTACAGGTACTCCAAGCTTTTGTTTTTTGAAGAGGCTTAAAATGGTGAAGGAAAACATTAAAGAATAGAACAAGAGTTATTTCAAGAAATTTTTTGCTGAAAAGATTAGAATAGAAGCAGAATTAGAATTACTCAATACCCAAGTTATCTCAGCTGGTATGTCCAATGATGAATTTTTGAAAGAAAAGCTATTGAAAAGTGAATCAGCAAAAATTCTCCTCAGAGAAGAAGTGTTTTGGAGAGATAAATATAGGGATAACTGGATCAGAGAAGGGGATTCAAACACCAAATTTTTTTATGCCTCGATTAAAATGAGAAGATCCAACAACTACATTCATTGTATCCAATACGATTAGGGCTTTGGCAAGAAGATAGCAGAGCCATTGAAGAGATAGCTGTTAATCATTTCTGAACCTTGCTCAGAGAGAATATTGACAGCAGGTCCATGGATCCACTCCCTTTGCTAGATGTCATTCCTAAGGTGGTCTTGATGTCAGACAACACCAAGATGATGTGTCCTTTCTCCATATAGGAGATCAAAAAGGCTACTTTTGACAACCTTCTTGATAAAGTCACAGGTCCAAATGGGATATCATCAGAGTTTTTCCAAAAGTGTTGGAGCTTTATGTGAGAAGATATCCTCAAGGTTGTAGAATATTTCAGCAGGAAAGGTAGATTCATTAGAGAAATAAACAACACAGTCATTGTCTTAATCCCTAAAAAGTAGGAATACGTGACAATGGTAGATTATAGGCCGATTTCACTCTGCAATTTAATATACAAAATTATTTCTAAGGCACTGGAAAATAGACTGAAGCCGATGCTCAATAGATTCATCTTGACTAAGAAACACAGTTTTTTCCTGGTCAAGAAATTGTAGACATCATCACCATGGACGAAGAATCCATTCACTCTACAAATAGATAAGTTTCTAGGTATTATTGTTAAATTAGACGTGAGTAAAGCATATGATAATGTCAGATGGTCTTTTCTTCTAGAAGTCCTTCTCTAGTTTGGATTTGATCAAAAGTGGATTAGGTGCATCTCTCAATGTTTATCTATTGTTCATTTCTCAATTCTAGTTAATGAATCGATATGTGGCTTTTTTCAAGCTACTAACGGGTTAAGGAAAGGTTATCCCCTATCCCCCTTTATGTTTGTATTGATGGCAGAAGTTTTGGGAAGAAATATTAAAAAATAGACCTCTTTGGGTTGGTGGTGTGGAATCTTTATTCATGAAAACCTGCACCCGATTTCACACTCTTAGTTTACAGATGATACGATTCTCTTTGGAGAAGCAACAGTTAGGGAAGCCAAGGTAGTTAAAGGAGTATTGGACAACTATGAAAGAGGATCGGGACAGAGTATGAACAAGCACAAGTCTTTGATATACTTCCTGAATACTAGTAGAAATGTGTGTAATAAAATCATAGGTGTTTTGGGATTCTAAGCAGGTGATTTCCCCATTGTATATCTTGGAGTTCCTCTCTATGTAGGTAGATTGGACCCCAAAATATGGGAGGAAGTTTTGAATAGATGCCGGCAAAAAATGGTAGCCTGGAAAAACAAGTGGTTGTCTCAGGATGGCATAATCCAAATGATTAAAGTCGTGCTTTCGGCCATTCCTATTTATTACATGTCGGTTTATCAGATGTCCAATAAAGTTGCAACCTATATTGATAGGCTGTTGAAGAAATTCATGTGGGTAGGCTCAAAGGAGGTAAAAAATATTCTCCTCATCAATTGGGATGTGGCATGTATGATCAAAGAAGAATGAGGGACTGGTATGAGGAAAATGTGACTTCAGAATAAAGCGCTGGGAGCCAAATTGACATGGAATATGTTCAAATATCCATCAAAACCATGGTGTAAAGTCATGGACGCTAAATATTTGGATTCTTTTGAATCTGACATAATTCTAATGGTTGCCAACTCAACCAAAGGTTCTCATATGTGGAGATTTATCTGGAATAGCCGCGATCTCCTCACAGATCACCTCACATGGAAAGTGGGTGATGGTAATAGAGATAGGTTCTGGAGGGATTCCTAGAATGAGGATCAACCCCTGATTAACTTCTTCAAAGATAAAAATTGGGTCACTCAAATGGAAGCATCAAAGGGTCAATGGGTGGTGGATTACCTGATCAGACATATTGATTCCTCTTTAGTGATGGGATGGAAGAAAGTGGAAGGTGACAACTCAGCCAACCAAAAGATATTGTTGGACCTTTTGACAAACAAAATAATTCTTTGATCTGATGTAGCAGATCAATTGATTTGGAGTGCATCCAAATCAGGAGAATATAAAGTTAGCCTGGGGTACAAATTGCAAAGATTCAGAAAGAAGGATTGCAAATGGCCTTCGATTCTCTGTTGGGGTAAATGGCCACTTCTGAAGGTCAGAGCCTTCCTATGGATAGCCTTGCATGGTAGGATATTGATAGGTAGATGGCTAAAAATAATTGGGATAGCGGCCCCCAATTGGTGTGTCTTGTGTAAGAAGGAGGAAGAGACAGTTGATCACCTTCTGCTTTGGTTCTCATTTGCCTGCCAATGTTGGGAATGGTTATTGACATTGCTTTATTGGAATGTGGCTAGAAATGAAACGTTCAAGAAATTCCTATCCTCCTGGCCTATCAATAGGAGACATTCTAAATGGGGGATATTATGGATAATATGCCCCTCTCTTCTGGTGTGGCATGTATGGAAGGAGCGTAATAGAAGAATTATTCAGGACATATCTATGGACGTAAGACTCCTTTTGAATAAAGTCAGAACTGCCATTGAAGAAGTTATGAACAACAGGATCCAAGGCTTTCAATTCAAATATCAATCCAAATGGGATATAGACATTGAGGCCATGTGGACATTAAAATATCTTGGGGATCATCTTTTGAAAGACAGAAAGGTTAATAGGAAGTTAGTGGTCTGGCAGACTCCCCAAGATGGATGGTTGAAATTGAACTTTGACGGTGCCAGCAGGGGCAACCCGGGTAGAAGTGGCATAGGAGTCATCATCCAAAATGTAGAAGGCGAAGTGATTAGGTAAATGGTAGGATATATAGGAGTCACGTCCAACAATGTGGCATAAATCTCTGCATTGGAAAGGGGCCTTAATTGGTGTGTCTCCAATGGTATTGCAAGAATCATCATAGAAGGTGATTCCAAGTGATTCTAAATGGTATTGCAAAAGAAAAATTCTATTCGTGGAGGCTAGCAGAGTGGATCCCTAAAATTAAGGAACATCTGAAAAGACTCGGTGATTATCATTTACCACATGTGTATAGTGAAGGCAACAGGGCGACAGATTTCCTGGCTAACTTGGGGATTGATGCAAAACTGAACCTTGAATTCTATAAGGAAGATAATCTGCTAGAGGATCTGCAAATGATCATTACATCAGAGCAAGTTGCAACCCCTAAAGAAGGCATAGGATAGTGACACGACATTTGACGACATTTTGTAGAGGAAACCGTGTTAAACCCATGAATCCTGGCTTCATAGTACACATGAATTCTGCAAGATTGACATGCTTATCCTAAGCATTGAACAAACTTGATAGATAGGTTCCATGCTATATATTCCATGTCTGTTAGCCTTCTATAAGCCGAGAATAATGGCGAAACATCTTGGCATTAATTGCGGATTCACTAAAGGGGTAGAGATGGAAGAGCTACCGGAAAGCCAGATAGCATGCATCTTCAAGAGAGCCAATGAGCAAGAGCATGAAACGGTCATGGAAATCCTAGGAGAAGATTTCTGGTCGGTCGGGCACATTCATGATGGCATCTTGATAGAAGAATTGTTTCAACCTGTTATCTAGGTAGTCAGAAATGTTTTGGTGGCCAACGCAATTGTGTGAAGGATTGTTGAGGAAAGCATCTACCATGAAGTGGTTTGTTGATGATATTAAAGCTAACTTAGTGAATGGTTGCATGGTAGGACACTTTTGGCTACAAGTAGAAGGCAAGAAGAACAATATGAACAAGGCATGGTCTCTATTCAAGAAAGGAATTTTGAAGGACTATAGCCTGGAAAAGTTTGAAGCATTCTCGAAGGAGAATGAGGATCTGTTCCTAGAAGAGGTAGTAGATAGGTTGATGTCCATCAGTAACGGGATCATGTACCTATACAACTGATCTGTGTGGCCAGATTTCTAATTGTTTCTTCAGCTACATACTGTAATCTTTCTTTTATGATAATACAAGGGTACTTCCCCCTAGGCAGAACTTGCTAAAAAAAAATCATTATAATCCTTAAACAAAACCCAAATTTCATTATTATATCCACATTAGATTTCCTAACACATTTAAAATAAAGTTCTCACAACACAATAATCTTATCCAATTATATTACGAAAAGATGCATTTAAATTTCTTAAAGAATTAACATAATTTTACAATTAATTGATAATAACAATAATTAAATTCTAATTCCCTTCTTTTATTTGGAAAGAAATCTTAAATTGCATTTACACAGATTATTAAAATAAATAATAACTACATTAATTACAAGAATAAAATATATCATATCTCCTATCTTTCCTTAAAAACACTTAATCCTACATGTAAGCATAACCCCCTAATATAAAATCTATTTAATTCCCACCCTATTAAAAAACACATGAAATCATAATTCATTTATCATTATTAAAATTTAAAAAGCAACTAAACTATATAATTAATTACAAACTAAAAACTATTAACAATTCCTAAACTAACTTAATCCTAACTAGCTTACCTACTAACCTACCCTACTAAGGAATTGTAGATATGCGAAGAACAATGAGCGGAGGAGGAGGAGAGTGAGCGGCTGGAGGAAATTCAAATTCTTCTTTAGGCAGGAAACGTGCTACTGGAGGATCTCAGGAAAATACAGTGGCAGGCGTCAAGAATTCCAAGGGAGGTGAGAAGGAGGCAGAAGGAGACAAAGACCCAAATCGGAATCGATCCTGAGAAGGTGGGAAAAGGGGCTTTTCGAATCATGATATGTGCATGAAAGATGCCTCTGGAAATGTTCAGAGATCTCCCACGCTAGAGATTCGAAAAAAGGACAAAGATGTAGCAGTGGAGGGCTCCACAAAAGAGAATAAGGGGGACAACTCTCTTCCGAGTTTCCATAACCAAGAAGAAGATCCAAAGGCAAGGAAAGTTGTCGATAAGTCTTCTGCTGGTCAAACTTTCTTTGAAAATGCTGCTAAAGGTAGTCGAACTTCTCTTTTTGGTGTGAAACCTATAGGGAAATCCTCTTTCCCCCTATTTGACAACACATCTGATCCTGAGAAGGGATTATTTAGCATTTCTCTTCCTGATTCTCTGGTTGATCATACAGTTGCTTCGATGAAAAATACGCTTATAGGAAAGTTCATGGGCCCAAGACCTAACATAGATGCAGTAAGGGTTTTTTTTTCAAGGAAATGGAAGCTTAAGGGCTAAGTTGACATAGCAGCCTTGCCAAAAGGTTTTTTCACTTTCAAGTTCTCTAGCTTTGAAGACCTCTCTGATGTTTTGTGCGGAGGTCCTTGGATGTTCGGTAAATTGTCCCTGGCTCTTCAGAAATGGGGGGCTAAACTTGATCTTAATATGGATATGTTTGAATCAGCCCCAGTGTGGGTTCAATTCTAGGGTCTCTGACTGGAATATTGGCATGAAGATGTCTTTTCGTGATTGGCTAGCTCATTTGAGGAGCTTCTATCAATTGATCCAATGACAGCTGCAAAGACAAGACTAGTGTATACTAGATTCTGTGTCAACATAAACCAAAAGGCAGACCTCCCAGAAGTTATTACTATTAATTCCAAACTAGGAACTCATATCCAAGGGGTGGAGTTTGAGTCCCTCCCCTTTGCCTGTTTCACTTGTAAAAAATCTGGGCATTGGGAAAAATAATGCCCCCTAAAACCTTCTGTTAACTCTAAAAAGAAAGAACCAAGAGTTGAATGGAGAGAGAAAAATGGATCTTCCTCTTCTCTTCCAAATCCTCCTAAATCTTTAGAGGAAGATAAATCACAAGAAGACCAGATTGTCAATCCAAATATTTAGTCAGTGGGAGACAACAATCAGGATATAGTAAAAAAGGATCAATCTTGAACTTTGGAGCAGGAAAATCCAAATGTCACAGAACAAGAGAAAAAAGTGGAAAATGACCCCATTTCTGCATCTTTCAGTCCTTTGATCGGGAATAGGGAGAAGGATTCTCAGCCCCAAACTGCTCCTCAGGAAGGATGTATTGAATTGGAGTCACTAGGCCCAACAATAGATGTGCAAAAAGAGAATGGCTTCTTCTCTGCCTCCACAGGGATAGGAGACAATGTATTGGATAAATCAGAACTTTCCCCCTCCATGATTGAACAACTGATCTCCACTATTAATGGTAACAATAGAAAATGCTAGTCTAAAGTTAGTGAGGAGGACATTCAAAAAGATAACTTTGATGAATTCTCTCCTATCTCGGAAATGCAGGAGTCTCCATGGTCTGAGGTGAAAAATAACAAGAAAATCAAAAAACCCTCTAAGAAGGGAGGCCTGAACCTAAAAGCTCCTGAATCAGGGAAAAAGGAAGATATTACTCCTTCAGGGGGAGTCCAGACTAGAAGGAAGAAAGCAGATGTTGGATCACCTTAGGGGGAAAGAGGTAGACCTTCTCATAAAGCAATGAGAGAGTTAGAAGCAAAACAAAGTATTGCGGATGGTAAAAAATCCACTATCCCTGAGATTTGTTCCCCAACCCTTTATATGAAGATCATATCATGGAATATTAGAGGTATTAACAGTCCTCATAAACAATATGTTCTCAAAAATATTGTTAGAGATATAAAACTTGATATCATTCTCATCCAGGAAACAAAAATGACTAGAGAGAAAGTTGAAAAAATTAACCCTTTTAAGAATGGTAGTAGTATTGGCAGCGACTCTGATGGTGCTTCCCGAGGAGTAGTTATTTTCTAGAACAACTCTATTATTAACTGTACGAAGCTCCATGTTGAGAAGAACATAATCCTCATCCATGCTAAACACCTTAAAGAAGATTTCTATTGGAACTTGATTGATATCTACGCTCCTAATACAAAAAGTGGCAGGCTCAAATTTTGGAAAAGATTAAAATAAATTAGAAATAACTTCCAGACCCTCAGCTGGATGGTTATGGGAGACTTTAATGCCCCTTTGCTAGCTGATGATAAAATGGGTGGAGCTCTCTCTCAAGTTGATAGTAGAATGGATCTCATGGAGTATATTAATGACCAATCTTTCATTGATATGGAGCTAGAAGGGATTTCCTATACTTGGTCGAATAGAAGAACTGGTGATGATCTCATTCAGGTGAAACTTGACAGAACCCTCCTCTCTCTTGATTGGCTCTCTAAGTTTTCCTTCTCTTTATCTTCTTCTATTAGGATTGGATCTGATCATTTCCCTATCATTTTCAATGCTAACATTCTGAATGGCAAAAAGAATACCCCATTTCATTTTGAGAAGATGTGGTTAGCCCACCCTAATCTGAAGGACTGTATCTCTAATTGGTGGAATTATAATCAGAAAGGAAGTGCCATTTATAGAATAGCTAAAAAGTTGAGTAATGTCAAGAGAAATGTTAAAATTTGGAACAAAGAAGTCTTTGGAGATATCTTCAAGGATAAAAGTATTAAACAGGAAGAGATCAAGGTTATTCAAGAGACTATTCAAAAAGAGGGTTTCTCTAAGGAGCATAGAAGAACTGAGAATGTGCTGGTGGCTGAGTATCATAATATCATTTCTAAAGAGGAGTCTTTTTGGAGGCAAAGATCAAGAGCCCTATGGATTAAACATGGTGATAGAAATACCAGATTCTTCCACATGACAGCCATGAAACATAAAGCTATTAACAGAATTTCCTCCCTTATTGTGAATAATAAAAATCTGGTTAAGGAAGAAGATATAAGAAAGGAAATGCTTCAGTCTTTCTCTCTCCTCCTATCCAAAGAAGATAATCTTGATTCTCATAATCAAATTGAAATTCTCTCTGCTATTCCCTTATTGATAGATAGAGATACCAATTCTAGACTCAAAGATATTCCTAATGATAAGGAAATTAGAGATGCTATTTTCTCCTTTGAAGGTGATAAATCTCTAGGTCGTGATGGCTTTCCCCTATTCTTCTTCCAGCGGTTCTGGGAGATCACAGGTCAAGATGTTCTTCATGCTGTCAAATAATTTTTTGGTACTAAAGCTCTTCTTAGAGAACTCAATGCCACTTTCTTGGTCCTTATTCCTAAAAAACATGGTGCTAATACGGTGGACTCTTTCAGACCCACTAGCCTCTGTAATGGGATTTACAAGATCATAGCCAAAGTTATGACTTCTAGACTGCTTTCTTTGCTGCCCTCTATAATCTCACCTCAGCAGAATGGATTTGTTCCAGGGAGACAAATCCTTGACTCCATTGTGGTAGCTCATGAGAATATCCACTCCCTTGAAGCTGCCAAAAAACAGGGCTTTCTCATGAAATTGGACTTATCTAAAGCCTATGTGAGGGTTGAATGGCAGTTTCTCCAAAAAGTCTTAAGTAGCTTTGGATTTGATGCGGGGGTCATTAAAATTGTTGATCAGTTGGTCTCCACTGTTTCCTCCTTTGTAATTGTTAATGGTGGTTCCTCCAACTTTTTCAAACCTTCAAGGGGTCTTAGGCAGGGGGATCCTATATCTCCTATACTGTTTGCTATTGTGGCTCAAGGGCTGGGAAGATACATCTCTAAACTTGTCAATCTTGGAACCATCTCAGGCCTCCAACCTTCCTCGGTTAGGTCCTCCTATTTCCATGAACAATTTGTTGATGATACCCTTTTTATGGGTGAAGCTATTGTTAAAGAAGCGAGGAATCTTAAAAAAGCCTTGTCTATTTATACCTCGGCCACAAGTCAAATCATCAATTAAAATAAGAGCTTCATATATTTTAT
The DNA here is from genome assembly GCA_018584345.1 of Thuja plicata. Classification (NCBI taxonomy): domain Eukaryota; kingdom Viridiplantae; phylum Streptophyta; class Pinopsida; order Cupressales; family Cupressaceae; genus Thuja; species Thuja plicata. The sequence continues at coordinate 3,840,380 of MU225952.1, read as the reverse complement.
CAATACCCCCCTTGAGAGACATGCTAAGATTTCCAAAATTCTTGGTTGCAGCATTGGTGCTCTTCCCTCTTCCTATTTGGGTCTCCCCCTTTGCTCTAAACCCCCTGACAGTTTCTGGAATCAAATTGTTGACAGATACAACATGAAGCTGGAAGGCTGGAAAGGTGCCCTCCTCAGTAGCTCTGGCAAGCTTAAGCTCTTGAAGTCAACTTTACAAAATCTTCCTGTGTGTGCTTTGAGTCTCTTCAAGATTCCTCACAAGTTCGCAATGGTTCTTGAAACCATCCAAAAAAGATTCTTATGGACTAGTGTTGAAGAAAATAAAAGACTTAGTCTGATTGCCTGGGAAAAAGTTTGCAAGCCTAAGAGTCAAGGGGGCTTGGGCTAAGACCTATCAAGCTTGTCAATAAGGCCCTTTTGGCAAAGCAGGTTTGGAGAATCTTTGGGGATACTAAGAAATGGAATGGCATAATTAAAAGTAAATACCTCTTTAATTCCAATATTCTGAAGGACCTCTTAAACAATGATGCTAGGGTGAATGGCTCTTAAATCTGGAATAGTCTATGCTCCTCCATTGACTTTTTGAGAGAAGGGATAAGGTGGAAACTGGGTGATGGGACCAATATTGACTTTTGGGATGATCCTTGGATCCATGACAGCTCCCTTTCTGAAAGACAAGAATGGAAGGATATTATTATGCAAGCTAAAAACACTATTGGTTGTAAAGTCTCTGATTACTGGCTTAATAACTCATGGAAGGATCTTTCTAGCCTTGATAGAAGTCTGTCTCCTCTTATGATTGAGTTGTAGTCCTGGTTTAGAGAAGTTAATCATCTTGAAAAAATTGTGTGGAACCTTTCTGCTAATGGTGAATTCTCGGTGGCCTCTACCTGCTCTCTCTTCTTCTTGAAGGAAGTTAAGCCTCAGTGTGCTACTATCTAGTATAAATTCCTCACATCAAAGATTAACTTTTTCTTTTGGATTCTTATCCAGAATAAGCCCCTTACCATTGATAATCTAGTTAAAAGAGGTTTCTGTCATGTTAATAGATTCTTTCTTTGCAAGAATCAAGCTGAATCCTGTGATCACCTTATGCTCCATTATAGTTTTACTCAGAGAGTTTGGTCCTTGGTTTTTCAAAATTGGAATTTGTGTTGGTTCTTTCCTAACTCTTGGTAGGATTTCGTCACTCAGTGGAGATGCCCTTTTGATAATGATCTCACAAGAAACTTCTGGAATCTTATCCTGCCTCATCTCTACTGGTGTATCTAGAAGGAAAGAAATAATAGAATTTTCAGAGAGAAACATGCCATACCTGAAATTATCGTCAACATTATGTCCAAAGCTATTAAGGAAAAATTTAGCATTGCTATCATCAACAACAAGAGCAAGCTCATGAATTTCCTCCCTGATGTGGATTGGTCTACTTGGAGTTTTCCTCATCACAACTTTCACTCTTGCACTCCTAGAGATTCCTCTGTTTGGATTGCTCCTCCTATTGGCTGGGTTAAAGATAATTTTGATGGGGCCTCCAAAGGCAACCTGGGTGTTTCTGGGGGTGGTGGAATTATCAGAGATAGTAGTGGAAACTGTTTAGGTTCCATTTCGATCCCTTTGGGAATTTAGACTAATCATAGGGCAGAGGCCTTGGTGGCCCTCGATACTATCTTGCTAGTGGAAGAACTGGGATTCAAAAGAGTTTGGCTTGAAGGTGATTCTTTAAATATTATAAATAATATTAAAGATATCAATACCCCCTCCTAGACTATTGATCACATTATTTCCAAAATCAAAACCATAGCCCAATCCTTTGAGGTTTTCCATATATCTCACAATTATCGGGAGACCAATTAGGTTGCTGATTGCCTTGCCAATATTGGAGCCAAAAGCGAGGGGATTCAAAAATGGATCGGTAACACTATTTGTAATGATGCTATCACCTGATCTATTAATTATGATAAAATTAGGCACAAGGAAGGAGTCATTAATATGAGCATTAATGATATTAATTAACTCCTCCCAGATTGGGGTAATCTTGAATGTTGTTGAAATAATGCTAAGTACATCTCCAAGACACAAAATTATTTTCCCATTATGAAAGCTCAAAATTTGATGTGTGTCATCATCATAATTAGTAACTATTTCCAGTTCACGCATGTGAATAGGATTGTGAACCAGCTTCATAGTCTTTTAATGCTAAAGAATCAACAAATTGATAGCATTCTCTTGTCTAAACATAAGAAGCATATGAAAAAAGAGCAGGGTGATTGTTCGGCCATGGGTGGTGATCTTAGGAGAAAAGAGCCTGCAGAGTGCAAGTGGAAGCATGATAAGGAAGTTTGGAGCATTTTGAAGAAAGGCCATGTTCATCGGTTTCTTCAGAGACTCCATGGGTTTGATAATGATGTCTCCAAAAGACTTTGCTGACGGTTGGGATAAGGGCATGGTGAATTTGGATGGAAATTCCTTTAGCCTCAGCCTCGAGCTCCTCTCAGAAATTACTGGTCTCCCTTTGGATGGTCTGAAGTATTCGAAAGAGATCAAGGTCAGAACTAGAGCTTACAAGAAATTTCCTATCATTGACGAGGAGAGGGCTCTTCTGGTCAAAGGTAAGAAAGACTATGTTGATATGGATAACATTGATAGAATTTGGGGTTCTGTTATCAAGGTTATTATGGAATATTTCACTCTTGAGGGGCATTTTCCTAGGGTCTATAATTATCATTTTTCCCTAGCCAATCACTTCAGACATGATATAAGAATCTCTTTCCCCTACTTTCTCCTCTATTTTCTCAACCAGAGCATTACTAATTATAGAGTGAAGAACTTCCCCATTCTCCATGTTGGGCTCATCCTCCTTATTGGTGATTATGTGAGATACCACATTCTTGAACCTATCCCTGCCCAGGTCAAAAAAGGAAGAATATCGGCTCTCTTCCCAGGAATCAGAAACCCAAGAAATATCTCTCCCTCTCTGAGCCGACCTCTTCTAAGCCTTTGGATGGTCTAAAGAATGTCAAGGTCCCTCGGGATGTCATTGCCTCTGTCTCTGTTAAAACTGACTTGGAGCCCTCTACTAGCCATATCCTATCGGAGCCTGGAGGTGCGAAGCTAAATCCGCTGGATAATGAGACTGAGGTTGATAAGAATACCTAGGTGGGTCATAATGTTGTGCCTAATTCCACTACCCAGACCCCTAAGGAGAAGGAGTTGGAGGATCTTGAAATCACTAATGCCAAGGATAGCCTCGAGGATGGCCAGGACAATCAAAATAGTGGGGAGAAGCTTAACCCTGCTTTGGAGATTAACAATATTGAAGGTAAAGATTCTTCTGAGATTGAGGTTGAGGTTGATGAAAACAAAGACAAAGAGGTTGATACAAACCTAAATGATAGTAATGCTGATGACTCGGGGAATAATAACATTAGGGTTATGGAATAGGAAAATCTAGACTCTCAAGACTCCCCTAGCTCCGAGAAAGAGAACAAGAAGGATGAAAGTGAGATAACCCATGATTGTAATAGGTCCCATTCTCTTCAAGATGACATCAGAAAGATGGATTTGTAGGTCAAAAGATCAATCATCATGACTCCCCTTGAGATTGATAAAAACAAGTCCATCTACAATTATAATATGGACAAATGGGTGCAGAATGATTTGGTTGAGCTGAAGAATAGATGTATCAAACTAGAAAATAAGAATTCTATTATCAAGGAAATGATTGATAATATTAGGAAGGAGTATGCTCTCAATGCTAATGCCAGTGTTCTTGATTACATTTCTGAACTGGATGATAAAATTAAAAAAGTAGTTCAGATAGCCATGATCCCCATCCATGAGAAGACAAGAAGGAATGAGGAAATGCTAAAATATTTTCTTGGCCTGGTTAATACAGGAATGAAGTCTACTATGGAGAACTTGAACATGCTCAACAAAATTCTGGAAGGAAACAAAGATGCCCCCGTGAGTGACACAATTGACCTAACCAATCCTAGTCAGCAGATGGGACCTGGCACCAGAACTAGGTCTAATACTAAAAAGAAGCACAAGGTTGATGATCAGGACATTCAGAGGCTGAAAGATAATGTTAAGATCATGTAGGCCTAGATGGAGGACTCCGAGGGCTTCCTAAAGACTATGGCTTGATCTTGGTGCTGGTGGCCTTTTCTTCTCTATTTTTCTTCCAGTGTTTTTTGCTTTTTGTTGTGTAGGTGATTATTGAATATTTGGGATTTGTCCCTTTGTAGTCTACTCCCTTCTTTGGGGAATCTAGTTTTTCTTTGGGTCTTCATTCTTATCTCTCTTCTCTTTTGTAAAAGGGTTTTAGGGCCCCTTCAAAACTTGTTTTTACCGTAATCAAAAACCTACCCTACTAACCTGCTCTACTATCCCATCACCTCTTTCCCCTAGCCCATGGTCCACATGCCAAGTGGGAAGGAGATGAAAAGACAAAATTCAAATCTGCCCAAAGAGGAGAATTTCAAAATCCAAGGGGGATGTATAGTTTGCATATTATTTTGAAACTAAAGTTTGGGGGACCCACCAAAAAGGTAATCCATAATAAAGTGCAAGGTAGAAAATAAACAAGATTTTTTTGAATGATGGAAAACCAAGTGGCAATGGTATGCATGACACGGATATGGGCTCCAAGTTGGTGGGTGGCCCAAGGTCCAAGGAAGGTGGCGACCCAAATGGGACAACTTTCCCATTAAATAAGCAAGGTAAGTTATAATATAGTTTTTCTTTTTTTTTTTGTGTTAAAAATTTAAAACTAAGGGTATGTCAAATCCTATGCCCATGTGGAGGGTGAAATGGGTGTGGGGCCCACTAAGTTATTAAGGCAACAAGGTGCATGTTATTATATGTGCATTTTCTTATTAATTTTATTAATGGGGATCACACTAATCAAGAGTTATTTGAGGGGGGGGGGGGGGAGTATTCTAACNGGGGGGGGGGGGGTAGTATTCTAACCCCATACTTTGCAAGGGAATGAAATATGGAATATTCTCTGTGTGATTGGGAATTAAATATTCTTCCCATACATTTTCAAGAGATCTATTTTTGCTCTCTTAAAATCTGGAAAGTTATATTTTTTTTCCTTTTCCTTTTAACACTACATTTCTTTTTTTTTTGCATTTTAGAAGTTAAATGTATGTATCATGAATTTTTGTTTATGTATTCAATTAAGTGGATTATTTATAAAGTATTGGTAATAGGTAGTTTATTATTTAGTGTTACAATTTTATTTATAATCCATTGTTAACATGATTTTCTGAAATAAGATTTAAGGATGCAATACTGAATTTATGCTATAATGTTTTGATCACATTGTTTATAAACAAAGATTGTCAGGAAGAAAATAAAGAGTATTAAACTTGAAATTATGCAAGGAAATACATTTAAAGATAAAATATGATTTTCAATCCAATAAAACTTGAACACATAACTTGGTCATTTTCATTAAATAACTTCAATTCTATCAACAACATTGGAGTCTACAACATATGCTCCATTCCATTACCAAATTCATTTTCAACATGAAAGCACAATATAATAGGTGAACTACAATAGAGAAGTCTCCAACAAAATGACATCAAGAACACCTCCATGCTCCAAATCCAAAATAGCTTCACCATAAGGTCCATCCAAAATCTGCAAAAAGAAAATATAAAACCAACCATGGAGAGCTCACCTCCCATCCTAGGTCTCAAGGAGACCACCCCCAAGGTAGGAGAACCGGTAACCAATGGGTGACATCCACACCATTTACACAACACAAAACACAAGAAGAAACACCCATCCAAGGCTTGCACAATAGGATACATCTTGAACCCATAATAAGGGGTGAAGGTGGACTTCCATGTAGGAGATTTCCAAATTAAATACATACAATAAACATGTCTTTCCAAGGCTAGTGTCCACATACATTCTTCCATACATTCTCCTCCTTATCTCCCCCAAGTCAAGATAAATATCATTGGCATGCAAGGGCCCATACACCTTGCATTTTTATCCCTCTTCTCTCCATGAGAAGAAACTCTACACATTCATGGAGTCTAACTAACCCCTTCCCCCATACTTGACCACTTATTCCCTATCCAAGGGTGAGTAATGCCATTAAACTATTCACAAAAATCCCTTATTCAAACAAAGATAAACACAATAAGCATGAAATCAAACCCAAAATCTCATTACCTTACATCACAAAAACATAAAATACATTGAACACATATACAAGACAATGAAATACATACTAATCTATTTGCATCAAAACAAAGAAAACTTCCATGGCAATGGTGAAGACCAACCTTCACAAGTGTTATGGTAAAATGATGTTTGAGAAGAGCCTAATCCCTTTTGCTTCCTTCAATCCAAAACCCTAATTCTCTAAAAGTAGAGAGTGGGTGAACACCCTCTAACTCTACAAAGAGCCTCTAAAAAGGTCTCCAAATCCTACCCACTAATATTAAATTCTGAATTGACCCCTAAGTCCTCAGGCTATCCTTTGTCCCCTATCATAAATGCAAGATTAGAAAGGAGTGTGGGTTTGGGTAAAAGGTCAAGACTCACTCCCTTTTCGTAACATGTGACTAATGGGTTATTAAGAGGGTCACCAAGGTAGCTAGAGGGTTCTATAAGTGTTAGAAATGTTCCTAACCCAAACTCCTATCACTAAGGTACTTAGATTTTGCTAAAATTGGTCCTTAGGACCACTTTTTGGCCTCTAGAAGTGACTAGAACAAAATTTAAATTTAAATAATCTAATTGGGTTACATTTCCAACCTTAGTAGACAATTAATTACATAAACACATAACAAGTGTCAAGTGATATTATAAAATAACATAATACAACATTGACATGTCACTAATTGAACAGTGAAGACACCTAACACATACATACAATTTATGATCACAAATTAAATCACTTAACAATGAGGTTCGAATCTCTTCATTAGATTCAACCTTGGCTTTATAGTTTGCACATATGGTTGGTTATTGATTCTCTGATAATTTTTGTGGTAATTTTCCTACACACTAAATTAAACATCAGTAGGTCAAAAAAATCACATGCATATATATATATATATATATCAAATGGCATAATGAATTGACTGAACATTCTCTATTTTAATTTAATAATCTTTTCCCATTTCTGCACCTGATAACCATAACTGATTGCATAATCAAAATAACATAATATATTTTTCCATTTGAATTTAAAATACTGAACTAATCATCATAATGCATGCGTATACCCAAAAAATCATAAACATCATCAATAAGGTATACTGAAGTAATCATCACATGAAATAATAAATACTAATAATGTCTAGTCTATCAAATATAATGTCCCAAAATATCAAATCATAATGTATCAAAATAAGTGTATCAGTTGAGCTATGATGGGTTGGGGTGAGGCCTCACAAACTACACATAAAGATAGTCACGATGTCAGCCATAAATATATTGTGACAATTTTTGATCAAAATTATAACCCCGATTATTTCTACTCGCCTGGAATAAATCTTTGTTATGTTTTCTTTATACTCTTCACAGTTGTGGTCTCTATGGGACACACAGATGAATACACATTCAATGCCCTCCCTATTTGACTCCCTTGTGACAAAAGCCTTGATTCTGTGGACTAGAATCACCACACACAAATCGGTTACCTTATCATCTTCCACACCAATTGGACTCTAGTTGATATCATTAGATGAGAAAGGCTGCACTCCATCGCCAAAGTTTTGCACTTCAAGTTGGACGAGCATGTGCCACTTGCATTTTACCCCAATCATAGCAAACTATAAATGAAAAGGGGATGTATAAAAAATTATATTTTGTGGTTTGGCGACAACATTAAGGGCTTCTGAAAACATAATGAGGGTGAAACTACTTGTAATACCCATCCATGTTTTGCTTTCTAGTTTAGGATGCCATACTTTTAGGCATTGGATTCAGTTGTTTGGCCGAATTCTTTTAGGCCACATTTCATGTGAGCTGATATTATTTCATTTGATGATGATACTTGATTATGATGTTATGATTTTACCTTATGCATAGATAGATGTGATGATGTTATC
>MU225952.1:3803116-3823477 GCA_018584345.1 Thuja plicata | reverse complement strand
GTTACTTTATGGCGTGTGTACTCTATGCTATTACCTTAAATTGACCATGATGACCCTTTCGATTATGTACCTGTGTGTGTACCTATGTGTGATCGTCCTTGTTGTATGGGATACCGATTTGGGTTACACTAGGGTTGTGACCTATGCTAGATCTGTTGGGATTTCTGAGCCTAGGGTAGGTTACCTAGATGTGTAGTAGGAGGTGGCTTGCAATAAGTTCCGTGTCCGTAAGAGCCTACTGGGGTTGCTTATTGTAGAGTTTCAAATTCCATGCCTCAGTGCAAGTATTGGGTGGAAAACATCGAGTATTTTCTCTGTAATGGGTCCCACTTACCTATGTTACTGAAGTTTAATCGGAGATCATTTTGTCAAGATCAAAGAGTGCTTTTTAATTGCGCATGCACAATTAAATATATGAAGCACGAATGACAAAATGTTAAGTGCTCTGGTGCAGGCGGGGGAAACTATTATGTGTTTTCACCTTTGGCATAACTTAGGTCATTGTTGTAAGATTTTGCTCCCATCCTGATGGGAAATATTATACCGATGGTGAGGCCTGGAATTTGACGGTCACCCCTACCTGTCGTATGACTTGTTAATGACGGTTTGGTCATTTTAATGCTTTTCATTTTACGCTTTATTAAAAATATTGATTGCAAAATTTTTTTTTGTAAATATTTAATATTAAATTTTTTAAATTAAAAAGATTAGAAATTAATAATAATATATAATACCATATAGAAAATTTTAATTGTGCTAAAAAATAAAATTGGAGAATAATTATATTTTACTAATATATGCAAAAATCTCAAATTAACTAAACAAGTTTCTAAATTATATGCTTTAAGGATTCTAAATTAATTTTAATATATAATAAACAATATAAAATATCACATTAAATGCTAATATTATAAATTAGCAATATATTCAAAAATCTCATATTTACTAAATAAATTTCTTAAAAAGATTTGAAAATAATATGAACATATAATAAACAAAATAGAAACATATTTATTACATAAATGATGTCATCTAATAATTATTAATAATAGAAAGTTTCTAAATTCATATTAAAATAGAATATACTTATATTATAAAGTAAAATATCATATTGCCTATAATAAATTTTTACGGTTTATTAAAAATTTAAGTGTCATATTTACAGTTTTATAAAAATATAGCTTATCAATCCATACGGTTTAAAAAGAAATCAAGCTGTCATATACGGTCCAAAAGTGCAAAAACAACCATTACGACCATCAAATTCCAGGCCTTTCGATGGTGATTACACCCATCAGAGAAACTTTAGTTTTCTATGTCCATGTGTTAATGTCGAATCTGTTGTCTATTTTTGACCATTTTGCGATAACGATGTGGGTTTTCACAACGCATGTTGGAGAAGCGTCCAAATCCTAGACATTCAAGGCCAGACTGGTTTTTGTTTTTTCCATCTACACCCAATGCCTACAACTACAAAATTTGGTGCTCATAGTGTATCTACAACCCAACCCCTTCAAAACCCAAATCCATTAACTGATAAAAAGAAAAGCCAATACACATGTCACATGAATACAAGCTAATGTAGAAGACAAATCATAGATTTGAAAAGTATGGAGATAAACAATTAGGACACACCTTTTTATAATTGTGGTCTCAACGACCTCTTGCCTCAACAACCCTTGCAAATGTTGTGCTATTTTGCTCTGTCACATCGAAAATTCACTGTGGATTATACTCTACACCTCTGTCAGCAAATACAACAATAAAAATGACATTTAAATGTAGGAATACAAAAAGAGGCAATACCCATAGCATTTTGACCAATTTATAGCAAAAAAATTAAATTTTAAACCATTTTTTCAATACATTTTGACAAATTTAGAAAAATAAATAAATATATAGGCTTTGTTTTCAATATACAACACACCTTTTCTCAAACCCCTTTCTGCACATAGCATGGACGATTTGTCTGGAGCCAGATTCCTTCCTTTTTCACTAAGATTTTAATATTCCTTAACTTTCTGGCAAGCCAGAGGTCGTTATGAAATATTCAAAAAAATATTGAAGTGTCTTATGTTCTTCAATCTCCCCAAGTTTTGGAACATGTTGCCTATTGGACAATAGGTAGGTGACTGTATATAGATATGAGGCTGCGGTGTCTACTCAATCAGCTATTGTGCCTACTAAATTGTTGGCACCCCTCTATATATAGTGAATACCAAATTTCTAGGAATGAGGGAATGGCCGAGTAAGTATGAACTTTTGACTCACTCCAATGTCTTCTATTCTTCAAGTTTTCTATTCTTAAATCTCCATTTTTGCTGGGCACAACTATTACCCACAAGTAAAAAATCTTTTGTGTTTTCACGACCAATCATCACCAAAAATCCATAATGTTTTCTCACCCACTTTTTGCCAAAAATACAGAGTGTTTTCTATTGGAAATAATGTGAAGTATGTACTGAGAGGAGAGGGGTGAATCGGTACCTCTAAAACTTTTATCTCTTTTAACCTTTATCCATTTAGTAATCCATTGTATTACCAACCATCTGTTCTTTACTATCTTTGTATAAGTTATATCAATTCATAAACTTAACAAACATGTAAACATTCATAGACACAAGATATGGTAACACAGAAAACCCCTGTTAGAAGGTAAAAACTGCGGTGGGGATGACACCCACAAAAAATTTACTATTTGCAGATTGGAAGGGGCCGATTAAGGCTTACAATTTTGATCACTTCTGATGATCTACCCTATTAGGAGTACTATGTGGAGACTGGTTAAGGTCTACTCTGTTAAAATCTTTAGCAACACTCTTTAGTGTGCACTCGGTTAAGAGATTACAAAGGATTGTTAAATCCACCTTTCTTGAAAGGATTTCTTCTATTTGCTACATTTGTTAGAATGTAGACAAAAATACTCATTGACATGAGTGTATGTAATCTTTAATTTTTGATTATAGATTCATTAAAATCACATGTACAAAGTATCACCTAATGTGATTGATTAATACCTTTGTTGATCGTTAACCTTGATTCTTGGTTCTTGATAACCAAATTTATCTTTAACTATTCTTGCTTGAAAATTTCAGTCTAATCCGTAGATGTGCTCCTTGAATCCTATCATCCTCTCATCCATATTGAAATGAATGATTACACGTCTATTTATACACTAGATTGACCTAATTTAGTTTCACGTATTACAAAGATAACTCTATGATCGAAGGTTTACAACTTGACCTTGATCTCCTAGTCTGCATATTTTTAATCAGTTAGACTGATTAAAACAATTACAATTATCTTTCTTGTGCCTCAAGAAATGGTGTTAAATCAAATCTAAACTCTAAATATAAAACATAACTATTTTATTTGACGTGGAAGTTAGATCCACTTTTCTCAGGATATAACTGACTTTCGGTGTCTGATGCTCAGGTTGCTCTTAAAGTTTTTTGGTGTTCCTTCTGTGAACTATTTGTTGGGTTCCCTTGGTCTATCAGGTTATTCTCTTTCTTTCTCTATCAATTTATAGTGTAACCTTCTTGTCGGGTTCCTCTATATCATTTTCGGGTTGCACTTTTGGTTTACATTGTAAAACTTGCGGCGTCGGGTTTCTCTTGAACTTAACACTTTCGGTTTGAACTGAAACCTTTCTTTTGGTGTAGTGTAACCAATGGTTCAAAGACTGTTTCTCTTTTCATACTAATGGAAAAAATTATTTCATCAATCTCCCCCTTTGACATTAGTATCAAAAACTGATATGTGCAAAATACTAAAGTGTTTAGTATGTACACCATGTGTTTACCTTAGTCATTTTTATGACTCCCGCTATGTATATGTCGGTATAGTATATGTATGTACATGTACACTTGCCTATATACTATATTCCCTTTTCACCTTATCTTCATATCATTCTCCCTTTTGTATTATACATCATTTTCCCCTTTTTACTATATGTTTTGTTCATATCATTTCCCCCCTTTTTTGATAGTAAGGGCAAAGGTGTATACTTACAACTTACCAAAAATATGGGAATGAGAAGTCTTCATATACTCCATCATTTTCTCCCATTTCTCCTTCAGATGCTCAAGATCCATGTGCTCTAGTGTAATTCTGACATGTATATCATAGATGTTGTTTTCTATAGACATCTCGGGGCTGGCAATTAACTTTCTTGCCAAAGTAATGTGCTCTTGCAGAAGTGTGAGGTTTGGTAAGAGTTGAGCTTGTATCTCGGTAACCTCTTCTCTAAAATGTGATTCTTCTTCCCAAATTTCTTGTCTTAACCTTTTGATTTCCATTATCTTCTCATGATGCAATTTGATTGCATTGTCATATGTGGTTAGACTTTTAGCACTTGCAGTTAGATCAGAATTGATCTTTGCAATCTTATCACTATTATCCTTAGTGAATTTCTCCAAAGTGCATAGCTTTTGAATTAAGGAAATAGCTTCAGTAATGATTGGATCTAATTCATTTGTTAGTTTTGAAAGCTTTACCTTATTTTCTGCCACTTCTTGGATGATCTTTTCTGTCAAATTGTATTGGAAATTTTGTTCTGCTTGTTCTTCAATAGCCTTTTCTTCATCCACATTTTGAGTTGTGATTGCTTTGGTGAGAAAAATAATTTTATCCAGAATGGGGGCATTGTGATCAAAATCAATGTCATGAACTATTTGGCTTAAGATGTCTCTTGTGGTTTCCATCACTAGAGAATCTTTGTGTTCTTTTCTAAGCTTTTCCTGCATTGCTTTCCATGGACATATCTCTCCATATTCTATAAGAGATTCATAGTCCAATGTGGTTGGATCACACTTTGGTATTTCAATGATTTCATCAAGTGTGACCTCCAACTTACTCTTCTTGGTTTTCTTCTTCTTTTGTGATGGACCTGTATGCAAAACCATAGTAAGTTTTTTTGCATGGTCCGATGTGCTAGAGGATTGTTTTGGTGGTGTTGTACCTTTATCCTACTACTCGAGGTTTTCCTTTTGATTGTGTGTGGACGTATCCTCATCAGCTTTCGGTGTAACTGCAACATCTCCTTCATTTTTCTTAGGAGTGGTATCAACTGGATTATCTTGTTCACCTTTCTCCTTTTGCACTTCATCTGTATATTTCATTTGTGCATCATTTTTGGTGTGATCTATATTTCTAACATTTTGGTCTCCACGGGTGACTACCTATTCATCGGTTGCATCTTTCTTCTCATCATTACCCTTATCTTCGGGTATGCTTTCATCTTTGTCAAGTGACTTCTCCTTCTCTGAGATAATATTGATAGCTTGTATCAATAGTGGTATCTGTCCTGGTGTGTCTACCTGTGTGAAATATTTTGTTGTGTCCTATTCGTCGGTTTGGTCTTGGACAATAGTGACATCTTCATCTTTTTGTATCTCCTCCAGTAATATTAATGACAGTATTATCTGGCCATGTTTCATCTGCAATGTCCATATCCTTGTTGGGTTTTGTGTTTAATGATTCTTCATTAATATCCTCATCAATAATAAGGATATGTTCGAGGCTTTGTTTAGCTTGATCATCTTTGTTCTGTTGCTTGTCAGTAAGAGATATTTGTGGCTCGGGATTTGTATCCTTTTTAGGTATATCAAGTATCTTTCTCCATTCAGCCTCACTCTTCCTGTCTAGCTCAAGTAGATGTCCTTGAAGCACTTGGTAGGATCTTAACTTTGGTGAGAATATTTTGGAGTGTTTCTTCATCATTTCTTCAATCTCCTCCATTTTAGATTCAAGAGACATGACATAAACTAGGGCTCTTTCCCTAATATGTCTCTCAAAATGTAATGCAAATGTCCATCTTGCCGACAATCTATTCAAAAGTTATTTTGGCATATTATTTTCCAATTGTATCATAACATATTTGAATGCACACATCATTGTGATAATTGCCTCTTCTATTTTATTTTGATCCTCGGAATCCAATGTTAGCCATTTCTTAATATTAAGATCATTTGTTGTATTCATTTTGATAATAGAAGCACATACCTCATCAATTGTAGAAGGTATTATGTTCTTGACCGCTTGCACAGCTTGTTCATCCTTTTCAGTGTCCTCAATGTCTTCCCTAGTTCTAAGGAATTTTCTTCTTTTTGTTGGGCCCTTTTTCCTTGTTTGTGGATTTCTTTTGTAGGTCCTTACTTGACCTTTCTTGATCGGTGAAGGACTTGCATCCTTTATTGTCTGACTCCTGGTCCTAGTTGCAATAGTAGTCCTTGGTTTCTTTGCTGGTGGAGGAGGTGGTGTATCAGACTCTGTGAACTCTGAGTCACTCTCCTTCTCAGCTTCACCGATGGTTGACTGACCCTCAGTTTCTTTAGTCTATTATATTTCCTCCTCATTCATCGATAGTTTTTGCTTCAAGGTCCTAACCATTTTATATTTCTTCCTATCAATATTTTTCACAACTAAGCCAGTTTTTATCCTTTCTTTGGCTTCCTCATAAGTTCCAAACTTAGGTTGTGATTTATCCAATGGCTCATTTATTAATGCGTCAATAGCATTTGATGATTGATCTATGTTCACATCATAGTCAAGTGGAGCCAGCCATGTTGTCCTCAGTACAACTAGGTTGATGTAGGTGTAGTTAGTGTCCACCATAAAACATATGTTAGTTTTGAACTTTCCTACGAATTGCTCTAGAATCCTCACTCTCTTCTGCATTCTTTCTTTAAATCTAGAAAATTATTCATCCATGACTGATTCAAAATTGTCTCCTAGTGATTTGATGAACTCACTAATCTGTGTGGTCACTAGTCTAGTAGTGTCCCATTTGACATTTCCTATGGATGGGAAGGATTCTTGGAAATAGAAAAATATGCACATGATGAGTGAACCAAACATACATGAGTTGGACTTTGCAGTCCTTATTGTCTTCATGTTCTCATCCAATTGTCTTAGCAGAAGTTCTTCAGATCCAACTGCAATCCCTTCTTGACAATTTTGTATGTTGTATCCACTGCTCTAGATACAATAATGTTCATCCTGCTAGCCTGAAAGAACTTGTATCCTAAGACACATGCTTAAAATTTCATTTCATCATATTTTATGGTGGATACCTTTAATCCTCTTCCATCCCATGCTGCTCCTATATTCTTTTCAATGCTAGCTTTAGGAGGGTGTTTTAGTGCCTTTACTTTATTGGTTATGGGATAACCGGTAAAAATGTGTATAACATCCCTGGTTATCAGTTTTGGCTCATCCATCCATATCTTTCGGTCATGTATTCTTCTCAGTACTAATCGAATTGATTCAATTTTGAATTCCTTCAGGAATAGTAGGGCATGTGTGAGCCCTTTTACTTCAATGTGTTTATTCTCTTCCTTGATAGTTCCATCATCATTGAAAAGCTTCTTGTAAGCTGTATCAACCTCTAGGTCTCCTATTTTGGCAATCTTGCAGTGTATATAAGCTTGCACGTCTTCAACAAGCAAAACCCTAGCTAGTATTCTGGAGAATGCACCATTGTTGTCAGGTTGTGAAGCAACCTCAAGACATATCTTGTAATGAGGTTCTTCACAAGTGGAATTTTTTATTAGATTGACCTTATTCTTCTTATCATTCTTGATCTTGGAGGTTCTTGAGGTTAATGCCATCATTTCAAAATTTAGGGCTTTTTCCGTAAATGAAAATAGAGTTCTTGGTGATTGTTGTTACTTAATTCAACCTTTTGTCACTGCTGGGAATCCTTCTAAGTGTTGTGAACTAGGTTGGAGTCACTCTGCAATCTGGTCACTTCGTGCTCTGGTTTTTCTCTATTTCTTTGCTCAAGTAGCTATGTGAATAATGAAACCCTTCCGTCGTCTATTTATAGACTTTTCTCTAAGTCATGCCATAAATGCTCAACCACTTCTTAGTGTGTGAAGATAGAGTCATCAAGTGATACACAAATAAAATTATTAGTGAGAACGCATTGCTTTGGGGCAACTGTCAACTTGTTGCGTTCACCGACGGATTTCGATGTATGGCGAAGGCAACATGTCAACTTTCATGATTACCGATGGATCTCGATTTACACTAGCAACTTAGCATTTATATTTTAATCAATGATTCTTGGTAAGTATTGAAATCTTAGCTTTGTATGTATACCAATGATGTTCGGTAAGCATTAACCGATGAGATTGAATTCATAGAATTTCAACAAGTAATACTATAGTGCATCTTTAATCATGCTAGTTTGGTAATTTTAACTATGTATAATGGAACTGATGCAAAATATAAATTGGTATAATGAAGTTCCATACTTACTTTTTATTATTAGATGAGGGTGGTGATGTCACCAGATCCATTGGATAAGGTGTCACCATTTGCATTGCTCGATCCAGCTTCATCAATGTTTGTAGCTTTCCTCCACATTTTGTTTCTCATCTTCTTGATGTCTTCAATGGTGTTTCCATTGGAAAAGGTGCTTGTGGTGCATGGAACCTCCCTATTTGATGTTTTTTCATGTTTTTGGTTTGGATTAGGTTATGTTGTGTGTTTTGGAATAAGTTCCAATGGGTTAGATGCAATGATAGTTTAACTTCATGTTTGTAAGAGCTTTAGTGCTCATTAGGTGTTTTGGGTCATTTTGGCTTCAAATAGTGAAAATTTTCCATTTGAGTACAATGTGGGTTAGAAGTGTATTTTAGGAACCTACATATCTTATTTAGGGTCTTATAAGTCAACATCAATCATCGAGTTGACAAATACAGTCAAAATGCTCAAACAAGCAAAAAGTTGCTAGCAACTTTGAAAGTTGCTCGAGCAACTTTTGCAAGAAATTGAAAAATATGGTTAGAACTGTTGTAACTACCTCATTCTTGGTATATGAGCATGGATTCAATGTTTGGAGAAGGCTAATGATATTTTGGATTAAAAAATTTTATTTCTCACACCCCTATACAAATGACTGTATCTACATTTTAGTAATTTGCACTGTATCTTTGTTATTGTACGACTGTGTATGCATTGGAATAGGTGATCAACCTCCATGGAAGTGTAGTGTTTCCTTTCAGCTTTCATGTTTAGTAGATAGTTTGATTTCAAGTGTTTTTAGTGTAAATTTAGAGGATTTTGTAGGTCACTGGTCTGACAAAGACAATACATTGCTACCTGGATAGAAATGACTCTATCCTAAAATCCCTCTTGTGGAATTGACTGAAACCATGGGGGAAGTAGGGTTAGGGTATTTAGATAGGGTTTTGGTTTTCTTTTTGGTTGTTTCAATGTATTTCATAGGCCAGAAGTGAAGCCCGATGGCTGACTGGTGAATCCAGTTGAGCCAGGACAAGGTGAACAAAGAAGTGGATCGAGCACCCATGATGTTTTGGGGAAGACTTAGTGGAATTTATAGATGCACTAGATAGTATCCTAAATGGATTAGAAGGTGGAAGGAGGTGAATCAGAGATTGGAGACAAATTTAATAATTATTCAAGCTGACTGGTCAAGAGGCCTAATTAATAGGCTATAATCTAGGGCCTACAAGAAACTAGGGTTTTGGGTGCTTTCAGAGGTCAGGGTTTTGGATTCTGACAGTGTTAGGTGATATATTGAATATTTTCAAGTTTTTTTGTGGATTAATTTGGATATTTTGGGAGCATTTGGCCAAAATCGGTGCAAATAGACCTACTAGGAGTTGAGCAATTAGGCCTCCTAGTGAAATAATGACCAATTAGATTGGTAAAGAGTCTTGGAGTATTGGAATGGATGCATAATGACCAAGAATGGGTCTATAAGTGTGTTAAGAGTCTTGGTGAATGTGTAAGAAGATCCTAGGCAGAGGATTGGAAATCTAGGTGGAGTTTTAGTGGAGGAAACTAGGGTTTTGGTTAACTAGTTGAGCTTAGAAATCTTGGAGTCTTCTAGAAACCAACTATACCTTGGAGGAGAAGTTGGTAGAGAGGGTCTTGGAGATCCTAATTGGAGGAAGATCTAACAAAGAACAACCATTGGATGGTTGAATTTGTCAAACAAGCACCTTGGAGTGAGGAAAAGCTTTAGATTGTCAAACCCTCTACATCAGAGTGGTATTAGAGCTAGAATAGCTTGAAGATTGTGAATGTATGAAGGGGAGGAGAGTCAAGAGGTTGAAATCATGCCTCCTAAGGCAATGAGTAGGGATGCCATAGTGAAATTGGTACAGGCCCTCTTGGAGAAGGCTAGTGTGTCCGAGACAAAGGGAAAAAAGAAGATCACAAAATGGGGATATGAGAGTGATGGGGATGAAAGTCAGACAAAAGAGTCATCAAACAAAGGGAAATAACCTGAGATGGACAAAGAACAAAAGGTATTCTTAGATGCCTTCAAGTCTTTAAACAAGGATAGCATGGAACACATACCATATTACTGTGGCAGCCTGAATGGAGAAGAGTTATTAGATTGGCTTGAAGCCATTGACAACCAATTTGATTACAAAGAAGTCTTAGAGGAGAAGATACAAGATACAAGATACAAGATGAGAGGATAAGCAGTGGAAAGAAAAAGATTGTTCCTTGGGAGAGGATGAAAATAAGATTGAGGGCACAATTCTTCCCTACTGATTATGAAATCCAAATGTACCAAAAGTTGTAGAACTTAAGACAGAAGGAGATGACAGGGAGTGCTTATACAAAGGAGTTTCACAAGTTGAGCCTAAGGGCTAGAAGACAAGAAGAAGAAATGGAGAAAGTGGTCAGGTATCTCAATGGGCTAAGGCAAGGGATACAAGATGAGATCAACATGATGGCTCGTGACAGTATGCACAAATGTTTCCAATTGGCCTTAAG
Organism: Thuja plicata; assembly: GCA_018584345.1. NCBI lineage: Eukaryota > Viridiplantae > Streptophyta > Pinopsida > Cupressales > Cupressaceae > Thuja > Thuja plicata. The sequence goes on along the minus strand of MU225952.1, from coordinate 3,812,713 downwards.
AGTAGAGGATAAGGATAGAAGGAGGAATGATTTCCATTAAAGGGGAAGAGGTGGCAGAAATAATAGAGGGTTCCAAAGAGGAAGAAGTAACTTTGGTAGGGGACAAAGCCCTAATAGAAAAGAAGATAATCAATCTATGGATAATAGTGGGGGCAATTAGTTTAGGGGATCCTTTTAGAGAGGGGGATACAAAGGAAGAGGGCCTCCTAGGGGAAGATTTCAATCCCAAGGAAGATCCAATTCAGTCTTCACTAGAAGATGCTATAACTGCAACCAAGTGGGTCACACAATGGGCAGGTGTCCTAAAACGACTTCCTCATATTCAATGGGGGATAGAAGGAATCAATTGGTACAAGTGGATGACACTCAAAGTGTTACTTCTCCCATCTCCAAGGCATGACCAGTATTGGATGGAGAGAACTTGATGTTAAGGAGAACCTTGTTGAAAGTGCCTAGCACTATAGAGCCACCATGTAGGTCTCATGGGAATATTTTCAAAGTGATAGTGGACTCTGGATCCACTAAGAATATAGTATCCATAGAGATGGTGGACAAATTTAAATTAAGGAGGATACCTCATACCACACCCTATAAGGTTTCACGGTTGAATAAGGGTCAACAAATAGTGGTAGTTGAGAAAACTATGGTTGAGTTTGAGATTGGAGAGTATAAGGACAAGGTCCTATGTGACATACTACCTATGGATGCATGCCATCTACTCCTTGGACGTCCATGGCAGTATGATGTCAAAGAAATACATGATGGAGAGAAGAATAATAATGTCATCACCAAGCTAGGAAAGAAGTTCAAAATGGATCCATTGCAAGAATCAAATGAAGAGAAGCATGTAGGGACAAGTGTGATGTTATTGAGTGGGAAAGAGTTTCTAAAGGCCATGAAGAAAGAGAAAGGAGTCTGTTGTGCAGTAGTGATAAAACCAAAGGAGCAAACTAAGGAGAAAGTCAGTTTACCACTAGAGATACAAGAATTGCTAGAGAAGTACCATGACATAGTAGATAATGGTTTTACAAGTGCATTACCACCTATGAGGGAAGTGAGTCATCAGATTAACCTCATTCCTGGAGAAAATTTTCCTAACAAAGCAGCATATAAGATGACACCAAGTCAAAATGCAAAGATAGCAAAACAAATTTAAGATTTGTTGGATAAGGGGTTAATAAGGAAGAGTTTGAGCCCATGTGTTGTGCCAACAGTACTTTCACCTAAGAAGGATTGAAAATGGAGGATGTTTACAGACTCTAGGGCTATAAATAATATCACAATCAGATATAGATTTCCAACTCCCCAGATAGAAGATTTGATGGACAATTTAGGAGGTTCTTGTTACTTTTCTAAGGTGGACTTGAAGTCAGGCTATCATTAGATAAGAGTGAGGCCTGGTGATGAGTGGAAGAAATATTTTAAGACCAATGAGGGTCTATATGAGTGGCTAGTAATGCCCTTTGGCCTAAGTAATGCACCTAGCACATTCACGAGGCTCATGAATGAAGTACTAGCAGAGTTCATTGGTAAGTTTGTAATAGTTTACCTTGATGATATTTTGATCTTTAGCAGGTCCAAGGAGGAGCACATGAAGCATTTGGAGATGGTCTTAAGGAAGCTACATCAAGAGAAGTTGATGATAAATCAAGAAAAGTGTGAGTTTCTCAAAACTGAACCAATTTACCTTGGTTTTGTGGTTGCTAATGGATGTAAGAAGATGGACCTGATAAAGTTAAGTCCATTTTGGAATGGCCTACACGTAGGTCCATAGGGGATTTTAGGAGTTTCTATGGGTTGGCCTCCTACTATAGGAAGTTTGTGAGAAATTTCAGTCATGTGTGTGCCCCTATTCTTAACACCATAAAAGGTGGAATCAAATGTAAGTTTGAATGGACTGTGGAAACAAACCAAGGGTTTGAAATGTTAAAGAAAAGGATTGCAGAGCTACCTACTCTTAGGTTTTCTAACTTCAATCAACTCTTTGTGTTAGAGTGTGATGCTAGTAAGTTGGCTATTGGAGCAGTGTTAAGCCAAGAAGGACATCTTGTGCTTTCTTCTCTGAAAAGTTGAATGAGGCTAAACAAAAGTACTCCACCTATGATTTGGAGTTATATGCTATGTTTCAAGCCCTTAAGAATTGGAGACACTACCTATTAGCTAGGGAGTTCATGGTCTACACTGATAACCATGCTCTAAGTTTCCTGAATGGACAAGAAAAATTGAACCAAAGGCACATGAAGTGGGTAGAATCATTGCAGGCTTATACATTTGTTATAAAGCACAAGAAGGGGGTTAGAAACAAGGTTGCAGATGCTCTTAGTAGAAGAGTAATCACAATCCAAGAGATACAACTACAAAGTGTAGGGATGGATGATTTGAAGGACCTCTACAAGGAGCACAAATATTTAAGAGAAGCCTATGAGGCTTGTGTGAAGTTTTAGCAGGGCTTCAAAGTAGATTTCAGTGAGTTTGTGTTGCAGGAAGGCCTATTGTTTAAAGGTCACCTTATGTGTATCCCTTAATGCTCAATGAGAGAAAACATTGTGAAGGAGAAACACCAGGGCATCTTGGGGGGTCACTTTGGAATGGATAAAACATTGGAGTAGGTGCATAGGCATTACTATTGGCCTAAGATGCAGTCAGATGTTAGGAGATTTGTAGAGAAATGTTAGATTTGTCAGAGAGCAAAAGGAAAAAGCAACAATAGTGGGTTGTATCAACCTTAATCTATACCCCAAAGGCCTTGGAAGTGCCTTAGCATGGACTTTGTTTTGGGGTTACCAAAGACATCAAGAGGGAATGAAAGTGTGTTTGTGGTGGTGGACCATTTTAGCAAAATGGCCCACTTCAGTCCATGCAAGCAAACAAATGATGCTTCTAAAATTGTAGGTCTATTCTTTAGGGACATTGTGAGGATCCATGGATTTCCACTGAATATTGTAAGTGATAGAGATAGTAAGTTTGTGGGTCACTTTTGGAGGACCCTATGGAAGATGATTGGAACAAACTTGTCTTTCTCTTCAGCCTATCATCCACAATCAGATGGGAAAATAGAGGTAGTGAATAGGTCACTTGGAAATTTGCTGAGGTGTTTGACTAAACAACATGGATAGTCATGGGATCACATCATAGGGTAGGAATAATTTGCATATAATGAATCCATTAATTGGAGTATAGGGAAGAGCCCCTTTGAGATAGTTTATGGGGTCAATCCTAGAGGGATTTTGGAGCTAAGGGATCTCAGTTTGAAGGGAAAAAGGAGTGCACAAGGAGAGTCATTTGCAAAATAGATGAAAGAGTTGCATGATCAAGTCAATAAGACTTTATAAAAGCAAGTGGAGAAGTACAAAACCAAAGCTGATCAGACCAAAAGAGACTTGCAGTTCAAGGTTGGGGATCTAGTACTTGCCTATCTTAGGAAGGAAAGGCTACCCAAGGGCCAGCCTACTAAACTACTCATGAAGAAGATAGGGCCACTGAAGATTTTTCATAAGTATTACAAGAATTCCTATGAAGTGGAGTTGCCTCCTAATTTGGGGATTTCACCCATTTTCAATGTTTGTGACTTATATCCCTATAAGGGATCATATCTAGACACAGGTTAGTCTACACTTGCAGATTTGGAGAAAGATGATTGGGTGAAAGACTTACTACCCCAAAGCCATTGCAATTGGAAAGTGTACTGGATTCTAAGGTGATAAAGAAAACAAGGAAGGGTAACTACAAGGAGTACCTCATCAAGTGGCAAGGATTACATAAAGCTGAGGCCACTTAGATGATAGAGATGGACATTCTGAAACACGGGGTCACCATTGAAGACCTCCTAACTCAAGGAACTTGAGTTATTTTGTCTAGGGGAGTATGGTGCAGGGCACCTCCCTATTTGAAATTTTTGTATGTTTTTGGTTTGGATTAGGTTGTGTTGTGTGTTTGGGAATAAGTTCCAATGGGTTAGATGCAATGATAGTTTAACTTCATGTTTGTAAGAGCTTTAGTGCTCATTAGGTGTTTTGGGTCATTTTGGATTCAAATAGTGAAAAGTTGCCATTTGAGTACAATGTGGGTTAGAAGTGTGTTTTAGGACCCTAAATATCTTATTTAGGGTCTTATAAGTCAACATCAATCATCAAGTTGACAAATATAGTCAAAATTCTCAAACAAGCAAAAAGTTGCTCGAGCAACTTTTGCAAGAAATTGCAAAATATGTTTAGAATTGTTGTAACTACCTCATGCTAGATATATGAGCATGGATTCAATGTTTGGAGAAGGCTAATGAGATTTTGGATTGAAACATTTATTTCTGACACCCTTGTACGGATGACTGTATCTATATTTCAATAATTTGCACTGTATCTTTGCTACTGTATAATTGTGTACGGATTGGCATAGGTGATTGGACTCCATGGAAGTGTAGTGTTTCTTTTCAGATTTCATGTTCAGTAGATAGTTTTATTTCAAGTTTTTTTAGTGTAAATTTAGAGGTTTTTGTAGGTCACTGGTCTGATAAAGACAATACAGTGCTACCTAGCTAGAAATGGCTCTAACCTAAAATCTCTCAGGTGGAATTGACTGAAACCATGGGGGAAGTAGGGTTAGGGTATGTAGATAGGGTTTTGGTTTTATTTTTCATTTTTTCAATGGATTTCATAGGCCATAAGTGAAGCCCTGTGGATGACTAGTGAATCCAGGTGAGCCAGGACAGGGTGACCAAAGAAGTGGATCGAGCACCCATGACCTTTTGGGGAAGACCTAGTGGCATTTATATATGCAATAGATAGTATCCTAAAGGGATTCAAAGGTGGAAGGAGGTGAATCAGAGATTGGAGACAAATTTAACAATTATTCAAGCTGACTGGTCCAGAGGCCTAATTAATAGGCTATAATCTAGGGCCTACAAGAAACTAGGGTTTTGGGTGCTTTCAGAGGTCAAGGTTTTGGATTCTGATAGTGTTGGGTGATTATTTGAATATTTTCAAGTTTTTTTGTGGATTCATTTGGATATTTTGGGAGCATTTGGCCAAAATCGGTGAAAATAGAGCTACTAGGAGTTGAGCAATTAGGCCTCCTAGTGAAATAATGACCAATTGGATTGGTAAAGAGTCTTGGAGTATTGGAATGGATGAAGAATGACCAAGAATGGGTCTAGAAGTGTGTTAAGAGTCTTTGTGAATGTGTGAGAAGATCCTAGGCAGAGGATTGGCAATCTAGGTGGAGTTTTAGTGGAGGAAACTAGGCTTTTGGTTAACTAGTTGGACTAGTTGAGCTTAGAAATGTTGGAGTCTTCTAGAAACGAACTATACCATAGAGGAAAAGTTGGTAGAGAGGGTCTTGGAGATCCTAATTGGAGGAAGATCCAAAAAATAACAACCATTTGATGGTTGGATTTGTCAAACAAGCACCTTGGAGTGAGGAAAAGCTCTAGATTATCAAACCCTCTGCATCAGCTTGTCTCTGTCATTCGGTCTCTACAGTCCTTCTTTAGATGACCAACTCTATGATAGTATAGACATGCATTCTAGGGTTATTCCAGCTCCTATAATTTCTCATCCATTGTCTTCTGCAGTTTGCAGTTATGTGTCCAAATCTTCCACATGCTGTATAGTTTTCCCATGTGTTGTAATCCCAAACATATGAGTTACTGATTCTTTTTGGTTGAGAGGTAGTTTCTTGATCTTTAGGTTTCCATGCTTTCTTTTTCTACTTCTAGCATTCAAGAGATGTGTGTCCATGCATTTTGCAAGTAGGACAATATTTGTCCATGTAGGTTTCCTTCTTTAGTTGTTTCACCTCAGATTTACATTCATATACTTTATGTCCTTTCTTGTTACATTTATAAAAAATTCCTATGAATGAAGGTGTGGATTTAGGAATAACTTTCATTTTTCTCCTAAAAACATTTGATGTGTGGCCTGGTCTTCCATAGTGATTGCATGTCAGCTTTCTTGGTCTTGGATTTGCATAGACATTCTTTGGATCAGCTTGGTTTGGTGATTCTTCATTTTCGGTATACCATAGTTCGGTATTGTTGTTGAATCTTCTTTGTCCATCCAAAAAATCATCCATCTTTTTGGTGCTTTCTTCATCTCTCTTGATCATGTCATTATGTTGTTGCTAAATTCTCACTTCATGTTTTAGCTTTTCATTTTCTTCTCTTAGCTCACTGATAGCTTCTATTCTTTCAATGAGTTCTATGTTCATTCTGTTTTCCTCTTGACTCATAAGAATAATATGATTTGTGATCTCATGATGATGTTATGAAATTTTTTGTATTTCTGACTCTTTCTCTTGTAGCTTTTTAGTAATCTTCCTCCTGTCATCAATAACTAGTGTTATTTCTTTCTCAGCTTGTCTAGCATTGTTCATGACATCAATCATTCTTACTAACTGCGTCTCTTGACTGATTTGCAGAGATTTCACTTGTCGAGCCAGATGTTCATTAATTTCATTCAGACTTGTGATGCTTTCTTCTGATGTGTCTGATGCTTTTCTTGCTATATATCCTGAAGATTCAAATATATTAGGTATCTCCTCTTCTTAATAGTCTTTTTCATTACAATGAGATGCCACAATATTTCTTTCATCTAGCAGTTGTCTCATCTTGATTCTAGCTCCTTTATACTGCTCATAGAATATCTGAATTTCTAGCTTCTAATTCTCAATACTCTTGTTAAGATTGTACTTCTCCATTGTATGATATTTTCTCTTGAGTCTTTAAAATTTTCCAATTAAGAGATCTTTCTCTGATACCAATTATTGGAAATAATGGGAAGTATGTACTGAGAGGGGAGGGGTGAATCAGTACCTCAATTTTTTTTTTATCTCTTTTAACCTTTATCCATTTAGTAATCCATTGTATTACCAACCATCTGTTCTATACTATCTTTGTATAAGTTATATCAATTCATAAACTTAACAAATATGTAAACATTCATATAAGCATTCATTAAATGTGATGACTCATAACATGATATGGTAACGTAGAAAACCCTTGTTAGAAGGTAAAAATTGTGGTCGAGATGACACCCACAAAAAATTCACTATCTGCAGATTGGAAGGGGCCGGTTAAGGCTTACAATTTTGATCACTTCTGATGATCTACCCTGTTAGGAATATTATGTGGAGGCTGGTTAACGTCTACTCTGTTAAGTGCTTTAGCAACACTGTTTAGTGTGCACTCAGTTAAGAGATTTACAAAGGATTGTTAAATCCACCTTTCTTGAAAGGATTTCTTCTATTTGCTACACTTTTTAGAATGTAGACAAAAATACTCATTGAACTGAGTTTATGAAATCTTTAATTGCTGATTACAAATCTATTAAAATCACATGTACAAATGATCACCTAATGTGATTGATTAATACCTCTGTTGCTCGGTAGCCTTGATTCTTGGTTCTTGATAACCAAATTCATCTTTTATTTTTCTTTCTTGAAACTTTCAGTCTAATCCATAGATGTGCTCCTTGGCTACTATCATCCTCTCTTCCATATTGAAATGAATGATTATAGATCTATTTATATAATAGATTAACCTAACTTAGTTTCATGTATTACAAAGATAACTCTATGATCGAAGGTTTACAACTTGACCTTGATCTCCTACTCTGCATGTTTTTAATCAGTTAGAATGATTAAAACAATTAAAATTATCTTTCTTGTCCCTCAAGAAATGGTGTTAAATCAAATCTAAACTCTAAATATAAAACATAACTATTTTATTTGACATGGAAGTCAGATCCACTTTTCTCAGGATATAACTGACTTTCAGTGTCTGATGCTCGGGTTGCTCTTAAAGTATTTCAGTGTTCCTTTTGTGAACTGTCTATCTGGTTCCCTTGCTCTGTTGAGTTCCTCTATTTCCCGCTTTGTCGGTATATAGTGTAACCTTCTTGTCGGGTTCCTTTGTATCATTTTCAGGTTGCACTTTCGGTTTACATTGTAAAACTTGTGTCATTGGGTTTCTCTTGAACTTAACACTTTCGGTCTGAATTGAAACTTTTCTTTTAGTGTAGTGTAACCAATGGTTCAAAGACTATTTCTCTTTGCATACTAATGACAAAAATTATGTCATCATTTTCAACGAGACTAGATAGATGAGACAAATGCAACAACCTTTTGCATCGTTTTAACATGCTCACTTTTTCCTGTCGACTCTTCCCACTTGGTACCCAAATTTGCTAACGTAACACTTAGAAGTTAGTGTAACAGTCACTCATGTTGTCTGCAAGCCGTCTTCTTCGACCATTTTTCCATAACTTTCAATACACTTAGTAGGTAAGGCAACATTTAACACGAAGTACCATTTTGTTTTGCTATTATTCGAGGTCATTTAAGCAATAGATTTAAAGCATTATTTGTATCAAAAGAAATGAAGCTTCGAGTAACTTAAAAAGGGATTGTACAATGGATTGAATTTTTCATTCAATATAATTAAATGGATAGTTTTCAAAAGAACAATAAAACAGATGACACTGGCATCAAATGCCACCCCCTGCATACACACCCATCGGATAATAAAGGCATCATGTAAGTTGTGTAAGAAGTTAACGAAGCCTGATGGTTATTCGATAGGACATTTTGTCAAGTAAGGGAAAATAGTATTGTTCGAAGATGATTTCAAATAAGTTATGGCATCAGATAAGGAGAAAAATGAGAAAATGGGGGCTTCTAGTTAATTAATAAACCACTAGGTATTGCGAAGAAGATCATAAAGGATTACTCGATATAACATAATCTTTTGAATGCATTGAAAATTGAAATGAATCTCGGTCACAAATGAAATTAATAAATTTATTTTTTGGCCTAAAGAAAATATGAGCTGTATATGACTGTTCTGATGGGCAGAGTTGTAGAATTTGGAGAATTGAGAATTATAGAGTTTCATCAAGTTGCCGAGTGAATTGTGGAGCTTGTTGAGGAGTTGAAGAACATGCAACCTTCATCATCAAAGAAACCAAGGGGGAAGAAATAGAAGGATTCCCCAATTGATGAGGTCACTAAGGAAAAAAAGATAAGGAGGGAGATGGTTGAGGGAAGACATTTAACACAATATTTTCTTGACCAATTTCCACTATCCACTCAGAGGTCGAAGAAGGTGAAGCAAGGGGAGGAAGGAATTGAGGATAAATGTGATGAAGTAGGAGATGTGTGGACTGCGCCTATGGGTTATGAATTTTTTATGTTTCATTATAGTAGGATGCTGGAGAGGACCTCAGTGTGCCATCCATGGAAGACAAATTTGGGAAGACTAGTTGTTCCAAATGTGTGTGTAAACATTAAATTGATGCAGGAAATTATCAAGGGTTACGATCCCAAAACTAAGGTTGTAAATGCAGCTTCCGACAAACCATTGATTTTCGTAAAAAAAGAAATTATGAAGGTTTTTCAGCTGGTGCCAGGTTATGAAGCCAATTTGAACATACCTGTAAAAGTTAGATAAACTTCTGTAGATTTAATATAAATTGTGAGAAATATAAACTCAAATGATTTTCTTGAATCGTAGAATGAAGACGACACTTTAGAAGCACTTTTAAATATCTATATTTTGTTGTGTTTTTCATTGTCAATGATCGTTGATATATATATATATATATATAT
>MU225952.1:3790824-3802939 GCA_018584345.1 Thuja plicata | reverse complement strand
TCTTCAATGATAATATTTAATTATTAATTTAAACCGATACATATTGGTGATAAAAAATATTATAGTTGGCTTGATTTAATGCATATATTTATTCACCGATAATGATCGGTTATCATATACATTGCTTAACTGATAGTAATCGGTTCTCACTGCTAAATGATAGTAAACGATTCTTATTATTGTTTAACCGATAATGATCGGTGTTTACACAACACTATGATATGAGTCGATACATGTATTAGTATCGATATAAATCGATAAACTCAAGTTTCATAATGATGGTCGATCGTAATTATCAGATTTTTTATATTTAGAAATAAATATATGTATATATATTAATAATAGCTACGAATATTATTAATATATATATGCATATATATTGAAGACATATTTTTCCATTAGTATGCAAGGGAAAATAGTTTTGAATCGTCGGTAACACCAACACTGAAAGACAGGTTTAGTGCAACCCGACAGACAGCTTCGCAAGGGAACTCGATGACACAGTTTACTAGTGCAACCCAAAAATGTTACAAGTGGAACCTGACAGAGTAACCGACAGAAGAAATTGACAAGTAGATTATAGTGTAACCCGATAGAACAGATAACATAGGAACCCGACAGATAGACTACAGAGCAACCCGAGCATAGTCTACCGAGAGACAGTTGAAATCCTGAGAAATGTGGATCTGACTTCCACGTCAGATAAATACTTGTATTTTTATATTTTGATTTTTGATTAGATTTAAAACCATTTCTTGAGGGACAAACAATGTAATTGTAATTGTTCTAATCAATTCAACTGATTGAAAACATGCAAACTAGGAGATCAAGGTCAAGTTGTAAACCTTTGATCATAGAGTTATCATTGTAATATGTGAAACTTATTTAGGTCAAAATTATTATATAAATAGATGTGCAATCAATCAAAACAATGCATGTGATGATGATTGTAGCTGAGGAACACATCTAAAGATCAAAGACAAATTTTTATGTAGAAGAACAACTAAAGATGGAATCAATTACCAAGAAAAAGATTCAAGGATACCAAGCAAAATAAAGGTATTAATCAGTCACTATAGGTGACACATCATATTGTAATATTTAATGGATCTGTATTTAGGAATTCTAGATTGCACATACTCAGGTCAATAAGTTTTTTTGACCACATTCTAATAGGTGTAGCAGATAGAAGAAATCCTTTGAAAAGGTGGATTTAAAAATCCTTTTGTAAATCTCTTAACCGAGGGCACACTTAATTATATTGCTAAATCTCTTAATAGAGTATACCTTAACCAGTATCAAAATTACTCCTAACAGGGTAGATCATTAGAAGTGATCAAACTTGTAAGCCTTAACTGACCTCTTCCATTGTGAAGATAATGAAGTTTTGTGGGTTTCATCCCCACCGCAGTTTTTACCTTCTAACAGGGGTTTTCTACGTTACCAAATCTTGTGTCATGTGTCTATACATTTCATGAATGTTTCTATGAATGTTTATATGCAAATTAAGTTTATGAATTGATATTACATGCATAAAGATATAAATGCTCTAATGGTCAGTAATGCAAGGAATTGATTACTAAAATGATTAAGGTTAATTAATAAAATTTTTAAGGGTACTGATTCACCCCTCCCCTCTCAGTACACACCATTCCATTATTCCAACAATTGGTATCAGAACTAGATCTCTTATATTGGAAAAGTTTAAATACTTAAGAGAAAAGATCATACAATGGAAAGGTATAAGCTAGACAAGAGTACTGAGAATCAGAAGTTAGAGATACAGATCTTCTATGAGAAATATAAAGAGGCTAGAATCAAGATGAGACAACTACTGGATGAAAGAAAGGTTATGGAATCTTGCTGCAATGAAATAGATTATCATGAAGAAGAGACACCTGATTTATTTGAGTCAACAGGATCTACATCTAGCAATATATCAGACACATCTGAAGGAAGCATCACAAGTCTGAATGAAATCAATCAACATCTGGCTGGACAAGTGAAATCATAGCAAATCAGTCAAGAGACATATATGGTAAGAATGATTGATTTTATGAATGATGCTAGACAAGTTGAGCAAGAAATAACACTAGCTATTGATGATAGGAGGAAGATAATTGAAAAAATACAAGAAAGAGAATAAAAAATACAAAGACTTACTGAATATCATCATGAGATCACCAATAAGATAGTTCTAATGAGTCAGGAAGAATCTGAATGAACATAGAACTCAATGGAAAATTAGAAGCTATCAATGAGCTAAGAGAAGAAAATGAAAAACTAAAGCATGAAGTAATAATTCAGCAACAACACAATGATATGATCAAGAAAGCTGAAGAAAGCACAAAAAGAATGGATGATTTTCTGGATGGACAAAGAAGAGTCAACAAAAATACTGGACTAGGGTATACTGAGCATAGAGAATCATCATACCAAGCTAATCCAAAAGATGTCTATACAAATGCAAGACCAAGAAAGCAGTCATGCAACTACTGTAGAAAACTAGGCCACACATCAAATGTTTGCAGGAGCAAAATCAAAGGTATTCCTAAATCCACACCTACATTCATTGGAAATTTTTATAACTATAACAAGAAAGGACATAAGGCATATGAATGTAGATCTAAGGTGAAACAACCAAAGAAGGAAACCTACATGGAAAAATAATATCCTACTTGAAAAATGCATGGGCACACAACTCTTGAATGCATGAAGAAGAAAAGGCAAGCATGGAAGCCTAAAGAATAAGAAACTGCTAATAACCCAAGAAGAGTCAGTAACTCATATGTTTTGGAATTACAACACTTGGACAAACTGCATAGCATGTGGTATATATGGTCACATAGCTACAAACTGCATGAGGAAATGGATGAGAAGGTCTAGAAGCTGGACTAACCCCAGAATGGCATGCTTACACTGTCATAAGGTTGGTCATCTAAGAAAGGACTACAAAGACTAAGTAATAGAGACAAGCACTTTTTCCAAAGGAAACACATTTGAAGACATCAGGAAGATGAGAAACAAAATGTGGAGGAAAGCTACAAATGTTGATAATGATGGACCAAGCAATAAAAATGGTGATACCTTATCCAATGGATCTGGTGACATCACCACCCCCACCTAAGCACGACAAGTAAGTATGGAACTGCACTATACCAAGTCATATTTTACATTAGTTCCATTATACATTGATAAAATGCCAAACTAGCATGAATTAAGATGCACTGTGGTATTACTTGTTATAAATCTGATAATCCAGTCCCGTCGGTCAATACATACTGAGAATCATCGATGTACATACAAAAGCCAAGTTACTAATGTAAACCGAGACTCATTTATAACCATGTAAAATACATTGAAGTCTTCGCCACATACCGAGCACCGTCGGTAAACGTGTGAAAAGTCAAGTGAGTTATCACTTACCCTGAGCCAAAAATTTGTGTGATACCCGAGCAACTCTGTCTTCGAACACCGAGAAGTGGGTAGAGCATTTATTACACCACTTAGGGTATCATCTATAAAAGGACAACAAAGACCTCATTTCATTCACCAACATTTGAGAGCAAAGAGAAGAGTGAAGCAGAGAAAAGTAGAGTGACCTAAGGCAAAAATATTGCAGAAAGATTTACAAGAACCTTCATAGATACTATGACAGATTCTGATCTTCAACAACTACAATAGAACAAGTGAGTAACTAGAATCACCAAGCTCACATATTGTTTTATGGGAAAAGCCCTAAATTAGCAAAATCATGGAAACCACATCCCGTGTAACCAAGATCAAGAACACAAAGGAGAAAATGGTTAATCTGATCAAGAACTCCACTTGTGAAGAACCAAAATACAAGTTCTATCTAGAGGTTGCTTCACAACCCGACAATGCTAGAGCATTTTCAGGAATACCACCTAGGGTTTTACTGATCAAGGATGTCTGATCATATATCCATTGAAAATTTGTAAAAATCAGAGACCTTGAGGTCGAACAAGCTTACAAGAAGATTTGCACAGATGGAACCATCAAGGATGAGCATAAACACATAAATGTAAAAGGGCTGAGAAATTCCCTAATGTTCCTGAGGGAGTTTAAAATTGAGTGGATTCAGATAGTACTGAGCAGGGTACATGATCGACAGATGTGGCTCAACAAACCAAAATTGATCACTAGGGATGTGATACACGCTATGACCGGTTATCCTATAACCGACAAGGCCAAGGAACTTAAACGTCCTCCTCTCCCTAAGATTGAGAAGATGACAGGTGTAGTATGGGATACCAAAGGATTGAAGGTTAACACCATCACCGATCCAAAACTAAAATTTGGTGCATGTGTACTAGGATACAAGATATACCAATCTAGCAAGTTAAACATCATAGCATGTGGAGCAGTTGACAATGCCCATAAGATTGTAAAAAAAGGTCTATAGTTGGATCTATCCGAGCTTGTACTGAAGTAGTTAGAGGAAAACATGGGGACAATCAGGTCTACAAAGTCCAATTTATGTAAGTTTGAATCATTTCTAATGAGTACATTTTTCTATTTCCAGAACTTCTTTCCATCCATCGGTAATGTCCACTGGGATACTACCCGACTAGTGACAATAGAAATCAGTGAATTCATCTAGTCACTAGGTGACAACTTTACATCAGTTATAGATGAATACTTCACTGGATTTAAGGAAAGAATGCAGAAAATAATGAGGATACCAGAACAACTGGTAAAAAAATATAAGACTACTATTTGTTTTATGGTGGACACAGATAACACCTTGATCAAAAAATCTATACCAAGGAAAAAATGGCTAGCACAACTTGAATATGAGATCAATACAGATCAAGCCACCAATGCCATTGAAGCATTGTTAAATAAACCATTGGACAAGTCACAACCAAGGTATGGAACCTATGAAGAGGATAAGGAAAGAATAAAGACTGGGCTAGTTGTGAAGAAGATTGACATAGAGAAAGACAAAATGGTAAAGACACTTAAGAAGAAGTTGTCAGTAGATGATGAAGAGTCAGAACAAAAGGATGACACCGAGGGACAGTCACCCATCAGTGAAGAAGAATGATTGAGTGACTCTGAATCTACAGAGTTTGATGCACCACCACCACAACCTACAAAGAAACCAAGGACTACTGCTAAATTTAGGACAAGAATTCAAACCACTAAAGATGAAAGCTCATCACTGGTAAAGAAAGGACAAGTGAGGACTTACAAAAGAAAATCCTCAAACTGGGAAAAGGCACCAACAAAAAGAAGAAAATTTATCATAACCAAGGAAGATATAGAAGGCATAGAACAAGAAGAAAAAATAATTAAGAATAAACTTCCTACTAAAATTGATGAGGTATGTGCATCAATCATCAAGACAAGTTCAATAACTGAGCCTAAGATTAGAAAATGGCTAACTCTGGATCCCGAGGATCAGAACAAGATAAAGGAAGCCATCATCATAATGATGAGTATATTCAAATATGTACCAATAAAGTTTGAATATAAGATGCCTAAATAAATTTTAGAAAGATTATCGGCAAGGTGGACATTTTCATTGAATGCTGAAAAAAAGACAAGGGAAAGAACCCTAGTTTTTGTTATGCCACCTGAGTCCAAAATGGAAGAAATTGAAGAAATTATGAAGTTACATTCCAAGAGTTTCTCAGCAAAATTGAGAGCTTAGAAAGTCTTACAGGGAAACTTCATTGATCTTGAAAAAGAAAGTGAGGATACTTGGAGGCAAATACTCAATGTACCTAAAAAGGATACAAGCCCTGAGTGAGTACTAGCACTCACCGACAAGCCACACAATGAAGAAAATCAGGCTATACCGAGCCCAGAGCACATTCTGATAAATGACTCTGAGAATGTCACTGAAGTTGAATTAAACACAGAGGCTGAAAAATCAATGGACAACATTCCTCAGATTTTGAAGTCATTACAGGACACAAGTGTCACAAATCAAGATGTGACAATAATCGATATCACTGAAGGAGACCCTGCCGAAGAAGCAAAGGTAGATGAAGATGTTATTGTTACCTCTGAGCAACCCAAAGAATATGACACAACAACAAATGCAACACAAGTGAATATACCAAGAAAAATGCCATTATTGATACAAGTTATCAATATAATGACAAAAATAAGAGATACAACACCGGAGCATGATGCAAGCATACCCGAAGATAAGGGTGAAGGGGAACATCAAAAAATAATTGATGAGCAGAATGTAATAAATGAAGAACCAAAAGAAACAGATGGAGGATAGAAAGATAAAGGTGAAGAAGAGAAGCAAGGTTATGCCACTCCCAAGGATATAGAAGGAGATGCTGCAAACAAACCTAAGGTTAATAAGGAGACATCTACACCAAACTGACATGTAGACACCAAGCAGAAACTAAAAGGCACAACACCACCAAAACCTTCATCAAGCACATCAGACCAAGCAAAGGAACTTGCTATGGTACTGAATATAGGTATCTCCACTACACATTCGAAGAAGAAGAAGAAGAATAAGAACCTAGTCACCCTAGATGAGATCATTGAAATACCAGACTATGATCTGAGGACATTGGATCCAGAGTCACTTACAAAGTATGCAAAACTTTGTAGAAGAAAATCTATCCAAGATAAGCTTAAAAAGGAAACAAAGGACACACAGGTACTTGAAACAACAAGAGATATACTACAACATATTGTACCTAATATAGGCATTGATCAAAATGCTTCTATCATTGATCAATTATCCATTCTTATAGAAGCCATCACATCACATAATGTGGATGTAGAGAAGGCAATAGAAGAATGAGAAGAAAAAAAGTACCAATACAAATTGACAGAGAAAATCAGCCAAGAAGTGGTTGAGAACAAGGTAAAGCTGTCTGAACTAGTCAATGCATTATAACCATTCATTTCAAAAGTTATAAACTTAGTTCAATAGTTATGCAAAATAGAGAATTCACTAAGGAGAATAGTGAAAATATTGCACAGATAGATACAAATATTACTGCTAGTGCATAAGGTCTCTCAACCACTAACAATGCAATCAAGTTGCATTATGAAAAGGTAATGGAAGTAAGGAAGTTGAGACTTAAGATTCAAGAGGCAGAATCAAAGTTCAGAGCTGAGGTAACTGAGCTATAGGCTCTACTCCTACCAAATCTCATACTACTACAACAACATATGACAATGACAAGACTATTGATTGCCACCCCAGAGATGTCTATCACCGACAACATCTATTATATGCATGCAAGAATTGCACTGGAACATATGGGCCTGGAACACCTTTAGGATAAGTGGGAGAAAATGATGGAAGAAATGAAGAACTCCCATTCCCACATTTTTGACAAGTTGTAAGTATTTACACCTTTGCCCTTACTATCAAAAAAGAGGGAAAATGATATGATAAAGGAAGAAAAAAAGGGGTGGAAAATGATATGATAAAGGAGGAAACAAAGGGGAAAATTATATGTCAAAGAGGGAATTGATAAGGTGATAGGGGGAGATGATAAGTATGTATATATGTAAATATACTATATCAGAGCATACGCATAGGGGGAGTCATAAATGACAAAGTGAACACATGGTGTACATACTAAACATTTTAGTTTTTGCACATATTAGTTTTTGATACTAATGTCAAATGGGGAGATTGAAGACATGTTTTTACATTAGTATGCAAGGGAAAATAGTTTTGAACCTTCAGTAACACCAACACTGAAAGATAGGTTTAGTGCAACTCGACAGACAACTTCATAAGAAAACTTGACAACATAGTTTATTAGTGCAACCAGAAAATGTTACAAGTGGAACCCGATAGAGTAACTTGACAGAGGAACCCGATAGAGGAACCTGACAAGCATATTACAGTGTAACATGATAGAATAGACAACAAAGGAACCTGATAGATAGACTATAGAGAAACTTGAGCACCAGTCTATCAAGTGTATATGTTAAATCTGGCCTTGTTATTCAACCATACACTTCAACATAGTCCTTGTTCATCAGCCACATACATAAGTGAATATGAGTTATTCATCCTGCATGCCTGTATGATTCGACCTGTTGCCTTCTATCTAGATGGGGTTTTGAATAGCTCTCAGAACAAGAGTCTCACAACCATAGACCAATCTAAGAATGAAGGATTTTTCTCCATGAATGTGATGCAAGATTAATCTAAAAACATGAAAGATGCAAGATTATTCTAAAAATTGAAATGAGATTAAACTAAGACATGATTGCAATGCAATTAATCTAAGAAATTGACATTAATCTATTGCAAAATGAGAGTTTTAAATAGAAATGAGATTATGAACTATGTAGCAGCAATTATTTATTCTAACAATGCATAAAAATGACTGGGGGGTTTGAATGAGAAATGGGAGCTCTTTTATAGATTGAGAGCCTGCTCAGAATAGCAAGTTTCCTTTTTGAAATAAAATAGATAGAAAAGCCAATTTAAATTAGCAAGCTTTCTTTAAAAGAAAATAATTAACTGTTTTCTCTTTGTTTTAACTATTTTCTTTTTGATTTTAACTGTTTTCTTTCTCTTTAAAGAACAGTTAATTCAAAGTTTCCATTTCTGAACTGAAGAGAAGATTTTTGAGAGAATATTTAATTAAATAAATAAAGTATGACCTCATAAATATATTTTTCTCAATTATTTGAATAATTAAATTTAATTATTGAAATGAGGATATTTATTTAATAATTAAATATTATTTAATTTCTTTTTATCTGTTTTAGCTAAAAGGGGTGAATTTAATTTAATTAAAGTGTACGCCTCTCTCAATCGTGGTTCGTGGTTCTCAAGCTTTCCAAAGGCGGGGGTTAGTAGGAACGGTTTTACAATGATAGAAATCAAGTACACAAGAACTACTAAAATGAATAAATGGAAATGTAACCAATAAAATGTACAAGCAATGAAAGGAAAATAAATGAATGCAAACCCGAAAGTGCTTGAAGCTTCTATTGTCTCTCTATAATCCTTCTGAAATGCTATTTTTGATGCTTAGTATTGGTGTGGATAGCGTCTATGACTTGAGAAGCGTCAAATTTTTTTTAATTGAAATGGGTGTGTGATCGCAAGATGGCTGGAATGCTAGAACCAAACTGACATAGTAATGGCGCACGAGAGCTTGAAATCCTGGATCCTTCAAATGGTTATGAAGGGTTTATTATATAGGAATTGGGGATGAAATGAATGGTTGAGATCAATCCCAGAGATAGGGAGATGAACGGTTGAGATTTAAAAGGAACTACAGAAGCTATCAGTAAACTCCACCTCTTCAATTGGAAAAGAGGAGATAGAGTTTGGTTGACTGAATAGCTAATTGTGAGTTACCTTTTAGAACTGAAGAGGTGGGTGGAGTTACCCATGTGAACTAAAGAGATGAGTGGAGTAACCCATGTGGATTGGAGAGATGGGTGGAGTAACCCATGTGATCTGATTGGAGTTATCTCTTTGAAGATAAATGAATATTTAATTCATTTATTTAATTAAAGTTTTCAACATGTGAGATAATTGAATTCTTTTTGATTTAGAATTGCTTTATTTGAATGAAATTAAATTAATTTAATTGAAATTTATTTTATTTGGAAGAATTTAATTAGTAAGTTTAAATATTTAAATTTAAACTATAGGAAATTGAATTTATTTAATTAATTAATGATAATTAATCAATTAAGGTTAATTAATTATTTAATTAATTTTGGGAATTTGATTAGATGATTTGGGGAATGAATTTAGAAGAAAATAGATGATTAATTAACAATTAAAAAACCATTAAATAATAGATGAAAATTAGTGTTTTTAATGTAAAGTCGCAAGCCTGTCTATTTTCGGGTGTCTACATTTGCCCCTCTTTGATGCGATGTGACTTGTCGTAGTGTGTCAAAGATTCTTTGATTTTGATCTTGCCCTAGCTTGCCCCAGCGATAGTAGGTGTATTTATGCCCCCTCAACAAATTTGAGCGAAAAGTCACGACATGAGCGTTAATTTGTTGAAACTGCAATTTTTGAATCTCGGTAGCTGACTGATTTGAAGAATGCTTAATATTGCCTCTAATATTGACTATCAAAGTTTTCAGGGACCGAGAAGAAAAATCAGATCTCCTAGAGAAATTAGGGTTTTTGGAAACCCCTATAAGTAGCCAAGAGAGCCATTCATTTGTCACATTGCCTTTTTGGAGCTCTTGAAATCTTGGTGAGTGTTTCTTTAGTTTTCTCTGCTTTTCGTCTTGTTTTCGTGCGATGGCAGGCCTACTTGGAGTCACTCATTTATCCGACTGGGTTCGGATGTATTAGAGACCACCTGGCGCAAGATGTCTGGTGAGTTTTCTTGATATTCCTGTCATTAATGCCTTTATTTATTGCTTTGAAAAATTTTGTTTTTTCAATTTCTGCATATGGTGCCGCAATCGTCTGCGGTTTTGCTGCAATTGCGGTTTGAATGCCGTAATTGCCGACCTAGTGCCGCAATTGATAAGTGTACCACACTGTCTATGTTTGCATGACACAATTGAAATTTATGTGCCGCAACTGACTGTTGTGTTTCAAAATTGCATAACAGGACCGCGTATGTAGGGTTTATTACCGTAATCACTTTTTTGTAACTGTTAGCCTGATTTCCTTGTCTCATTTATGCATATGCTAGTTTCTGACACTTCCCTGTATGACTGGTGCTAACATATTTCTATTTTATTGCTATGTGTAGTTCACCGGGAGGATTCTGCACTTTTGGGAGTCCAGACTGGTGGGTCTTGTTTACAGGTTCCAGTTCTTTGAGGATGAGAGGTCAGTTCTTAGGGACTTAGGGTTATATTGGATATGTTACATGCTAGAGATCATGATCAATAGGGGTATGATCTTGGCTCTTGTAGAGTGATGGCATTTGGAGACATGCACTTTCTGGACATGCACTTTCTAGTTACCCATTGGAGAGTGTACCGTTACATTGGAGGATGTGTACCATATCCTTCAACTTCTGATTCAGGGTGCACTTGTGGAGTATGCCACCCAACCTGGTATTGTTGCTTTGACAAAGCTTTCTAGATTACCCTGGGATCAGCCTAGTTTATCTAGTGCATATGATATTCCATGGTCCCAATTTGGCTTGGGCCTTGATAGGTATTCTACTTTACTAGGTAGTTTGATTTGTGGCATCTTATGCCCCGATCGTCGACTGCGTGGATTTTCTGTCGGCTTTGGTTCTGTGTTACAGAGTATGGTTTGGGATTGTACTATTTATGCATGGGGGCCATGCATGTTAGCTCATAATAAATTCCACATGTTCTACGTGGCTTACCTTAATGGTAAGTCACTCGGCTGTGGCACTACTCTCCTATAGATATGGGTGTGGAAGCACATTGCTATTTGCCTTCCTATTGGTACACATGCTCTACCTGCAGTTAGGCCATATGTTTTCATGTATGATGGATCCATCGTTCAGACCCACATGGGTCATCTATTATATCGACGTTAATAGTTAGACATTATTCCCTATTTCATTTGGAGGCCGTATAAAGGTTGCCCTATATAGGATGGAGAGGACATCCATCTTCCTTTTTTCCATCAGCAGAGATACCTAATTGGTCATGTGATAGACCATGTACATATGATTGAATTTCAAAACACCGACAGGGTGTTGCAACATTTTGGTGAGTAGCAGGATGTGTTTGAATCGTATGCATATTTTTCTTGTAGGTCGAGGGACTCTACCATCTGGGGTGGTGTTGTGTCACTTGATGCTACCCATACTGAGTTTGCAGGTTTACTTCCTGTTGCATGGACATGGCGATTGACTACTATAGATGTAGGTTTAAATTGTTTTTTACACACCTTTTGTTTAGTTTCTTTACTTCTCTTTAGTCTATCTACTCTATGATACGTTGCCTTCATCTGATGTGGTACTGATATTGAAATTTGATATTTTGTAAGCACTACTTCACAGTATGATGCTCATTGGGCACAAACCCAGCCAGTTGCACTTACATATGTCTCTCATCCTATTGCTAGGACTCTCATGAGGAGGTCCCATTAGGTACGATGAGGTAGGGGTGGTTGGGATGGAGGGAGGGATGGTGGCCGTGATAGAGGGAGGGTTGGAGGCTAAGA
>MU225952.1:3779453-3790770 GCA_018584345.1 Thuja plicata | reverse complement strand
TGATCCTAATCTTGGGGGTGTGGGTGGTGGAGTCCATACGAGGGGTGGACGTACTGGTGGTTGTACTAGTACTTAGTTGGTTTGAGTGCTATTTTGGAGGACAAGGAGGCAATGGAAGAGGAGGCACCCCAGTTAGTTTGGAGAGTACGTCAGTGTATTGGTTCTATTTTGGTGCCAAGGGCAGAGGATAGGGTGGTTGTAGAGGATGTGGATATTGAGATAGGGGACATAGATGTTGATGCCTTGGATGTTGAAAGTGCAGGGACTAGCTCATTGACTGGTAGTGGCAGTATTGGCAGCAGTACTAGGGAGAGTTCAGAGAGTGAGGATGACTCTTGGGTGGTGAGGGAGAGTGGGGATGAGGGATTGGGGGACAGGACCAAGGAGGGAGATATGGATGTGGCCATGGGAGGTATGGAGGTGGATCCCTTAGAGTTGGAGTGGATTACTTAGTAGGTATAGGATTTATAGGCCAGACTTGCTTCTTCTAATGTCTGTGCCATGACTCTAGAGGTGAAAGTTACTGCAGCTAAGGCTAGAGAGCGATAAGCTTGAGATGAGGTCCATTCATTTATTGATAGTGTACAAGATGCTTCACACCGAGATGTTTTGGACCGTTACTATAGATCTGGGCATGATGCTCAGAGAGAGATTCAGTATTGGAGATGCCATTATGAGGGTGCAATTCCTGCTAATCAGAGAGTACCCAGTTATAGAGCCTCTCAAATATCTAGTAGGCTCAAAGATCATAGAGTAGTGTTGTTGGAGCTCCTAGTTCATCACAGAGACTGGCTACTGATATGCCACCCCCTCGTCCACCTCCTGGCAAGGGTGGGGGTAGCACATGCTGATTTTGGTGCTTCTCCTATTTTGTATCATGTACCATTTTTGTAGTGATGTTCATTTGATATACTCTGAGTCTTATCCATTTTTTTATCCCGACACACTGATATTTATTGATATATGTTGACTACGTTCCTTTGTTCAGACTTGCGACCATTCATTGTACTCAATTATTTTGATTTATATGAGATGCAGCTAGTGTTTTTGATATGATGTGCATTGGTTTACTTGCTATATGTATGATTGCACATGATTTGGTTTTAAAAATGTATATGCAATATGATTCTAATAAGTAGACTCGTAGATGGATGATTTACTTTTCCTATGATACAGACATGTTTATGCAGGATTGTGGAAATGAAATGCATGTTTATATGAGATGTTTATGGATGCATGTGATTTATGATTTACCATGTATGCAACTACTATGTTTTTTTCAATTCTTTGATGCATGTAAATGGAATGAATGCAATCTATAAGGCACAAAATATCTGAGTAATGCATGTGTTAATTAGAAAGAATTTAGTTTGGATAGATGTTCTCTGGGATTGATCTAATAGACATGGAATGATAGAAAAGGATTTTTTTCTTTTTTGATAGATATGAATTGATAGAAAGGATGAGTGTCCCTAGTCGCTACCCCTGTTTCCAATATTTGTCATCATTGCATCTTTTTTTGTTTTTTGAAATTCCGAAGAGTGTCCAATGCATCCAGATCACATACCACCTAGATACCGCCACGACCTCTTGATAAGCGAAATGAGTAGAGAGATTGAATAGAAAGAGAACTTAGTGCACCCAAATATTGACCATCTGGGTTCAGATATGTTCCGTATTTGAAAAGAAAGAGAGCCAAAAGCATCCAGATATTGACCATCTAGATACCACTTTGTCCTCTGAATAAGCTGAAAAAAGGAAACCAAGAAAGAACTCCTATGCACCCAGAGTCCATTTAGATAATACCGTGAGCTCTTGATTCCGTAAATAAAAGCCAACGCAAACAATATAGAACTCCTACGACCCTAGAGTCCATTTGGATAGCATCGCGAGCTCTTGATTGTAAAATAAAAGAAAATACCATAGAAACCAAGATAGAAATATAATGCATCAGAGTCCATCTGAATACACCGCGAGCTCTTGATTCTATAAACTAAAAAAGAAAAATAAAAGAGAAGGAATGTCCAATTCTTTCCTAGGGTTAAGCTCAGATCGTGGAACTATGTGGCTGCTAGATAAGTGAAAATGCCTACCGCATTTATCCTAAATCATCATGGCCCTGAAATTGAAGTGAACATTCAACAGACAATAATCAAAGAAAATAAGTCATGATCTATCATAGCTACCCTCCTCACATGGTGGATCGTAGAGTAGCGTAAGAACATAACCATGAAATATAGACTGACATCTGACCAACTAAATGACCTAGTCAACATTTTTGGATGGTACCTTGATGCAGTTGGATTCTCTTTATTGGATCGACTCTTTGGATAGCCTTGATTGGCTTGATTGCTTGAGTGTGTCTGGTTTTAGTAATAGGTGACTTGTATAAGACTGACCTGTCTGGTTTGAGCGTATCCATCACTATGTAAGACAATTGATAGGAATGATTGATTGATTGTTTTGGTAGCTGATCAAGCTGTGTTAGATGGGCCCAATGCTAATTCACAAAGCTCATGATTGTGACAATTGATAGCTTGGCTTGGTCGTTAGTTGCTTGTTGATTGATTTGATAGATTGATAAAGTTGTGTCAGATGAGCCCAATGCTGATTCACAAAGGTCATGATTGTGATATTGATTGACTGGGCATGATTTCCCTTTGCTCTCTTGATAACCGAGTTGGCTTTATTGCTTGGGATTTTACAAATTTTTGATTGTTTTTGATGAAGATTGATTTTCTCAGAACTTTTTGATCTTTTTAGGATTTTTGATGAGTTCTTTGATTTTTAGGGATTTTTTCAGGACATTTAGAATAGCCCCCTAGTCTAGTGGACTAGTACTAACCATGGATAAGTGCTTGGTGCTCAGAGGGGAATGTGCTTCTGGATATAGCTTGGGTAGTTAGTCTTGCATTTGAAGTGTGCTCAAGCTTTTGATCTTGGAGTTCATTGATGGTGAAGATGGATTTGGACACTTGGCGCCTATTTGATAGGTTTTCACAAAGGTACCTACTCAATAGCACCTGTTTTCCAAGTTTTCACTAAGAGAGCGATTTTGTTTCTCTTTAATTTTTTACTTTTTTTGTTTTTTTTTGTTGTCCCGAAGGTGCCTGTTTGCCAGGTTTTCACCAAGGTAACATTTTGTATTTTTTGATTTTTTTTGGTATTTTCTAGATATGTAGATAGGTGCCTTAACCATAGACACCTCAAGGATAGAACCTCTTAAGGTGAATTCTATTGATGTATCCAGGGATCTGATCTCCTTCTGGTGTCGCCAGTATGAATGCCCCACTCTGAGTAGAGTTGACAATGACAAATGGTCCTAGCAAGTTAGGCTCAAACTTTCCGGGTTTGACTTGCTCTGCTTGGTTCTTTTGATTTTCCATGAGGACAAGGTCTCCTATTTCAAATGTTCATGACCTAACATTCTTGTGATAGTTCCTTCTAAGGTGATTCTGATAGCCTTGTAAGTGGTTGAAAGTATGTTGTTTTCTTTCATCTAGTAACTCTAGTTCACTGAGCCTTGCTACTCTGTAGTCTTCATCTGTAATCAGGTTCTTCAATGAAATCCTTAGGGATGGGATTTACACTTTGAGGGGTAGTACTACCTTTGATCCATAGACTAGGGAGAAAGGAGTGGCTCCTATAGGTGTTTTCATGCTAGTTCTATATGCCCATAATGTGGGACTAAGTTGTAAATGCCAGTCTCATCCTGATTCATTCACTGTTTTCTTCAAGATTTTCAAAATTGTTTTGTTTGTATCTTTAGCTTGGTTGTTCCCTTGAGGATAATAAAATGAAGAGAAACCTTGTTTGATATGGAACTATTCACAGAGCTCTTCCACATCTTTGTTTTGGAAAGGCATACCATTATCTGTCATAATAGTTTGAGGGACCCTGTATCGACAGATGATGTGGTTAAGTATGAACATTGATATCTGATTTCCAGTAATGTAAGTGAGGGGAATTGCTTCCACCCACTTAGTGAAGTAATCTGTTGCTGCTATGATGTATTTGTGTCCATTTGCTGAAGAAGGTGTTATTTTTCCCACTAGGTCAAATCCCCACATAGATTTTTTTCAGATTGCCCCCAATCTAGCAAGGCAAGGAAATTATGGATTGATGGATGAATGGGTAGATGGATGAAGGTCAAAGGTCTCTTAGTATGTCTTGAAGTTGTTTGGATGCCAAGGACTATCCTTAGGATGAGATAACATATTTCTCTGTAAGATAAGGGACAGGACATGACAAGATAAGATAAAGACATGGTGCATTGATTGACATGTGGTTGACAAGAGTGGACATGTCAAGAGGATGCTGAAAATAGGTTTTACATTTTTTTTTGTATTTTCTATCAAGATCATGAGAGGGAGTTTGATAGGATAATGATAGGACATGGATAGGGAGAACAAGATCAAGAATGGACAAGGGGAAGGGATATGGATTCAAGAATGTGAAAAGATAGGAAATATAGACCATAGGGATGTGGACAATATGAAACATATAGGACATGTGATGTTTCTAGGGAGATCCCTAGCCTTGTCAATTTCAAAGTTTGAAAAATATGGATGTTGATAAGATAAGGGATATGAGGGATATAGGTTAATGGAGGAAATGAAAGGGATATGATATGATAGGAAAATATGTATGGAACATGCCGCCATGTATGGAATGCAAGAGGTTCACAGATTACACATGATGCTTGTTTGCCTGGTTTTCATCATGGTACTTGCCCAATGCGCCTATTTGCTAGGTTTTCACTAGTGGACAAATATTTCTCTCTCTCTCTCTCTCTCTCTCTCTCTCTCTCTCTTTTCTTCTCTATTTTTTTGACTTTTTTTGGAAGATAATATACTCGTGATAGGAAATGGAGGAAGGACTTAAGCATCTTGCTCTTTAGATTGTAACCTTGTAATATGTGTTATAATAGATCATGGCTATTTAAGGCATGCTCAAAGATGTTGATATGGTGATGGAAAAGGGTGATAAAATGGATGAAGTGGGATAGGGTAATGCTTTATGCGCAGGAATGGATAAGAGGATGGATGGAAGACTGGAATATATGTGTTGGATAATGGAGGAATTGCGAGAATAATTGATTTTGAGTGGATGACTATGTGGGAATGAACAACATTGGCACACACCTTGAGGGGTGATAGAGTGATGGAGGAAAAAGAGATTTTGTATTTGATGGGAGAAAAGGAGATTTTGGACTTGATGGAGGAATGTTTATGAATTTTGCAACATAAGGACCCAAAATGGATTTGGAAGGTTGGAGGTGTTTAAATGGATAGATAGAAGTTTTGGATGCCAAATTGGATTTTTCTTTGGGATACTGTGCTTCAAGAAGATTCTTAGGAATCCACATGGATTTTGATTTTTTATTCTTTTGTGGGCCCTTAGAATGCATTATTTCTATAATATATTTAGAAACCCATATTGATTTTGAATTTTCTTTTTTCTCAAGGGGCCTTTGAGGCCTTTTGGACATTTCTTTTTCCTTTCGGATCATATTTTTCTTTGTTTTTGCATGTTGATTAGACTGGACATGTTGATCCTTGACTGTATGTGGATTTTTCAACTTATGGAACTTATGTTTGGCATCCAAATTGCTTGAAAGGAGAATGTGATTCATGGATGGATAATAATGGTATGGAGACCTTTTGGATGGGTGGAAGGTTGTCCAAGATGTGTGCCTTTGATGACCTTGATTTAGGAAAGGAGAAGTGGATTGTGAACTAGTGGATGGAGGAATATATGGACCTAAGATGGATGGAAGGGGTGAAGGGGATGGTATACATTTGGATTTGGATTTGGAAGGGGTACTAACATCTTGAGAATGAGTTTTGTTATGGAGGCCATGACCATTAGAATTTTCTTTGATATGAAAGGGTTTTAATGTACTTTGTTCATGGAGGTCTAAACTTTTTACTTGATAATGCTTTCTTTGACCATTAGGATACTTTCTAAAAGGCGCGAGTCCATTTTGAAGTGGATATGATATGGAAGAAACAATAGGATCATGAAGTGGACCAGAACAGATGGAAGTAGAGGAATCCATTTGAAATGTATGGGGTTCATGAACAACTTGCATAAATGTGTTGGGATCATGAGGGGGATCAGGAGGAATGAAAGTATCTTGTGATGGAATAGGAGCAGTGATAAGATCATTTGGTAGGATATGCTATTATGGAGAAGATGGAGGATTAGGAAGTGAAGATAAAGGAATCATAGGATCATGAGGAGGATCTGGACAGATGATGGGATCTTGTTGTGGAGATGAAGGTGAAGGGATACTTTGATCTTGACTAGGAAGAGGTGTTGGAAAGTTGACTTCCTGAGGAAGCATGAATTATATTGTGTTGTCAATCATGGCAACAAAGTCATACTAAGTTTTTGTCAAAGATAACTTAGAAGATAAAATGACTAAGTACAGAAAATAGGACAGACAAAGAGATACAGAGATCAACACATCAACGCACATGTTAGAGATCACACCAAAACATGCATGCTTAGATGTATACTCTATGGTGTATATAAATGCTAGATCCAAACATGTAGAGTATGAAACATTAGTACGGAAAAGATACAGACAGATTAGTACACTGCAGTCTAGGAAATAGTCCAGAATACAGAGCACAGAAGCTGACTATTGTTTTGGTCAGCGTGTATTATTTTGTGATGTTAAGACTATGTGCCTTTAGTTATAAGTTTTTTATGATGTAATTAATGTTTTTGTAAACACGCTTGAGCCAACTTGTTCGAAAGCATTGTTTATTTTGTTAAGAGGCCGACTAAGTGTTATGTTTTGGGTCGCACCTATTTGTTTGTAAAGATATAAGTATGTAATGTATTGTTATGTTACAACGTGCAAGAGAAGTCGATTATTGTGTAAGAAGAAGTTATAGAGGGATAGTATAATGAAGTCAGAAGATGATATAGCTCTTTGAAGGAGTAAGAGCATCCACGCATACGCGGAATTGATCAGACAATAGTGTCACTACAATAGTTCATCTTTGATATAGTGCATATCAACATTAAGAGGGTTGTAGCCTTCATATTATTTGGGCAGTGAGCCTAGGTAGTGAGCCATACACCCCTAATAGGGTTTTTGTAAAAGACTCCTAACAGGGTTTGACCTTTAACCAGGTCATTGTCCTCAAATTGTAAAGACTGCTTCTAACAGGGCAAAGGAACTTTAATAGGTTCATTATACCTAGTAAAATATTTTGTGGGTACTAATCCCCACCAGAGTTTTCCTCTGATCAAGGTTATCTATAATCATATCTTGTGTTATGTGTTCTTGTGCTATGATTCTTTGAATGCACATTTGATATATGTTTAATTGGCTGAAATATAATTAATTGATAAACACTGATTCACCCCCCCTCTCAGTGTTTATAACAATTGGTATTAGAGATCTGGTCCTCTAAATTAAAGTTTAACCACTTGAGGAGATCATGGACTCAGCTGAAGCAAAACATTTGAAAAAGAATCTTGAAGCAGCTCTTGAAGATCTTGACAGATTAGAGAAAGAAAATGAAGAACTAAGATTGAAAAATGATGGCTCTCGAATACTTATCAAAAGGATAAGAAAAGATTTGAAAGATTGTTCTACAAGTGATCTAGGACAAATGGTCAAAAAGATTAATGAAGAGAATAAATCTCTAAATGATAAACTTGAAGATCTGGAGGAATAGATTACAGATAGCTAGAACACCATTGAAGACAAGATCAAAGAAAGCAAACAATTAGAAGATGAACTTTTGTAGGCAAACATGAAAGTCTTGGAATTGGAAAACATGAAGAAGAAGTTGGAATCTGAATTAATAGAAGCAAAGGATAAGATTGATAAACTCCACACAAGTTCTGATTTCATTCAATCCCAGCTCAATGTGCAAATAAAAAAGGGGAACACTACTGGTCTTGGATTCAGTAGAGCACAAGATGAAATAAAATCATCACAAGAGAAAGAAAAAACACTTGAAGCATCTTCAGAAGCTAAGAAAGTTGAAAATACTATAGAGGTTATATCTGAACCACCTAAAAGGGAAATCAAACAAGTTAACAGAACTTGTTATGCATGCAATAAACATGGGCATTTGGCAAGAGATTGCAAACAAGTAAGACCATTTAATGGTTATCATTTCTCTTGTAATAAATTTGGTCACAGGGCTATACATTGCAGAACTCAGTCACAACAAAATCAAAGAAGAATGAATCAAAACAATCAACCTTAAAAGAACTTGCAAAACACTACATGTCAGATATGCAACTACAATGGACACACAACAAAGCAATGCAGCATGATGAAGAAAAACACCAGACCTCCTATCATTTGTCACACATGTGGAAAGGCTGGACATATCACAAAGTTTTGTAGATCCAAAACTCAGAAGCAAGATGAACCTAAAAAGTCTCTATTTGAAGAGAAAGGAGAAGTCAATTTTTTCAAAGCAAATGAAGATTCAAGAAAAGTTTGGGTTGAAGTAAAGAAGGACAAAGATGTTGACAAAGTAGTTGATGCATCCACAGTGGATGCACCCTCTACTTCTTCTTGAATAGACATTCTTGGTCTTAGGGGGAGCTATTCTAGCTCAGAACCCCTACATAGTTGGTATACTCACATCAGAGTATGCACCTTTGGATTCATGGTTAAAAGCTCAGATTACAGCTATATGCATTCATGCATTATCTGAAATGCATCAGGATCAAAGTTTGAAAATCTCTATGTATGGTTGCAAGTATTAAATGCGGTAGATTGTATAAAAAGGAATTTGTATTCAATCATTCTCACATTTACATTTGAAGAGAAAGAAATTGAAGAGCATTGGAGCACTAAGACATCCAGGCATGAAGGCATAGCAATTTGAAAGTTGGAACGAATGGTTAATCAGTTTGAAATGAAGCCCTAGCCGTCGCGCCATTCCAGAATTTCATGAAAACCCTACATAAGCAAACAAACAAGTAAGTATGGCGACCCCAGTTGTGTTTGATGTAGCAGAGAGGAAGAGATTCATATTTAAGAAGCATCCATTTAAATCCATACTGGATGATGTGGAAGGGGCTTTCTCCAAAACCCCGCTTGGCGTTGTTCACGTGGAAGATATCCGTGCGTACATTTATTATAAAAATGAATCATTAGGAGATGATAATATAGCTTCACACATGGCATCAATGCTAAATAAAGACTTCACATTCAAAGATGAGTTCATGCACTTACAAGGTAACCCTATTGTTGAGTATTCGAATGCACATGAGTTTGAAGAACCAAAATGGGTGAAAATTCTGTTAAGCAGAATTCATGATGATCTTTTCTAGATTGGAGATGCCCCAGTTTGAATCACTATTGAACTAATCCATCAGTTAACCGGACTTCCAATGACTGGACCTATGCTTCCCACTGGCAAGGATGTCAAGAAAAAAATTGAGAAATTTTGTTTGTCTAAGAGTGATAGGCGTGGAATGACAATTGACCCTATCAAGGAAGACGACATTAAACTCATGACTATGATAATTGGATACAAGTTTCACCATGCAAGCAGGTTGAATAGTGTCTCTATTGCAACAGTTCTTGCAACTATTAGAATAGTGAAGGATAACACCCAATACAACCTATGTGAGATCTTGCGCGGTGAATTGATTGACAACATTAGAATTATCAAACATGATAGAAGAAAAACATTCAGGTTTGGATCTGTAATCATCTATTTGTATCATCATATAGTAGGAAAGATTGCAGACCTCTATCTAGAAAAAGGAAAACCTATAATGACACAAATATCTCTTAAGGCCACCTTAGAGAGCAGTGTAAGAAATACAAAGGACATGGATATAAAGATATTCAGGGTTAAAATGCAGAGCAGGGTCAGACTATCTGAGAAGATAGTTGACAAGTACAAGGATACAATTTGTTTTATGGTAGAAACAAATTGCACATGCATGGAGGCTATTGAGCCTAGAACTAAGTGGATTCATTCACTAGGGTATGAGGTTGAAGACCATGTGTTAGAAGGATATGCGCAGGTCTTATTGTCAGCACCTAAAGACCCAAATGAACCTAGATGGGGCACCTACAGAGAAAAGCCTGAAAAAGTGGATATTGAACTACAACTTGCTGTTAACAAGAGGAAAGCATCTAGAATGACATCCAACATTTTGAAGAAACATGGAGTCACACAAGAAGATTTGGATAAGGAAAAAGAAGCCAAAATTGCACAAGTTAAAATTGAGAAAACTGTTGAAACTCTGAAGAAGAAGCAGAAGAAAAATGAGGAGAGTACAACTACACCTACCACAACCATTAATCTAGACACTTCTCCACCTTTTGTACCTAGCAAGAAACCAAGAGGAAGGAAGCAAGCAGCTATAAATCATCCATTCTCAAGAGCTACTCGGAGCAAAGCTAAGAATATTCAAGCTCCTCCTGAGGTAGGCTTTAGACCCAGCCTAAATATCTTTAAGAACATGATTATAAATGAAGGAAGATTGGATACACTTTCCAAAGTCTATGACAAATATCAAGAAATTGATAAGACTGTGATACATTCTATGGTCATATCTCATATGATCAAGTTTAATAAATTAGTTCTTGAACTTAAGACAGTAATACCAAATCAATTATGGAACATATTGGAGATCATGAAAAGACATGATATAGAAGAAGACATGAAGATTAGAGAAGGAACCTTGGATACTCTTCTTCCTGTTTGTTCACATGATGAGAAGGCTATTCTGTTAGATCTAGTAAAGCCTCATCTCCGTAGTAAGACAAGAACTCTATAGATTATGAACAAAGAATATGAGCAGGTTGGAAAGGAGACTAAAAAGGCATTTGCACAAGTATTTATGGACAGACATATGTATCCACCAATGACACCTAAAACAAAGGTCACCCTAGCTCCTCCAAAATAGGTTACAACTCTAGAAATTTAGATTGCACCTATGACAAGTCCACAAGATTCAGTGCCCATAGTAACAATGACTTCTGAGACAACTAAAGATACAGAAGATACTATAATAGTTGACAATGTCAAGATATCTATGAAAACTTCTGATAATGATATGAATAAGGTTGATGAAACAATGAACACAAATGACACATCTCTATAATAGACTGAATTTCCTTCCATTGATCCAATAGACTTGGATAAGGAGGAAGATAATCAAGGTAATGAGACACTAGTGAAAGAGATTCATGTCAAAAGTGAATGTGTTGACACAAGTCAGAATACTATTTTCTCAACATCCACTCAACCATCTACATCATTGTTGTCAAGGTTAACTCCTGACTCAACAAGTTTAGATGCATGGGGAG
>MU225952.1:3765605-3777490 GCA_018584345.1 Thuja plicata | reverse complement strand
GATCAAGGTTCTCCGTAATCATATCTTGTGTTATGTGTTCTTGTGTTATGATTCTTTGAATGCACATTTGATATATGTTTAATTGGCTGAAATATAATTAATTGATAAACACTGATTCACCCCCCCCTCTTAGCATTTCTAACAAGAGGACTATCAGACTCTATTTTAGGTGTGAATTTCTCTTGACTGTGAATGGAATCCTTCGAAGGAATGGGAAGGATGTCATGATATTTCTTAGGCATGGGAAGTGGAAGGTCCATAAGACTTTGAATGAAACTTTTTTCTTGGGATGGAAGGGGATCAGCTTGGATAGGATGATCAAGGATAGTGGAATCTTTGTGAGTTTCTAGAAGTATAAGATCTTGGTCAAAAACTACACAGGTTTGGTCATTCTTTGGATCTTGATCTTGGTTTTATTTAGAACTTATTTCTTCATGCTTTGCATCATCCTCTTGACATAGGATATCAATTGGAATATGTATGGTAGATTCTTGGAAGGGTTCAATGTTTTGACATGAGGGAGAAGGATTTTGAATGGGACTCTCTGGAGTGGGTTCGTTTAGGAATGGAGCACATGATGGCATTGGATCTAGGATAGTTGAGTCATAAAACAGATTAGCATTGAAGTCTATTGTGGATAGCCCTTGGGAGGTCTCATATCTAGATATATCATTTCATAGGAATGGAAAATCTTTCTCTTGTGACTCTTCAGGAGATGAAGGACTAATGGGAAACATAGAGGCTTCTTGTGGGACAACTTCTTCATAGGAGATAGATGTTTCAACAATGTTATTGTTTTGAAATGGGCCCTTGCTAGACATGAGTAGATGAATTTGATCTTGCTTAATAGTAGAATGATGTCTATGAACTAGATTTTGAATTAAACTCTTGAAAGGTTTAGATTGGTCTCCCAAAGATGACATATTTTCAATTGTGTTTATTTGGGAAATCATCGGAGGTGGATTTGAGGAAATAAGAGAACATTCATTGACTTGTGATGTGATATGAGATATATAGTCCATAGAGTAGGGATATAAGTCCTCTGCGGTGTAGGATTTAGTCTGCCCTTGATTTTGCACATCCATCATTTGGGTTTGAAGGGTTTTCACTTGTTGGATCAACATGTCTATTGGAGATTGAGGATGATGTGTGATGTTGTACCTCTATGCCATAGTAGGTATGAAGCTGCACCTCTATGGTCCTTGAGTAGAAACATAGGACCTCGTCCTTGGGACTTGATATTGATTTCCCAACACATGATTCTGAAATAGGGGCACGTGAGTGGCCCAAGGTTGGTTCTGTTGTTTTTTCTATGGTTGGGGATGTTTTTGTTGTTGAAGCTGGGGTTGATATTGCTGGGGTTGAGGTTGTTGTTGCTGAAGTTAGGGTTCCTGCTGCTGGGGTTGATATTTCTGGGTTTGAGGTTGTTGCTGCTAAAGCTTGGGTTGCTGTTGCTGGTGTTGATATTCCTGGGGTTGAGGTTGTTGCTACTAAAGATGGGGTTGCTGATACTGAAGCTAGGGTTGAGGTTGTTGCTAAGTGAGCAAAGGCGTAACCTTGGGTGGGCATTGACTGAAAGTTAGACCTGTAGAGATGGATCCTTGTGGGAATGATGTGTTGACCCCAAGGCTAGTAGGGATTGACTGTGGTAGCGGTATGGTGGATAAGAAGTTGTTGCTTTTTGGTGGGATAGAAGGCATAGCATGAGAGCTTGATTGACCAAACCATAAGGCCAAAGGTGGAGGCATACTAGTGACCATGGGTGCACTTAGTTGGTAGCCTGTCATGCTTTGTGTGGAAGATGTGCTTGCATGGTTTGCATAGTTGGTTTGATTGGGTATTGTCTGTGCCAATGTTAGTGTTGTCAAGGGTGGGAAGATTTGAGAAACCACAGGTAGTGTTTGAGAGGGATGAGTAGTGTTTTGACCTGCAAGAGGGTTTTTGGGCCATATGGTTGACACACTGAATTCAACGTGGAGTTTCACTCCCTTCTTTATCAGCATGGATAAGAAATGTTTGGGGTTCCTCTCTACAACAATGTCAACCACTTGTGTGGAATGGGCATCTTTCTCTATATCTTTGAGCTCCTCTTCTGTGACATTTTGGAATACAATTGACCCACGAGGATGTTTAGTGAATAGAGCAAGACTAGTATTTGTGAAAGGATCATCCTCTCACTCTATTTCCCAAGTAGGGAATTTGTTGATATATGAATCATCAGGTTGTGTTCTAGCCTTCGACCTTGTGTAAGGCCCTCCATGAGGTGTTTGAGACATAGTGTGGTCTATATTTTGTAACTAAAACAAGTGATATAAAGCAAACAAAAAGGATAAAATTTCTAAGGAAGTCTGAGTTATGTTTTGGACAAGGGTAATTCTAAGGACATATGTTGATATATCTTGATCACAAAGTGGTGATGTTGTAAAAGATAAGATTTGTCGACCTTTGCCTAGGACAAAGTCACTTGATAGAGATAATGATGATGTTTGACATGATGAGATCAAGATATTTCGAGTCTGAGATTTTGAACTAACAATATTTTAGACAATAATCATGCTTTTCAAAGAAGGAATTATCTTCAATGTTTAGAGATTTACACAATGTTCTTCACATTTTTCTGGGATAGACACAAAATGAAGAGTTCTTTTAGGGTTTTTAGGTCAAAAAAAGAATAAAGTATCTCTGGTCAATTGGGGCACAACTCCACTGATTGTGGCAAAGTGAATGGTCGATTGCAGTACTTTATCACCAATTACGGTAATAAATAGGTTGATTATGGCACTAAACAAGTTAACTACGGTAGACTTATGTCAATTGCGGCAAAATGCGGGCAATTGCGGTAAAAGGGGAACAATCTCAAAAAGACAAGAGGATAAGTATGATTGTATAAAAATTTTGATATTCTAGAACAAAGATTCTAATTTGCAAGACAGTTGATGTTGAAAACCCTAGACTTTAACACGTTTGACTTGTTTTGATAGCTGGGTGTTTGTTTTGCATTTTAGAAACTGATCAAAGAACAAGCACAACAGACACTATGTTTTGAAGAATGAAGACTGACAATGTGTATGTTATACAACTTTTTCAAGTTGCAATGTTATCATGAGGTCTCAACAATGAATAGTCAGATTAATCTAGGTCAATGGCTTCAAAATAAAATGTTATAGGCCCAATGCTTGAATGTCCGTTAGCTCACACAACAATTGTCACACTACTAGGACACGAAGGTCCACGACGTAGGTGCCCATATTTTTTCCATTGCCAGGTATTGTTGCCATGGAGTGAAGATCTCTTTTACTACACAAATATCGTGGGACACATATGTTGGGAATCTTGGGGGGAAATTCTGCAACCCCTTGCACTATAATAGGGTACCTGTTTGGAGGTAAATCGGGTTGGCCTCTAATTAACAAGGTTGTAGTAAGGGTCTGTGGCATCTATCCAATTGGTTTGTACGTGTGTGACTCACTTAAGAGCCTAGTTGACCATGCTGGCTCCTTAGGGATATTCACCCAATCCAGACTATCATCAACACACCTCACCCGGGCTTGGCTAGATAAGACAGAACTTTGGTTCGCGCCTTGTTTGTATATCGATAAGAAGGATTACCAGTTTAAGGTTGTTCTTCGAGGAAGAAGCGCATTCCTCGGATAGGCCTTTCTAAAAAAGTATAAAGGTGTTTAATCTAACAGATTGTGCAAGTGAACCCAAAACTCAAGACACAAGGTAAATGAATTAAGCTCCGAAAGTTTGAAATGTGAACTAAGCTACACCACCATATAAGCACGAGTGTTCAGTTTTAAAGCCCAAAGTAGGTGATGATTTTCTTGTTTGATTTTAAAAGCACCAAATTGAAAGATTTTTTGCCTTTGTTCAATTGTTAACCACCATGTCAATTTTAAGAATCAAATTGGAAAAGTGAGATTTGTGATGTTTGGCATGCAATGTTCCTTTTAAGCACTAAAATAACAAATGAGTTAATTTTAGTTGCTTTGTTAAATCTATTTCCAATGCCACAAGCTGAAACAACAAGGTTAGTAACACATGCTGAATCCTAAAATTTGACTAAGTCTGATTTTTTTCTTAAATCTTCCAAAATTTAGATTTTGCATTTTAACTTCTAGAGATCTGAAACCACTCTCAAACAACCTGGAAGTATATATTTAAAATATAACTTAAAGTATAAGAAAGGTTATATTTTAAATATTTCAAATAAAATTTTAGAAGCTGATAATTGCAAAGCATAAATACGTTCCCTCAATTGCGACAAAGTTTTGGCTATTGCGGCAACCTTTTAGCGATTGCGGCAAACTTTTGGCGATTGCTGTAAAGTTCTGTCAATTGCGGCACAATACTCTCAGTTGCAAAAATATGCGGGCGATTGCGGCACAGATTGATCAATTGCGAAACAATACTAGAAATAGAGAATAAAAAATGACAGAAAAAAATTGTGAAACCCTCAAATCAATTGCGACATTAAACCAGTCAATGGCGGCACTATTTCGTCAATTATGACAAAATACCAGCAATTGTGAAATTATACAGATATCAAGAAAATGATGGAAAATGAGGTCTGCAACCATACGACTGAGGTGAAAGGATTCTGTATATTGTATGCAACAGATATTCAGGTTGTTTGCTTCACGCTGGGCTCACCAAAATGTATGCCTCTCTCAATCATGATCTCTGGTTCCCAAGCTTTCCAAAGACGGGGATTAGTAGCAACAGTTTTACAATGATAGAAATCAAGTACACAAGAACTACTAAAATGAATAATTTGAAATGTAACCAATAAAATATACAAGTAATGAAAGGAAAACAAATGAATGCAAACCCCAAAGTGCTTGAAGCTTCTATTGTCTCTCTCTACTCCTTCTGAAATGCTATTTATGATGCTTAGTATTGGTGTGGGCAGCATCTATGACTTGAAAAGCGTCAAGAATTTGCTAATTGAAATGGGTGTGTGATCACAAGATGGCTTGAATGCTAGAACCAAACTGATATAGTAATGGTGCATGAGATCTTGAAATCCTGTATCCTTCAAATGGTTATGAAGGGTTTATTATATAGGAATTGGGGATGAAATGAATGGTTGAGATCAATCCCAGAGATAGGGAGATGAACGGTTGAGATTTAAAAGGAACTGAAGAAGCCATCAGTAAAATCCACCTCTTCAATTGGTAAAGAGGAGATAGAGTTTGGTTGACTGAAGAGCTAATTGTGAGTTACCTTTTAGAACTGAAGAGGTGGGTGGAGTTACCCATGTGAACTGAAGAGATGGGTGGAGTTACCCATGTGATCTGATTGGAGTTATCTCTTTGAAGATAAATGAATATTTAATTCATTTATTTAATTAAAGTTTTCAATATGTGAGATAATTGAATTATTTTTGATTTAGAATTGCTTTATTTGAATGAAATTAAATTAAATTAATTAAAATTAATTGAATTAGTAAGTTTAAATATTTGAATTTAAACAATAGAAAATTGAATTTAATTAATTAATTAATGGTAATTAATCAATTAAGGCTAATTAATTAAATAAAATTAGTTATTTAATTAATTTTGGGAATTTGATTAGATGATTTGGGGAATGAATTTAGAAGAAAATAGATGATTAATTAACAATTAAAAAACTATTAAATAATAGATGAAAATTAGTGTGTTTAATGTAAAGTCGCAAGCCTGTCCATTTTTGGGTGTCTACATAAAGTGCTAGGACTTTACAATTAAATTAATCCAATCATAGGGTTTGTTTAGCCAATAGATATTTAGGAATTAAATATAATGTATGATAAATGCAGAT
The DNA here is from genome assembly GCA_018584345.1 of Thuja plicata. Taxonomy (NCBI): domain Eukaryota; kingdom Viridiplantae; phylum Streptophyta; class Pinopsida; order Cupressales; family Cupressaceae; genus Thuja; species Thuja plicata. The sequence goes on along the minus strand of MU225952.1, from coordinate 3,771,685 downwards.
TTAAGATTTTCTACATTTGACACTTAGGTCAAGTAGACTCAGTCGAAACTCATAATTGCCTAGTACAATAGGACTTTGATGATTCAGAAGAATGACAAATGCAACAAAACTAGTTAGGGTTGCAAGATGCCAATTCTGGGGTGTTACATTTTGCCCCTCTTTGAATTGATGTGCGAGCATCACATTGATAAAAAGAATAGTCTGATGTCTGAAGAATAGATTTCAAAGATTGATGATGAAAAGATCGATTGATAAAGATTTCAGAGCCATCTCTAGGATAGAGCTTAACTCCCTAAAGTATAGGTTAGATTGCCAAGATGCCGGTCAAGTAGAGTTTTCTAGGGTCATCTCCAGAACGAAGCTTGATCCTCAGGGATCCGGGTTAGATTGCCCCGATACCTAATATATTAAGATTTTGAGAATCATCTCTAGAATGAAGCTTGCTCCTTAGGAATCTAAGTTAGATTTCTTAGATACCTAATAGATTGATATCTTTCAAAATACTGTCCTCAGAATGAGGCTCAACCTTCAGGAGTCAGGGTTAGATTGCCCTGATACCTGTCCATAAAAAGATAGTCAATAGAGATTTTCTAGGACTATCTCCAGAACGAAGTTTAGTCCCCCAATATCTAGGTTAGATTTCCCAGACACTGGTTAGATTGAGTGTCAGAATCATCTCTAGAATGAAGCTTGATTTTCAGGATTCAGGGTTAGATTGCCCCAATTCCTAATAGATGAGATTTTTGAGAATCATCTCCAGAATGAAGCTTGATCCTCAGGGATCTAAGTTAGATTGCTCAGATACCTAATAGATTAATATTTTGAGAATCATCTCCAGAATGAAGCTTGATCCTCAGGGATCCAGGTTAGATTGCCCTGATACCTAATAGATGATGAGATGTAGGGAACAAATATGCCCCTATTGATTGTGGAGTATCCAGTTGTGACTATGAAGTACAAAAACTGAACATGCCCCAATTGGTGAGATACCCCTAGCAATGAGGATTTTTGAATTCAGATCGGATTGATTGGAATAGATTCAATGATGTAATTATCCTACCACCTCGGGAGAAAAATGGAAAGATGACATGTCATAATGATGATTGAGAGAAAGAAATTGTAGATAGTGTAGACGTCCAAAATCATCCTTATATTAATTTAATTAATATCCCCATAACATTATAGTTAATTTTAATTAATTATATTTGTTATATTCTTCTATCTATTTAATTAAATATGATTCATTGTCCTAAGTATTTGAATTTAATTTAAATACTATCCCTTTTAATGTATTAAATCTTATTTAATACATTATCCCTCATTAATCCCCTTTAAATAAATTTTTAATTTATTTATTCCTCCACATGACTTAAATTCTACTAAACCACAATTAATCTAAATTAATTTAGATTAAGCTAATTTGAACCTATATCCTACCCTACCTCACATCACTCTCACCAAATAAACCTATTTATTAATTAACCAAGGTTAATTAAGCCAATTTCTTGATTCCTACAACAATTAGTCTTAATTATTTGCTCACACATGTGTGAATAAATTTTCAAAAATTTGACTTTCCACATAATTCCTTAGTTGGTGCCAAAAAGGTTTCTTACACCCATGATGACACCTTCTTACACTTTCTAAAAGTGTCTCATTGGCCCAAAACTCTTACACCCTCTTACACTTTCTTACAAGATCCTTCACATGTGTACTTTAAATACACTTTGACCTATCACATCCAAAGTTGCTCACACATGTGTGAGCAAAGTTGGCCTCTTGCATGGATTATGTGTCCCTCATGTGGCACCTATGTGGATGCCACATGAGCTCCACCTCATTCAAGCCTTCTCTCTCCTCCAAAAACTCTATAAATAGAGGCCTTTTCCAAGAGCAAAGCATCTCCATTTTTATGCATTGTTATTATGTTGAAATAGTTCTAGAATTCTTAGTTCATATTCATGTTTCATGCTTTTGGTTTATAATCTAGAAATCACATGCTAGGATAATGGTGAATGAATCTAGTCTTAGTTTCATTTGATCTTGCATATCATATTAACATAGTGTGCATCATCATTCTCATTGCATTTAATGAATAGCTTGAGACAAGTTTCTCATATTTGTTCTTGAGCTTTTCATTGTGTCATTAGTTTACATTCAAAGATCAGTAGTGAGATTTGATATTGTGTTGGGAGAGCACACCCACACACCTCTCTAAAAGCAAATCAACAAGGTCTTGGGTGCCCTTGTTCAGCTCATCGGAGGTTGTAATGAAAGTCTTCTTATTTTTTAGTAGTATGCTTTAGATATGTATAATGTTGCTATTTAATGTTTATCTCTAACATTTGCATGTCTGAGCGTGCTCCCAATAGGTTAGGTTTCATTACATACATTTTGGTATGCCTGGTGGGACCCACGTCCCTATTTTTCTAAAATTTTTGCAAGATTTTTTGCGGATCAAAAAACTCTAACGCAGACCCGTCTCCGGTCTGGAGTCACCGTCTCCGCAGATTGCTGTCTCTGAAACTCGGTCATCTGTGCAGATCATCGTCTGCGCATAAAATCCACCGTCTCTGCCTGTCTAAACGTAACTTTCAAAACTGTGGTTTAAAATCAATTTTTACTAATTTTCAGTACTTTAGCTCTCGGGTTTCTGACAGGGATACACTTGTTAAGAGTTAAATGCTGTCAAAATTAATAAAAATATCATTTTTCAGTTTTAATAAGTTTGCTTTTTTTATGTGAAAATCAGACTGTTTGTTCTCTGTTGTCTGCGCAGGTTTTCCGCTATATCCGCAGATCACCATCTGCGTAGATCACCGTTTGTGCTAATCTGCCGTCTGCGCTTATTTCTGAGACTTGTATTTTTTAACACATTTTAATATTCCAAACTACTAACCAGTGCATGCAGGTTTTATTATTTACATTTTTGAAGGGCATTAATGAACTTATATGGTTAAACACTTGTTTGGAATGTATGATGAGTAAAATAAACCTCATTAAATCTTGAATGCATAAGGGAATGAACCTCACACAATCTTGAATAACATAAGACAAAAGAATACACCTTGTAAGCTTTTTTTTTGCTGTGTGGGAAATGAATTGAACTTGTATGTTTAATCACACTATTGTGTCTTTTGCTTAGGTAGAAAATACATAGTTGCTTTAATTAGGTTCAATTTAGAAAATAAACTCTTCTTGGTGTGTTTGAAGAAGTGTTTTTCAACACTTCTTTCAAGCTTTATTTGTCATTAGATAGATCCCTTTAATTTAAGTGATGATTTGATTAAACTATAGCTGTATCCTCTCCCCTCACCTTCGCGGATCTTGGGTGAAGAGAAAGCTTAGCTTAATCAAGCCTCTAGACAGGCTTGTCTAGAGGGAGTGCTTCCCCTTTAGAGGACGACCTCAAACCGGTAATCCCTTCGGCCGGTATAGAAATAAGGTGCGACCCAAAGGTCTACTTTATCCCTTCAAGCTCGGGCGGGTCGTGTTCAATGGTAGTCCATACTGAGTGAATATCTCTCAGCATATTGGCATGGTTGAACTAGAGACTTAAGTGTCTCACGCCGTACAAACCGATTGCGGGGACGCCACGAAACCTTACTAGCAACCATAAAGTAGTAGCCTACCTGATTCACCTCTGAACGATGACTTATTATAGTGCAAGGGGAGGGAAGAATCTCCCCCCAAGATTCCCATCATATGTGTCCCAAGGTATTGTGTTGCAAAAGAGATCTTCGTAGCACGGCGACAATACCTGGCAAAAGGCAAAAACACGGGCACCCTTTCGGGGGTGACATGCTGTGTGAGCTGAAGGACTACCAAGAAATGGGCCTATAATATTTCATGCGAAGCCAAATTCCTTAGGTAAATACTGCTTGAACTGTCTTTCAATGTGCTAGACCCCGTGAAAATATAAGTGGTTTGAAAGAATCACTTGAACATACACGATTGGAATATTGGAAAGCTAGAAAGAAATCCCTTAATGTCACAAGTGATTGTATCCCTCAAGGTTGCTTTGTCCCTTGTTGGATTGTTTTGAGACATGTGTCTGTTATTTTCTGGTTTGCTTATGCTTAAAATCAGTTCTTGCCATCGAATAATTTGCCCAAAATCAGTCTGAACATCAAAAATCTGCCCAAAATTTTAACACACTGCCTTAGTCTCAGTCGGCCGTCTCTGCTCTAGATCCGCCGTCTACGTAGATTACCGTCTGTGCAGATCACCATCTGCGAAGACTGCTGTCTGCGTCTGAGACTGCCGTCTCCACTTGAAAATAGTGACCTTCAAGAATTGACCAAAATAATCAAAATTTGACCATCTGTCGGACCCTAAAACCGTTTGTCCTAAATCATTCATCCATTTGGCCAAAATCAATTTTTCCATGACATGACCAATTTCAAGAAGCACAAGAAGTCCAAACTTCCTAAATCTTCAGTCCTTAGAGAGCAAAAGGAAACCACCCGTAAATCCAAGGAATTCCAGCACATTGCAACATCTGTCAAACAAGGAATTAAACACCATGAGAAGCTTGACAAAATCATTTATAACAATACCATTTGCAAGTTCATGGCCAAGTTCTCACTCAATAGATATTTTATCACTCTTGAACAATACGATTAGGAAACACCTGACTTTTGGATCATTCTTCCACTTCTTCCATCATCATCTTTTCTTTGGAGCATTAGTTCAAAATCAAATCAAATCCTTAGGTTGAAAGACCTTAATCAAAGTATTGTGAACCTTCATCACTCAAACAAACACAATATTTCTTGTAGATCATTAGTCCATCTCAAGTAATTTAAATCCCTTAGTGATATCCCATTTTTTCTTGAGATCACAAGTCCATCTTCAAGTAGAATAGATATTGCTTTAAATCCTTTGTGTTTGTATCATCATAAGGTGTAACATGCTTAGGTTTTGTCTAAAAAACCTTTAAATTAATCAACCCAATCAACTCAATCAATCAAACCAATCATTCAATCGATCAATCAATCAATCAAATCCAATCCAATCAAATCAAAGGTCCTTGCTCCAATTCATCTTCCACATCTCCTTGTCTTTCATATTTCTACCATTGTATGGTTGTCACTCGATCCCAAGCCAGAAACATGAGGAGAACAACATCCAACACTAATTGTGAAGAGAACCCATTTGCCACACATTACTTTCATGGAAGTGGGCTACAAGCTGAGGAAGTGGCTGAAGAAACCAAATTAGTGGACCAAGATGAAAGGCCCAATCAAGTGATTGACTTCCTTAGAGACCCTTACAATTTGGAAATGTTTGAGAAGGCCATAATGCATAATAGTGATGAGATATTTCTGAATCTTATCCATAATGGTGTCACAGTTGTTGAGGACTTTGATGAAACACTCCTTACCAGAAATGTCACTAAAGCCACTATGGCCACTTCAGCAGCCATGGCTTCTACTTCAAATGCTACATCATCACATGACACTGGTAAAAGACCTGCTAGCGAACCTCCTACATCAACAACAATATCAACACCCGTATCAACAACCATATCAATACCCCAGTTGACACCTGAACAAATCCAGCAAATCATAAGTGCTTTACCCAACAATACTACACACAATAGCACTCAAATGATAACAACTCAAGGAGCAAGTGCTAATGTCAACAATATAGGGCAAGTTTCCGTGCCCTTGACCTCCTTGTTTCAAACAATGGGGGCAAAAACGTCCACAAACAACACATCACAAGCTTATCAATATATGCCTCCCCCGACGATTGGTATGACCTCCATGGGCTTTTCAGCTGCACACTTTGGAGGAGGTGGAGGTTATGTACCGCCATTTTTACACAAAGTACCCCAGATGTCACCCAATAGATCAATGAGCTCAAAAGTATTTTACAAGGTTTACAAAGCGGGGGCAAGAAGGAGTTTTCTTTTGAAGAGATTCGTCCCTACCCATTTGACAAGTTTATCACTATGCAACCATTTCCACCAAACTTTGAGATGCCTAAGTTTGAAAAATACAAGGGAGAAACATGTCCTCTCCAACATCTCAAGGAATTTTACATTGCATGTCAAGAGGTTGCTTATAATGAGA
>MU225952.1:3735673-3748600 GCA_018584345.1 Thuja plicata | reverse complement strand
CAATTAAATTAATTTAATTTCATCAAATAAAGCAATTCTTAATAAAAAAGAATTCAATTATCTCACATGTTGAAAAAAATTATTAAATAAATGAATTAAATATTCATTTATCTTCAAAGAGATAACTGCAATCAGATCACATGGGTTACTCCACCTATCTCTCCAGTCCACATGGGTAACTTCACCCACCTCTTCGGCTCAAAAAGGTAACTCATAATTAGCTCTTCAGTTAACCAAACTCTATCTTCTAGATTTACAAAATGAAGAGGTGGAGTTTACTGAGGATCTCTCCTGTTCCTTTTGATCTCAACCGTTCATCTCCCCATCTCTGGGATTGATCTCAACCATTCATATCATCACCAATTCCTATATAATAAACCCTTCATAACCATTTGAAGGATCCAGGATTTCAAAGCTCTCGTGCGCCATTACTCCATCAGTTTGGTTCTAGCATTCAAGCCATCTTGCGATCACACACCCATTCAATTAGCAACTTCTCAACACTTCTCAAGTCATAGACGATGCCCCGCCAATACTATGCATCAAAAACAATATTTCGAAAGGAGTAGAGAGAGACAATAGAAGCTTCAAGCATAGTGGGGTTTGTATTCATTTGTTTTCCTTTCTCTTGCTTGTACATTTTATTGATTACGTTTCATAGTTATTCATTTGGTAGTATTGTGTATTTGGTTTATATCAATTGCGAAACCTTTGCTACTGACCCTTGCCTTTGGAAAGCTTGAGAATCCCCAGATCACAAATCGAAGAAGAGGCGTACATTTTGGTGAACCCGACGTGAATCAAATAGCCCAAATATCTCTTGTAAATGAAGAACCAGATTGATCAACCACGGCCGTACGGTCGTAAATTTAAAAATTAGACTTTTCTTCGATACTTGTATTATTTTGCAATTGCTGGTATTTTGCCGCAATCGTCAAAACTGTGCCACAATCAACTGGTTTAATATCACAATTGATTGCAGGCTTTCACAGTATTTTTCTGGCTATTTCTGTCTTCATTCTTCGGGTACTTTGTCACAATTGTAAGATCCATGCCACAATTGAAATAATTTTGCCGCAGTTGCCCAATCCATGCTGCAATCGATTACATTTTATCGCAGTTGATAGTGCTTTACTGCAATTGACAAAAGTTGACCGCAGTTTGCCGCAATCGCAAGAATATTACAATATCTGATCCAAACCTTTTGCCCAGCTATTTCTAAATTAACATTTTTTTAGTTTCTGTGTAGGATTGGGTCAAATCACAGAGGACAGAGAAGGGTAACTTTTGGTAAGCATCATTCGTTATTTCAAAGTTACATATATTCTCATTTTGAAAATAATTCTTTTTGGTACTAACCTGTTTAAACAAAGAAAACTAAAAAGAATTCATTTGTCGATTTGGGTTTAAAAAGAATAGTGCTTGCAAACATATCACATCTCATATTTTGGATTTGGGCTTAAAATTAACCTAAGGATTAAAACTAAACAAAGGCAAAGAATCTCTCAATTTGGTGCAATAAAATTGAACAAAGCAATCAACACCTACTTTTGGGCTTAAAATTGAACATTGGTGCTTGTATGGTGGTGTAGCTTAGTTCACATTTCAAATTTTAGAGCTTAATCGATTTACCTTGTGTCTTGATTTTTGGGTGCACTTGCACAAACTGTTAGATTACAAACCTTTACACTTTTTAGAAAGGCCTGTCCGGGGAATGCGCTTCTTCCTTGGAGAATGACCTTAAACCGGTAATCCTTCTGATCGGTATATAAACAAGGTGCGAACCAAAGTTCTATCTTATCTAGCCAATCTCAGGCAAGGCATGTTGATGATAGTCTGGATTGGGTGAATATCCCTAAGAAGCTAGCGTGATCAACTAGGATTTTAAGTGAGTCACACACATACAAACCAATTGGAGAGACACCACAGACCCTTACTATAACCTTGATTAATTAGAGGCCAACCCATTTTACCTCTGAACAGATACCTTATTATAGTGCAAGGGGTTGCAGAATTTCCCCCCAAGATTCCCAACATATATGTCCCACGATATTTGTGTAGTGAAGAGATCTTCACTCCATGGAAATAATACCTGAAAATGACAAAAACACGGGCACCTATGTCGTGGACCTTCGTGTCCTAGTAGCGTGACAATTGCTGTGTGAGCTAACAGACATTCAAGTATTGGGCCTATAACATTGTATTCTAAAGCCATTGACCTAGATTAATCTGACTGTTCATTGTTGAGACCTCGTGATAACCTTGCAACTTGAAAAAGTTGTAGAACATACACAGATTCAGTCTTCTTTCTTCAAAACACAGTGTCTATTATGCTTGTCTCTTTGATTAGTTTCTGAAAATGCAAAACAAAACATCCAAACTGTCAAAATGAGTCAAACATGTTAAAGTTTAGGGTTGTCAACGTCAACTCTCTTGCAAATCAGAAGCATTGTGTGATAAACTACCACAATCGACCAGTTATTTTACCACAATCGGTGAAATTATACCGTATTTGACCATATATACTATATTCCTATTTTGACCTAAAACCTTGAAAGAATTCTTCATTTGGGGTCCAAAACTAGTGTCTATCCCAGGAAAACATGAAGAACATTGTGTGAATCTCTAAACATTAAAGATTACCCTTTCTCTGTAAAGCACGACTATTGTCAAAAACATTGTTTGTTCAAAAGCTCAGACTCTAAATACCTTGATCTCATCATATCAAACATCATCATCTTTTATCAAATTGACTTTGTCCAAGACAAAGGTTGGAAAATAATATCTTTTATCATCACCACTTTGAGATCAAGTTATATCAAAATCTGTCCTTAGAATTACCCTTGTCCAAAACATAACTCAGACTTTCCTCATAAAGGAACTTCTTCCTTGTTTTCTTTATATCACTTGTTTTAGTTACAAAACCTTGACCGCACTATGTCTCAAAAACCTCATGGAGGACCTTACACAAGGTCTAAGGCTAGAACTCAACCTGATGGGTCATATATCAACTGTTTCCTCTCTTGGGAAACAGAGCAAGAGAATGATCCCTTCATGAACACCAGTTTTGCTCTATTCATTGAACAACCCTATGGGGTAGCTTATTTCCAAGATATCATAGAAGAAGAACTTGAAGATGTGGAACAAGATGCTTACTCCATGAAAGTAGTTGATGCTATTATAGAGAGGAACCCTAAACGTTACTTGGCCATGGTAATAAAGAAGGGAGTCAAACTCCCCGCTGAATTTAGTGTATCGACTATATGGCCTGAAAACCCTCTCGCAGGTCAAAATACTACTCACACTCCTCAAATACTACCTATTGTGTCACAAATATTTCCACCATTGGTTTTACCCACGTCGACACAGACTGTATCTAATCAAACCAATGAGCCAACCCAGGCTAGCACATCTTCTACTCAAAGCATGACAGGTTCGCAACAAAGTGCACCTATGGTCACTAGTATGCCTCTACCTTTAGTCTCATGGCTAGGACAATCAAGCTCTCATGCTATGCCTTTCATCCCACCAAACACCAACTATTTTGAAACTATGCCGCTGCTACAATCAATTCACACTAGTCTTGGGATCAACACATCATGCCTATAGGGATCCATCTCTATCGGAACAACTTACAGTCAAGGCCCACCCAAGGCTACATATTTGCCCATTCCGACACTAATCCAACCTCCACAACAACAACCCCAGCTTTAGTTTCCTCAAATCCAACCCCTGCAATAGAAACCCCAGCTTCAATTACCTCAGTTCCAACCCCTGCAATAAAAACCCAAGCTTTAGTTGCCTTAGTTTCAACCCCCGCAACAGCAACCCCAGCTTCAGTTGCCTCAAATCCAACCTCAGCGATAGCAACCCCAGTTACAAACCCAACCTTAGCAGCAACAATACCTACCCCAACATTATCAACCCCGGTTTCAGTCACAACCGAAAACACATCAAAACCCACCATGGACTACTCATGTCCCTCCAGTTACAAATCACTTGGTGGGGAATCAATATCAAGTCCCTAGGATGAAATCCTATGTTCCTACTCAAGGGACACAAAGGCGCAACCTCATACCCACCACGGCACAAAGAAATGTCCACACGCACTAGCCTCAATATCAAACGAACATGCTAATGCAACAAATGCAAACCCTTCAAACCCAAATGATGGATATACAAAATCAGGTTCAGACTAAATCCTATACCACAGAGGACATATACCCATATCCCTTTGACCATTCTCTTCACATGTCTCCATTCCCAAATCACTTCTCGGTACCAAAATTTGACAAGTATAGGGGTAATACCAACTGTATTGAGCATATCTGAGATTTTTTTGCTAGTTGCGTCAAAGTTGCTCATGATGAGACATATCTAATGTGACTGTTCCCACAAAGCTTGGCCAAACAAGCAATAGAATGGTTCTCGCATCTACCTCATGGCATTCAATCTTGGGGAGAATTGGCTGAAAAGTTCATAGCTCACTTCCATCATAACATCGAGTGCAAGGTCAGCATCAAGGACCTTTGCGATATCAAACAAAAAGATGGAGAGTTTTTGTGAAATTCCTACAGAGATGGAGGAATATGGAAAACTGCATAACATATGATGTGCCCGAACAAGACTTAATAGTCATGTTTGTGGACAATCTAATTCCAGACATGTCATTCACAATAGAGTTACAGTTAGCTCTGAACTTCACACAACTCATCAAAAGAGGAGTTCATTGTGAGTAGAACTTAGTCAAACAAGGAATCCTTATAGATCCTACACAAACAAATATGAACAAAAATGAAACAGACAAAGCTAAGTGGTGGAACAAAAACAAAAATGTCACTAGTGATGGTGTCATTGATGTGAAGACAGTCAACTATGCACAACCCAAGGTATCACTGCAAGGTGCACCTGTGGAAAACCAAAACCCATAGGGCCCACTCAACAAGCATACACCCAAAACCAACCTCCCCTTGTACATGTTGCTGCTGTGTCAAACAGTCAACAATAGAATCAACGCAAACCATGGTTTTAATTTCAGCAATGAGATTTCACACCATTAGGAGAGCTGATAGAATCAGCTTTACGCAAGTTGATACAATCAAACACTATCACTCTCTCAGAAATCAGGGACTTTGAATAAGATGAAAACAAATCAAGGTGGTACAATGACAAAGATTTCTATGAGTTTCATCGGGTGAAAGGGCACAAAATAGCCAACTGCTACCGATTGAAACATGCTATCCAAGATCTGATTGACACAGGGATCATCGATGTGATGAATACTCAAACCAAAGGCACAATTGATCACACTATATTCAATGATACCTTTCATGATCACAACAAGGGAAAAGCCTCCGGGTCTGGTGGCCAAACAAGACAAGTTAACTATACATATGCCAATAGTGATAATGTCATCAATTGCCTCAATCCTTCAGATAACCATGTGGCTACAATCACTATCAGAGACCAAGGTAACAATTGTGCTGTAACAATGTGTCATGCTAGAGTTGTCTTGCAAGGAGTACCATCCTTAGCTAGTACATCAGCCAATCCTATAGCAAACTCGGATCCACAAACAAGCATAGTGGACCAACTAAAGCGCACACCTGCCCAGATCTCCATGTTTGACCTATTGCACATATCTCCATAGTATAAACTAGCACTTGACCAAGCACTTCAGAATGCATCTGTCCCAAGGGAAATAACACCAAAGAGCTTCCAAACAATGGTCAACCATATAGCAGCTAACAAACATGCCATATTCACAGACCGTGATGTACCACCGCATAAACCCCTACATAATGATCCTCTACACTTACTTGTCCAAATCCACAAAAGCGCTGTCCGTAGGGTCCTTGTTGATGGTGGAGGTGGGTTAAACATTTGTACTCTAAATTTAATCAAGCAACTGGGCTATTCAAAATCAAGCATTGATTTCACAAGGAGGATAAATATCAGAGCTTATGATGAAGAGGAAAGGTCCTCTAAGGGTATTATCATTCTACTTGTTCACATTGGTCTTGTGGTCAAAAACACACCCTTCCAAATCTTAGACCTTGAGTTGGGATACATGTTACTAGGGAGACCTTGGATACATGAAATGCAAGCTATACCTTCGACATACCATCAATGCATCAATTTCCCTCACCAAGGAGAGGAGATCATCATAGAGGGAGATCCCAATCCCTTCCAATATTGTAATGCAGTCCAAACTAGCATTGATAACCAGGTACCATCAAACCAAGATGCAAGCATCCCATCCTCTTCATATTTGAATCCCAAGGATGTCACATGAGCAGCAGGAAAGATAGTCATTATACAAGATGCAAGCATCTCATCCTCTTCAGATTCAAATCTCAAAGATATCACACAGAAAGCAGGCAAGATATCCATCACAGATAAGGGCCGTGGTGAATACAGATTTGAAGAGGCTTTTACCATCATGGACATGCCTCAAAGCCCAAGAAATCATGGCATGCCACAACTTGTTATTGCAACAGAAACTTCATAGCCTATTCTATTCAGATGTCCACTCACAAATTTTGTCTGTTGGGGAGACATAGTGGAAGAAAATCCTTTTGAACAAGACATCAATACCTGGTTATAGCAAGATTCCCCTGAGACAATCCGGCCTCCATTACCTTTGTCAAATTATGGTAACAGTTACACAATGATACAAAGATTTGGGTACGATGGTACAACTGGGCTGCGGGCAAGACAACAAGGCATATATGAATTGCCTCTCCCTCCAACCCAGAGAAACATAAGAGGTTTGGGATATGGACAACAATGAACTAGTTTCATGATCCAAGACATTCAAGTCAATCATGAGCAAATAGCAGTGATGCACCGGGGGCACAACACAGAGTATGTCCTAATAAGAAACATATTAGCGCAGTTGTTGCTTGCCAAAGAGGGAACCACACAATCCCAAATAAACGTACACTTAGAAATCGATGATAACCAAGGAAGTGAGACATTGGATGAACATTCCATTGAGACTGACTCCCATGAGTATGAGTGGAGATCCCTCCATGACTCTAAACTGTCAATCCCATATTTTTCCCCTTGGGCCGACATTATCATAAATCTAGTAGACCTGTTTGACCAACTCACCATCACCGAACAACCCTGTATAGACAAAAATGTCATTTATCAAACCCCAAGTGGTGCATCCACATCACAGGCCAATTTTGTAGGCACCATATCAGCAGTCCCATTTAGTCAACCAAAGCCAAATAGTAGTGACAATGTCTATCTTTTACACCCTGAGGTTATAGAGTGGGATCAACAAGGGCCACTTGATCTAGATGTCTTCGAGAATGACGAGGCAATAGCTCATTTCATGGGACTAAGGGAAGGAATTTTGTCAGGAGATCATAGGGTAGGATTCTCCATTAACCTAGATAGAGCAGCATATTTTGGGGAGGAAGCTCCTCTTTCCAGTCCACAAAAGAAAAAAGAACAAAAGAATAAAAAGCTAAAAGAAGATGTATCTTCTAGCGAAAACCTCAGTGAGGTGCTAGAAGATGGAAAGAAAGAACTCCTCCCCTTAACAGAGGAGAAATCAACATTATTAGCAGAAGAAACAAAGGAAATCAACTTGGGGGATGACAAGAACCCAATGAACATTTACTTGGAAAAATCACTCACCCATGAGGAGAGAGAACAGTTCATTAGTTTCTTCAAGGTAAGAATGATCAATTTAGCATGGTCCTACTTGGATATGCTAGGATTAGATCCAGAACTAGTGCTACATCATCTCCCATTGCTATCAAATGCCAAACCTGTCAAACAGAAGCTAAGAAAGATGCATCCTCACGTTGCATTGTTAGTCAAGGCAAAACTGAAAAAGCTCCCGGATGCTAAATTCATCAGACCTATACCATATGTGGATTGGATATCTAGTCTGGTACTAGTTATGAAGCACAGTGCACAGACTTGAATTTGCACAGACTTCAGGGATCTAAACATAGCATGTCCTAAGGATGACTTTCCTTTACCAAACATTGACATGATAGTAGACCTAACTGTCGGACATCAAATACTATCACTCATAGATGGATTTTTAGGTTACAATCAAATAAGGATCGCGCCAGAGGACCAACACAAAACAACTTTCACATGTCCTTGGGGAACATATTGTTGGAATGTAATGACTTTTGGTCTAAAGAATGCCAGAGCAACATATCAAAGGGCTATGAAAACTATATTTCATGATCTCATCCACAAGACAATGGAAGATTATGTGGATGCCATATTAGCCAAATCAATACTTTGAAAGGATCATCTACAGGTTTTGGGACCCAGCTTTGACAGAATGCAGGAATTCAAAATCTGACTAAATCCAAAAAAGTGTGCATTCGGTGTCACATCGGGAAAATTATTGGGGTTCATAGTATCACACAGAGGAATCGAAGTGGATCCAGAAAAGGTCAAAGAAATATTGGACATGCCTCGACCATCAAACCTGAGACAACTAAGAGGGTTACAAGGAAGGTTCCAATCGATCAGATGCTTCATAGCTCAACTAGCAGACAAGTGCCACCCATTCCAACATCTATTGCATAAAGACATCAAGTTCATATGGACAGAGCAATGTGAACAGGCATTTTAGATATTCAAAGACTACCTTCTTAAGTCTCTTATATTGGTACCACCAGTATAAGGTAGACCATTGCTTCTATATATCTCAGTGACGGAATCAACATTAGGTGTACTCTTGGCACAACATGATGACGCAGGAAAAGAGAGGGCCGTTTACTACCTAAGAAAGACTTTGGTTGGATATGAGCTAAACTATACGCCCATTGACAAGTCATGCCTGACAATTGTTTTCACTTCCCAAAAGCTTAGACACTACATGTTGAGTCACCAAATGAAATTGGTCGCACATATTGATCCTCTCAAGTACCTATTAAGCAAAGCAGTGCTCACGGGAAGACTGGAAAAGTGGGTAATGATCTTAAGCGAGTTCAACATTGAGTACATAGATAGAAAGGATATCAAAGGAAAAGTGATAGCATATCAACTAGCAGAGGCACCAATTCAAGACCACCAGCCTATTATCTCTGACTTTCCCGACGAATCTATCATGACAATACAATCGACGATTAAGGTATGGAAAATTTATTTTGATGGATCATGTACAAACCATGGTGTGGGGGCAGGTATAGTTCTTATCACTCTAGATCATGATACAATTCCAAAGTCTTCCAGACTTAACTTCCAATGCACCAACAACATAGCAGAATATGAAGCATTGGTCATCGGTCTAAAGATAGCCATACAATGGAGAATCAAGAACCTTAAAGTCTTTGGTGATTCACAGTTGGTCATCAGTCAGGTCAACAATGATTATATGACGAAATATGAGAATCTCATACCATACAAAGCACAAATAGAATTACTGCGCACCAAGTTTCATTAGATTCTCTTCGAGAAAGTCCCAAGAGCATAAAACAAAGTGGCATATGCGATGGCTACCATAGCATCACTGATTGATATGCCAGGTAACGATACCAAATTATAGTTTCTAGTGGAGCAACTCTTGGTACCATCACATCAGGCATCTATCATAGAATCAACATGTGTCCTTGTTGGTCTTGAATCCCCATGGTACCAAGATGTCTATACCTATCTCCAAAACAAAGTCTTACCCCCAAACTTGTCTAGGAACCAGCGAAAAGCCCTCATCCACCAAGCCTCTAGGTATACCATCCTCTCAACTACTCTATATAGATGAAGTCTAGATGGAACATTACTACAATGTCTCACTTCCATGTAATCCCAGAAAGCTTTGTACGAGGTACATGAAGGAATATGTGGAACCCACGGAGGTGGCAACAACTTAGCTAAGAAAATAATCCGCATGGGATATATTGGCCCACAATAGAGACAGATGCACACAAGCATGTTCAAAGGTGTAGACAGTGTCAATTTCATGGAGACCTCATCCATGCACCAGCCCAGGAACTAAATCCCATTATATCACCGTTACCATTTTCAATGTGGGGATTTGACCAGGTAGGCAAAATCACACCTTCTTCAGCAAACAGACACAAGTACATCATAGTAGCAATGAAATAATTCACCAAGTGGGTGGAAGTAATTCCCCTCACTTACATCACTGGAAAGCAAATAGTGATGTTCATACTTAACTACATCATTTGTCGATATGGGATCCCCAAACAATCCTTACAGATCATGGTACACCTTTCCAGAACAAGGATGTTGAAGACCTATGTGAATAGTTCCACATCAAACAAGGGTTCTCCTCATTTTACTACCGTCAAGGGAATGGCCAAGCTGAAGCTACCAACAAAACAATCTTGAAGATTCTAAAGAAAATAGTAAATGAATTAGGGCGAGACTGGAATTTACAGCTTAGTCCCGCATTATGGGCATACAGAACTAGTGTGAGAACACCTATAGGAGCCACTCCTTTCTCCCTAGTCTATGGATCAGAGGTGGTATTACCCCTCGAAGTAGAAATACCATCCCTAAGGATATCATTGAAGAACCTAGTTTTAGATGAAGACTATAGAGTGGCAAGGCTTAGTGAACTAGAGTTACTAGATGAAAGAAGGCAACATGCCTTCGACCACTTACAAGGCTATCAGAATCACCTTAGAAGGAACTATCACAAGAAGGTGAAGCCATGAACATTTGAGGTAGGAGACCTCATCCTCATGGAAAATCAGAAGAATCAAGTAGAGTGAGTAAAACGTGGAAAGTTCAAGCCTAACTGGCTAGGACCATTTGTTATTATCAGCTCTACTCAGAGTGGGGCATTCATTCTAGCAACACCAGAAGGAGATCAGCTCCCCGGCTACATCAACAACATGCACTTGAAGAGGTTCTACCCTTAAAGGTCTCTATGGTTAAGGCATTTATCTACATATCCAGAAAATACCAAAAAAAATTAGAAAATACAAAAGTTACCTTGGTAAAAACTTGACAAACAGGCGCCTTGGCGACAACCAAAAAATCAAAAAAGCAAAAAAAGTAAAGAGAAAAAAAAAATCGCTCTCTCAGTGAAAACATGGAAATCAGATGCTATTGAGTAGGTACCTTGGTGAAAGCCTGGAAAATAGGTGCCAAGTGTTTAAATCTAGCTTCACCATCAATGAGCTCCAAAAGCTTGAGCACACTTCAAAATGCAAGGCTGCCTATCCCAACCTATATCTAGAAGCGCAAAACACCTATGAGCACCAAGCACTTACCCATGGTTAACATTGGTACACCAGAATAGGGGCGATTCCAAATGTCTTAAGAAATCAAAAAAAATTGGAAAACTCATCAAAAATCCTAAAAAGATCAAATATCAAGAGAAAATCAATCTTCATAAAAAAAACATTCAAAGAGTTGCAAATCCCACACAATAAAGCCAACTCGGTTATCAAGAGAGCAAGGGGGAAATAACACCCAGTCAATCAATGTCACAATCATGAGCTTTGTGAATCAACATTGGGCTCATCTGACACAGTTTTATGAATCTATCAATTCAATCAACAAGCAACAGACGACCAAGCCAAACTATCAATTGTCACACCCATGAGCTTTATGAACAAGCATGGGGCCCATCTAACACAGCTTGATCAGCTGCCAATATGATAAAAGCAATCAAATCTATCAATCAATACTGTCACAATCATGAGCTTTGCGAACAAGCATGGGGCCCATCTGACATAGCTATATCAGCTGCCAACACGATCAAAGCAATCAAGCCAATGAAGCCTATCTAGAGAGTCAAGCCAATCAAGACAATCCAACTGCATCGAGAAACCATACAAAAATGTTGACTAGGTCAGTCATGTCGGTCAGATGTCAGTCTATATTTTATGGTTATGATTCTTACGCTACTCCAGGATCCACCATGTGAGGAGAGTAGCTATGATAGATCATGACTTATTTTCGTTGATTGTTGTCTGTTGAATGTTCACTTTGATTTTAGGGCCATGATGATTTAGGATAAATGCGATAGGCACTGTCACTTATCTGGCAGCCACGCAGTTCGACGATCTGAGCTCAACCCTAGGAAAGAATTGGACATTCCTTCTCTTTTATTTTTCTTGTTTAGTTTATAGAATCAAGAGCTCACAACACTATTCAGATGGACTCTGAGTGTTTTGGAGTTCTATCTTGATTTCTATGGTCTTTCCCTTTTTATGCTGCAACAAGAGCTCACAATGCTATCCAGATAGACTCTAGGGGTGTAGGAGTTCTATCTTGTTTGCTTGGCTTTCCCTTTCAGAAATCAAGAGCTCACAATGTTATCCAGATGGACTCTAGGTGCATAGGAGCTCTATCTTGGTTTCCTTATTTTAGATTAATTTAGAGGACAAGCGGTATCCAGATGGTCAATATCTGGGTGCTTTTGGCTCTCTTTCTTTTCAAACAGGGAACATAGTTGAATCCAGATGGTCAATATTTGGGTGCACTATGGGTCTCTTTCTGTTCAATCTCTCTACTCCTTCTGCTGTCAAGAGGTCGTGGCGGTATCCAGGTGGTATGTGATCTGGATCATTTGACACTCTTTCAGAATATCAGAAAATACAAAAAAGATGCAATGATGGAAAATATTGGAAACATGGGTGTTAAGTTTTTAGGATAGCTGCAAATGTAATAACACTCTATGTTGTATGTATTATCCAAATGCAACAATCTCTCTTTCATTTATATTGGGAATGAGGATAGAGAGACATGTCGCTTCATGGGACATGTCTATTCATTATTATTTATAAGAAAGGACATACCTCTTCCAAATAATTATAATTTAATCAATCTTATAATGTTTGATCAATCAATTATTAATTAATAATAATAATAATTTAATAATTTAATATTAAATATTAAATTTCATATGATTAATAATAATATAACATATATATTATATTATTATTAATCAACATATATTATATGTAT
>MU225952.1:3704028-3714597 GCA_018584345.1 Thuja plicata | reverse complement strand
AAAGAGATAAGACTTCATGGCCTGGAAGCTGCCCAACAACATGAATTTCAACATCCTCTGTTACAGTGGAGAAAAGAAAGATATAGGAGAAATTGAAAAATCATTTCCATCACCGACACCTGTCTATCCCCAGAAAATATCTGCAACTATTCAAATAGAAACTACAAGAATCTGATTTGATCTGGACTCAAATGGTCTACAAAATCAAAATCCTCATTCCGAGACCTTTTCGACGATATATGATAGTCCATAGTTTGGACGAGATTTGCCCTCTGAATCTTCCATAACAAACTCCATCTCCCGTGCATATTCAGTTTTAAACTTTGGAATAGTTTGAAATATTTGACATTATGCAATAGTTTGACTATTGAATAATATTTCACTTTAATATTTCAAACTCATTTTATATTACACAGATTCAAAAGCTTTTTAATACCATTTCAAAACCCTTTTCTAAAAAGTGACACGTGGCAGCCTCTGATTTGTCTGCAGGTCCACTAGGTGCCATGTGTCTAAAGTGCCAAGTGGGCCAATGGCTTATTGGCTTATAGGTTAGATGGTGAGCATCTTTCTATTAAGCCGATAAGCAAAACCTTAGATCTTTTTGGAGTTGCACACTTTTTAACCATTTGCCTTTTGTGATGAAATTAATTAATTAATTCAATTAATTCAATTTTCCTCACAATGCACCAGCATGTGACACTTGTCGCAAGGGATTATTTGCTTATAGGTTAGATGGTGAGCATCTTTCTATTAAGCCTATAAGAAAAACCTTAGATTCTTTTGAAGATGCACACTGGTTAACCCTTTGCCATTTGTGATGAATTTAATTAATTAATTGAATTAATTCATTTTTCCTCACAATGCACTAGCATGTGACACTTGGCGTAAGGGCTTATTTGCTTATAGGTTAGATGGTGTGCATCTTTCCATTAAGCAAATAAGCAAACCCTTGGATTTTGTGGAAGATGCACACTTTTTAACCCTTTTGTTGAAGGAATTTCAAAAATAAAAAATATTATGAAATTGGCACACCTCACCAGAATGCGCCAAGTGTCACCCTCTGATTGGTCTACAGGTCCACTTGGTGCCACATGTCAATTTTTGATTGTGCCTTTGAGCTGCACTACAATTGAGCCACTTGGCGCCTACTGGGCGCTATGTGGCGTCCTCTGATTTGTTGACCGCCAACTGTGCGCCACTTGTCATTTGTGCTTTTTCGTCCAAAATATGGGCCCCACCGTGCACTAAGTTTCCAGCCCAAGAGGCCCACCAAATGGCCTCTTGGTTCTTTTACTTATTTCATGTATTGTGCCCTTTAGTATATAAATGCTAAAATTGACAATGCACAGGCAATGTGGGATTAATGCCTCTTTGCATTTCTCAAGCTTTCAAACTTCTTCTGATTCTGCTCACCCATGGCAATGTTTGATTGCTGTCTAAGACTTTTATATTGCTCCATGGAACTGGGCTCTTCTTCCTATGGATGCACATTTGCAATTTAAAGTTTTCAAACAAACAAATTCATCCTCCAAAATTGCTGTTTTTTTAAACTTTATTATTTTTTTCCAATATTCAGAGAACCGTAACTTTTCATTTTCAAACTGGGTTTCTCTAAAATTGTTTTTATAGAGGGCATGCATAGTCATCTAAAACATATTAAAAATT
Source organism: Thuja plicata (assembly GCA_018584345.1). Lineage (NCBI taxonomy): Eukaryota > Viridiplantae > Streptophyta > Pinopsida > Cupressales > Cupressaceae > Thuja > Thuja plicata. The sequence goes on along the minus strand of MU225952.1, from coordinate 3,712,929 downwards.
TAGCTTGACCCAGTTTGTATTTTTTGAGATACAGCTAAAAATGTGACTGGCTGTTGACTTATTTGAAAAACATTTGGGCAACTTGTCTGAAATATTTGTTTATGTTCTCTTCCACAAACTCATTCACTAGCTATCCGTCATTTGTATTTCAAAATTTTTTTAAAAATGTTGCATGCACAATGGAGTCACTCAACAAGAACAAACCAAGGTGCATCAAATATTTAAGCATATCATTCACTTTTTCCACATCTCTGCAAGACTGCCCAATGATACCAACTGACATCTGGAACTGGCTTCGAAAACTGACAAAATTAGGTAACCGGGATTTGGTGATGGGCACCCACATCCTATGGTTGAAATTATTCCATACTAAAATGTGGCAACTGATGAAACCATACACGTGAAAATATTTTAATCTCCCAAGTCGCCTCTTCACAACAATTCTGCAAATTTCCTTGTCGAATAACGCTGAACTGCATTTGGTTTCGACTTTGAAAACAAGTCAAACGACCTCATGAGAATTTGAGCCTCTAGATATTGGAATTATGCTATGTGGATGATACAGATCTAGAAGGGCACCTCTTGAAAATTATGCAGGCACATTTGGCGACCTCGTGAAAGTAGCCACTTGGAAATGCAGAAAACAAGAAACATGAAGAATATCGATTTCTGCAAATAAAAGGAAACTTGAAAAGTATGCAAACAAAACCCTCAGGATCTGAGATCTTGCAATCTTGAAGTAATTTTTTTTTATAATTTAGGGCAACCATTTTCTTGATGTGATCAATCAAAGTGCTCAAGATATAACCTCGCAAATAGGGCCACTGACCAAGCTGTGCAAATGATTTGCATCAAAATATTAGAAACTGCAAACAGAATCAGATTGGCAAACTGGACAAATGGATTCGTCATAACTTATAAATCATTAGGATAGCTCATTTCCATGCCTAGAATATAGGGGATCTTTCAATTATCCATTCCACTCAACCGGGTATGAAATTGTAAGACCCCAAAGTAGGTCATTCAGAAATCTGCATTTGACAATTTGGCACACTGATAGAAACTACAAATGGAATGGGCTTAGAAAACTGTCCAAATGGACTTGTCATGACCTGAAGATGGAGGATTAAAAAGTATTTGACCTCTACAATGGAGTACAAAAGGAATTTTTTCATTCAGGTCACTAGGTCAAAAGTTACGGTCAGTCAAACAGGGCTACTCAAAATTCTGATCAATTACACAATGCATGACAACAGTAAACTACCAACTTTGAGGGATTTGAAACCTAGTCAAAACATATCGAAATGAATTGGGATTTGAAACATAGGTTCTCTGATACACATATTCAACATTCCCAAAGTGGCGGGTCATGAAACATTTATGAGGGAAAAATATTCAAAGGCAAACTAGACTTGTTACAACAGATTGACAACAATTTATCAGCTTCTTTAAGGCAAGGATGATCAATTTTGCATGGTCCTACTCGGATATGCCACGGTTAGATCCAGAGCTAGTACTACACCATCTCCCGTTTCTACTCAATGCCAAACCTATCAAGAAGAAGCTAAGAAAGATGCATCCTCATGTTGCATTGCTAGTCAAGGTAGAGTTGAAAAAGATCTTGGATGCCAAGTTCATAAGACCAATACCATATGCAGACTGGATATCTAACTTGGTACCAGTTACAAAGCGCAGTGGTCAGATACATATTTGTATAGACTTCAGAGATCTCAATATAGCTTGTCCTAAGGATGACTTTCCTTTACCCAACATTGATATGATAGTAGATCTAACCACTGGACATCAGATGCTATCACTCATGGATGGATTTTTAGGGTATAATCAGATAAGGATCGCACTAGAGGACCAACATAAAATAACTTTCACATGTCCTTGGGGCACTTACTATTGGAACATCATGCCGTTTGGTCTCAAAAATGCTAGCACACCATATCAAAGGGCTATGACAACTATATTCATGATCTCATCCACAAAAAGATGGAAGACTATGTGGATGACATACTAGCCAAGTCAATGCTTCGCAAGGATCATCTAAAAGTATTGGGACCAACCTTTGACAGAATGTAGGAATTCAAGGTCCATCTAAACCCAAAGAAATGTGCATTCACCATCACAACAGGAAAGCTACTAGGGTTCATAGTGTCACATAGAGGCATCGAAGTAGACCGAGAGAAAGTCAAGGCAATATTTGACATGCCTCCACCATCAAACCTGAGGCAACTAAGAGGGTTACAAGGAAGGCTCCAATCAATCAGGCTCTTCATAGCTCAGTTAGCTGACAAGTGCCACCCATTCCAACATCTACTGCAAAAAGATGTCAAATTCATATGGACCGAGCAATGCAAACAAGAATTCCAAATATTCAAAGACTACTTCCTCAAGTCTCCTATATTGGTGCCACAAGTCCAAGGTAGACCATTGCTTCTGTATATCTTAGCAATGGAGTCAGCATTAGGTGTACTCTTGGCACAACATGATGACGCAGGTAAAGAAAGGGCCATCTACTATCTAAGAAGAACATCGGTAGGATATGAGCTCAACTATACACCAATTGAAAAGTCATGCCTTGCAGTTGTCTTTGCTTCCCAAAAGCTGAGACATTATATGTTGAGTCACCAAACAAAGTTGATCAAACATATTGATCCTTTAAAGTATCTCCTAAGCAAAGCAGTGCTAACTGAATGAATTGCGAAGTGGGTAATGATCTTAAGTGAGTTTGACATTGAGTACATAGATAGAAAGGCCATCAAAGGGCAAGTGATCATGGATCAACTAGCAGAGGCACCCATTCAGGACCATCAACCTATTATTTCTGACTTTCCTAAAGAATCTATTATGACACTACAACCAGGGATCGAGGTATGGAAACTCTATTTTGATGGGTTGTGCACGAACCATGGTGCAGGGGTAGGGATAGTGCTTATCACTCAAGATCATGATACATTCCCAAAGTCTTTTAGATTCAACTTCCCATGCAGAAACACCATAGCAGAATATGAAGCACTGGTTGTTAAAGATTTGATTCTGTTCAGTTAGTTGATTGTATGTTTGTCATTGATGACAACATATAATATACAACAACGTCTATACGAACTTATCAGAATGATGATATCAAGCCTTGTGTAGTTATATCTATGTTGTAGACATGCTGGTGATGTTATGTTCATGCACACAGGTCTAGATATGTTGTTTCAGTCAAGTTGTGTAAATCTGTTATTGGCAGTTACAGTTCTGGAAGTGTATCTATACAGAGCCGATGTATTTGACATTTTTCTTGAGTTGTACCTATCTTTAGGATATGCATGAATATATTCATGGTTATTTATGAGTTAACTATCTTTGGTTAAGCAAACCTATCATATTACATCAAGATCATGTTTTTTGAGTTGATTTGGTGAAGCCAACTTAGTGAAGCGTCGCGTCTGTTCAGTTTGACTTGCGTAGACTTAATATTGTTTGTGTGCTTAGTGAAGCTGACTAAGATTTTGTTGAAGTGTTTCTAAGAGCCGTCATGACCTTCTAATTTGGAGAAGATACTTATAGTAGTTCATTTGTGAACGCAAAATGTGAATGAAAAGAAAAGAGACAGAAAAAGTACAGAGCACAATATCAGAGTTGTTTCATTCATCAAGAATCTATGTGAAGAAGCACTTGAAGATTAAAATTCATTGAAACTGATCAAGACAACAGGTCTACTCTATAGTTCATCATCAGATATAGTGTATATCTGTTCTTCTGAAGGTTGTATCCTTCACCATTAAAGCAGTGAGCTTTTGGACAGTGAGTCCTCACCCCTAACAGGGTTATTTGTAAAAGACTCCTAACAGGGTCAGACCCTTAACCAGGTCACTATACTTATTTCATTGTAAAGAAAAACTCCTAACAGGGTTGCATGATCTTCTAACATGGATTACTATAAACCAGTATAGTTCATTATGGGTGCTAATTCCCACCGGGGTTTTTACCATTTGGTTTCCCCATAATCAAATTGTGGTGTTGTGTATTGTGTTATCTGAATGTGCATTTACTTTGTGTTAATCTAGATTAATAAGTGCAAAGAAGTTAAAGTTACTGATAACTGATTCACCCCCCCTCTTAGTTATCCTTTGGGACTATTCTAACACTGGTTATTGGCCTAAAGATAGCAATTCAATGGAGAATCAAGAACCTTAAGGCCTTCGGAGATTCGTAGTTGGTCATCAGTCAAGTCAACAATGATTATACGACCAAATATGAGAAGCTAATACCATACAGAGCACAGATGGAAACACTACGCACCAAGTTCTATTACATCTTCTTAGAGAAAGTCCCACGAGCACAAAACAAATCTACAGACGTGATGGATACCATAGAATCATTGATAGATATGCTAGGTAATGAAACAAGATTCCAATTTCTAGTAGAGAAACTCTTGGTGCCATAGTATCAAGCATCCATCACAGAATCAACATGCATCCTTGTTGGTCCTAAAAACTCATAGTACCAAGATGTCTATAACTACCTCCAAAACAATGTCTTACCTCCCAACTTGTCTAGAAACAAAGAAAGTCCCTCATCCACCAAGCCTCTAGGTATACCATCCTCTCAACTAATTTATATAAATAAAGTCTAGACGGAATGCTACTATGATGTCTCACTTCCACGGAATCCTAGAGAGCTTTGTACGAGGTACATGAAGGAATTTATGGAACCCATGGAGGTGGAAACAACTTAGCTAAGAAGATCATCCACATGGGATACTATTAGCCCACAATAGAGACAGATGCACACAAACATGTGCAAAGGTGTAGATAGTGTTAGATTCATGGAGACCTCATCCATGCACCAACCCAAGAACTAAATCCTATCACATCACCATTGCTATTTTCCATGTGGGGATTTGACCTAGTGGGGAAAATTACACCTTCTTCAGCAAATGGACAAAAATACATCTTAGCAGGAACAAAGTACTTCACCAAGTGGGTGGAGGCAATTCCCCTCACTTACATAACTAGAAAGCAAATAGAAATGTTCATACTTAACCACATTATCTGCCGATACCAGATCCCTCAAAATATCCTGATAGATCATGGTACACCTTTCCAAAATAAAGATGTTGAAGAGCTATGCAAAAAATTCCATATCAAGCAAGGGTTCTCCTCATTTTATTATCCTCAAGGGAGTGGCCAAGCCAAAGCTACAAACAAAACAATTTTGAAAATCTTGAAGAAAACAGTGAATGAATCAGGGTGAGACTGGCATTTACAGCTTAGTCTGGCATTATGGGCATACAGAACTAGTGTGAGAACACCTACAAGAGCGACTCCTTTCTCTCTAGTCTATGGATTAGAGGTAGTATTACCCCTCAAAGTGGAAATACCATCCCTGAGGATATCATTAAAGAAACTGGTTTTAGATGAAGACTACAGAGTAGCAAGGCTCAGTGAACTGGAGTTACTAGATGAAAGAAGGTAGAATGCCTTCGACCACTTACAAGGCTACCATAATTGCCTTAGAAGAAACTATCACAAGAAGGTGAAGCCACAAAAATTTGAGGTAGGAAACCTTATTCTCATGGAAAATCAAAAGAACCAAGCAGAAAGAGTCAAACCCAAAAAGTTTGAGCCTAACTGGCTAGGCCCATTCATCATTGTCAACTCTACTTAGAGTGGGGCATTCATACTGGCGACACCAGAAGGAGATCAGCTCCCTAGATACATTAACAACATGCAACTCAAGAGGTTCTACCCTTGATGTCTCTATGGTTAAGGCACCTATCTATATATCCAGAAAATACCAAAAAAATAAAAAATTACAGAATGTTACCTTGGTGAAAACCTAGCAATCAGACGCCTTGGTGACAACAAAAAAAACAAAAAAAGAAAAAAAGTCAAGAGAAACAAAATCGCTCTCTCAGTGAAAACCTAGAAAAAAGGCACTATTGAGTAGGTACCTTGGTGAAAACCTGGCAAACAGGCGCCAAGTGTTCAAATCCAGCTTCACTATCAATGAACTCTAAGATCAAAAAGCTTGAGCACACTTCAAATGCAATCCTGACTACCCAAGATATATCCAAAATCACACTCCCCTCTGAGCACCAAGCACTTACCCATGGTCAATATTAGTCCACCAGAATAGGGGGCGATTCTAAATGTTCTGAAAAAATACCTAAAAATTAGAAAACTCATCAAAAATCCTGAAAAGATAAAAAATCTTGAGAAAATCAATTTTCATAAAAAACATTCAAAAAATTGCAAAATACCAAACAATAAAGCCATCTTGGTTATCAAGAGAGCAAAGTGCAATCACGCCCAGTCAATCAATGCCACAATCATGAGCTTTGCGAATCGACATTTGGCTCATCTGACACAACTTTATCAATCTATCAAATCAATCAGCAAGCAACTGGCGACCAAGCCAAGCTATCAATTGTCACAATCATGATCTTTGCAAACCAACATGGGGCCCATCTGACACAGCTTGATCAGCTACCAACACGATCACAATAAATCAATCAAATTATATCAATCATCTTACACAATGATGGATACACTCAAACCAGACAGTTCAGTCTTATATGAGTAATCTATTACTGAAACCAGACATACTCAAGCAATCAAGCCAATCAAGCCTATCCAAAGAGTCGAGCCAATCAAGAGAAGCCCACTGCATCAAGGAACCATCCAAAATATGTTGACTAGGTCAGTTAGTCAGTTAGATGTCAGTCTATATTTTGTGGTTATGTTCTTACGCTACTCCAGGATCCACCATGTGAGGAGAGTGGCTATGATAGATCATGACTTATTTTCTTTGATTACTGTTTGTTGAATTTTCACTTCAATTTCAGGGCCATGATGATTTATGATAAATGTGGTTGGCACTGTCACTTATCTGGCAGCTGTGCAGTTCCATAATCTGAGCTTAAACCCTAGGAAAGAATTGGACATTCCTTCTCTTTTATTTACTTTTTTGGTTTATAGAATCAAGAGCTCGCAGTGCTATTCAGATGGACTCTGAGTGCGTTGGAGTTCTATCTTGGTTTCTATGGTCTTTTCTTTTATTTTTTTCAATCAAGATCTTATGATGCTATCCAGATGGACTCTAGGGGCATAGGAGTTCTATATTGTTTGCTCTGGCTTTCCCTTTTCAGAATCAAGAGCTCGTGGTGTTATCCAGATGGAATCTAGGTGCATAGGAGTTCTATCTTGGTTTTTTTGCTTTAGTTTATTCAGAGGACTAAGTGGTATACAGATGGTCAATATCTGGGTGCTTTTGGCTCTCTTTCTATTCAAACATGGAACATAGCTGAACCCAGATGGTCAATATTTGGGTGCACTAGGTTCTCTTTCTATTCAATCTCTCTGCTCCTTCCGCTTATCAAGAGGTTGTGGTGGTATCTAGGTGGTATGTGATCTGGATGCATTGGATGCTCTTCAGAATTTTAGAAAAAAAAAGATGCAATGATGACAAATATTGGAAATAGGGGCAGTGACTTGGGACACTCATCCTTTCTATCCATTCATATCTATCAAAAAAGCAAAAAAAAAAAAACCCTTTCTATCATTCTTTTCTATTAGATCAATCTCAAAGAAAATCTATCAAAAATAACTTCTTTCTAATTAACACATGCATTACTCAGATATTTTGTGCATAATAGATTGCATTCATTCTAGTTAAGTGTATCGAAAAATTTAAAAAAAAAACATAGTAGTTGCATACATGGTAAATCATAAATCACATGCATCCAGAAACATCTCATATAAACATGCATCTCATATACACCATCCTGCATAAGAATGTCAGTATCATAGGAAAGTAAATCATACATCTACAAGTTTGCATCATAGGAATCATATTTTGTATACATCTCATCATCTAAAAAAACAAACTCATATAGAAATATGCATATAGAAAGTAAACCAATGCACATCATATCAAATCAATAGCTGCATCTCATATAAATCAAAATATCTAAGTACAATGAACAGTCACAAGTTTGAACAAAGGAAGGTAGTCAACATATATCAATAAATATTAGTGTGTCGGGATACAAAAATGGATACTACTCAGAGTATATCAAATGAAAATCACTACAAAAATGGTACATGATACATAATGAGTGAAGCATCAAGATCAACATGTGCTACCCCCACCCTCGCCAGGAGGTGGACAAGGGGGTGGCATATCAGAAGCCAGTCTCTATGATGAACCAAGAGCTCTAACACCACTTCTCTATGATGTCTGCGCTCTGCTAGATCTCTGAGAGGCTGTGTAACTGGGCACTCTCCGCTCTGCAGGAACTGTACCCTCATAATGGCACCTCCAGTACTCGATCTCTCTCTATGCATCACACCTAGATCTATAGTATCAGTTAAGAACATCTCGGTGAGAGGCATCCTGTACATTATCGATGAATGAACTAACCTTTGCTCAATCCTATTGCTCTCTAGCCTCAGCCGTTGTAACCCGAGCCTCCAATGCTATAACACAGGCATTAGAAAATGCAAGCCTAACCTGAAGATCCTGTACCTGCTGAGTGAGCCACTCCAATTCTGAGGGATCAACCTCCATACCTCCCATGGCCACATCTATATCTCCCTCCTTGGCCCTATCCCCAAATCGATCACCATCACTCTCTAAACTCTTCCCCATACTGCTGCCAGTACTGGCACTACCAGTCGAAGAACTCATACTTACACTCTGCTCATGTAAAGCCTTCACATCTATGTCTCCAATCTCAACATCTACATCCTTGATCACCACCCTATCCTCCTCTCTTAGAGCCAAAACAACACCAGTCTGTCAGTGTACTCTTTGCACCAACTAAGGTGCCTCCTCCTCCATCGCCTCCTCATCCTCTAATACTCAAGCCAACCCTCAGAGTACTGGAATGACTGCCAC
>MU225952.1:3676526-3703943 GCA_018584345.1 Thuja plicata | reverse complement strand
CCACCATCTTGGCCTCCAACCCTCCCTCTATCATGACCACCATCCCTCCCTCCATCCTGACCTCCCCTCCCTCGTCGTACTAGATGACACCTCCTCATGAGTGTCCCAGCAATAGGATGAGAGACATCTGTGAGTGCAACTGGTTGAGTCTGGGCCCAATGAGAATCAAACTGGGGAGTAGTGCCTGCAAAGAGATCAGATTCAAATATCAGTACCACATCAAATAAAAGACAATGACACATAGAGAAGATAGATTATAAGAGCAGTAAAGAAACTGAACAAGAGGTGCGAAGTAAAAAACAAACCTGCATCAATAGTGGCTGATCGTCATGTCCACGCAATAGGAAGTAACCCTGCAAAATGAGTACGGGTAGCATCAAGTGATACGACACCACCCTAGATGGTAGAATCTCTCGACCTATGAGCAAAGTAAGCATAAGAGTCGAACACATCCTGCCGCTCACCAAACTGACGCAACACCCTGTTGGTGTTTTGAAAGTCAATCATGTGCACATGATCAATCACACGATCTATAAGATATCTCCGCTATCGAAAGAAGGGAAGATGGATGTCCTCTCCATCCCAGACAGGGAAATCTCTATAAGGCCTCCATATGAAGTATGGAATCATATCTAGGTGCTACCGCCAATACACCAAATGATCCATGTGGGTCTAAACAATGGCTCCATCATACATATACACATAAGGCCTGTTAGCTGGAAGAACACATGTACCAACATGATGAAAAACAACTATGTGCTCCCATGCCCATATATGGAGGAGGGTAGCACCACAGCTGAACGACTTACCTTTAAGGTAAGCCGCATAGAATATATGAAAGTGCATGTGAGCCAACATGCATGGCCCCAAGCATAAATAGTACGGTCACTGACCATACTCTACAAAATAGTACCAAAACTGACAGAAAATCCACGCTGCTGACAATTGGGGCATAAGATGCCACAAATCAGATTGCCTAGTAAGGTGGATAGTCTATTGAGGCCCAAACTAAATCTGGACCATGGAATGTCATAAGCACTAGATAACCCAAGCTGATCTCAGGGCAATCCAAAAAGCTTCGTCAAGGAAACAATACCAGAACGGGTGGCATAATCAACAAGCACACCCTGGATTGGAAGCTGGAGGATGTGATACACAACCTCCAATGTGATAGTACACTCATTGTTGGGTAACCAAAAAGTGCATGTCTCAGAATGCCCACACTCTACAAGAGCAGAGATCAGACCCTTGTTGGTCATGATCTCTGACATATAGCATATCCAATACAATCCTAGGTCCCTAAGAACTGACCTCTCATCCTCCGAAAGCTGGAACCTATAAACAAGACCCACCGATATCGACTCCCAATAGTGCAGAATCTACCCGGCGAACTGCACACAAATCAGAAAAATATCAGTATTAGTCATTTAGGAAAGTGTCAGAAGACAAAATATGCAGATATCAGACAAGGAAATCAGGCAGACAGTTCTAAAAAAGTGATTGTGGCAATAAACAATTCAACAGTGGTTCACTTATCTGATTGTGAAACATCATTATCAATTATGATAGAAAAACCTCAATTGTGACATCCAAATAGACACAGTGCGGTACACTTATCGAATGCGGCACTTAACCGGCAATTGCGATAAAATCGCAGACGATATCGGCACCATAAGCAGGAATTCAAAAATAAATATTTTTTCAAAGCAATAAATAAAGGCATTAATGACATGAATATCAAGAAAACTCACTGGACGTCCTACGCCAGTTGGTCTCTAGTACATCCAGACCCAGTCAGATATGTGAGTGACTCTAGGTAGGCCCGCCATCGCACGAAAATAGGAGGAAAAGCAAAGAAAAATAAAGACTAACTCACCAGAGAATCAAGAGCTCCAAGAAGGCAATGTAAAAAATGAATGGCTCTCTTGGCTATTTATAAGGGTCCCCACAAACCCTAATTTCACTAGGAGGTCTAATTTTTCTTCCTGGTCCCCAAAACTTAAACAGGCAATATCAGGAGCAATTTAAGACATTTTACAAATCAGTAAGCTACCCAAATTCAGGTATTGCAGTTTCAACAAATTAACTCTCATGTTGAGACTTTTCACTCAAATTTGTTGAGGGGGCATAAATACATCTACTATCACCGAGGCAAGTTGGGGCAGGATCAAAATCTGAAAATTCTTCGACACACTGTGACAAGTCACATTGCATCAAAGAGGGTCAAATGTAGACACCTAAAAATGGACAGGCTTGTGACTTTACATTAAAAATAATAATTTTCATCTATTAATTAATGGCTTTTTAATCATTAATTAATTATCTATTTTCTTCTAAATTCATTCCCCAAATCATCTAAGAAAATTCCCAAAATTAATTAAATAATTAATTTTATTTAATTAATTAACTTTAATTGATTAATTACCATTAATTAATTAATTAAATTCAATTTCCTATAGTTTAAATTTAAATATTTAAACTTACTAATTAAATTCTTCCAATTAAATTAATTTAATTTCATCAATTAAAGCAATTCTAAATAAAAAAGAATTCAATTATCTCACATGTTGAAAACTCTAATTAAATAAATGAATTAAATATTCAATTATCTTCAAAGAGATAACTCCAATCAGATCACATGGGTTACTCCACCCATCTCTCCATTCCACATGGGTAACTTCACCCACCTCTTCAGTTCAAAAAGGTAACTCAAAATTATCTCTTCAGTCAACCAAACTCTGTCTCCTCTTTACCAATTGAAGAGGTGGAGTTTACTGATGGCTTCTCCAGTTCCCTTTGATCTCAACCATTCATCTCCCTATCTCTGGGATTGATCTCAACCGTTCATTTCATCCCCAATTCCTATATAATAAACCCTTCATAACCATTTGAAGGATCCAAGATTTCAAGCTCACATGTGCCATTACTATGTCAGTTTGGTTCTAGCATTCAAGCCATCTTGCGATCACACACCTATTTCAATTAGCATATTCTCGACGCTTCTCAAGTCATAGACGCTGCTCACACCAATACTGAGCATCAAAAACAACATTTTAGAAGGAGTAGAGAGAGACAATAGAAGCTTCAAGCACTTTGGGTTTGCATTCATTTGTTTTCCTTTCTCTTGCTTGTACATTTTATTGGTTATGTTTCAAGTTATTCGTTATTGGTATCTTTGTGTATTGGATTTATATCATTGTAAAAATATTGCTACTAACGCTTTCCTTTGGAAATCTTGGGAACCATGAATCACGATTGAGAGAGGCGTACAGTAACCATCTCTAATAAGTTTACAGGCCAGTATGAGGCTGTTAGAGTGAGACCCACAGATGCCTTCATGCATCTCTACTAACGCACATTTGGACTCATCGGGTTCTAAACACCTAAGAAGGGTACCATCTAGACTGTGTCTATACAAGTCATTAGATATGATGACAAATTGTGAAGCACTACGGATTAAGTGACATTTCTCATTCTGAGTGTAAGTGTCCAAAAAAATCTAGTCACAAAGGTAGGATTAAATATTATGGTAGCGGGATGAGTCACGTCCAATGAAAGAACAAATCATCTGGGACTCAGGGGAATCATAAGATGGGTAGCGTAACGTCTCCACTAGGAATTCATGTTGAAAATCATTTTCTGGCATCTGTAGCATGGAAGCGAGAGTAGCCATGGCATCAGATGCTTTATTGTTTTCTCTTGGAACCTGTTGAAATGTGATGTGAACAAAATACTTTCTGAGGTCATCAGCCAACCTTTTATAAGGCACCAACTTGTCATCTTTTGTCTGATAGATATCATTTACTTGATTGATGACTAATTGTGAATCTCCAAGGACATTGAGCTCATCCACTCATCACTCAAGGGCGATCTTCATACCATTGATTAAGGCTTCGTACTTAGCAATGTTGTTTGTACAAGGAAACAAAATCTTGTATGCTTTTGGTAAAGAGTACCTTTGAGGTGTAATGAATAGTATCCCAACACTTGACCCCTGTTGGGTAAATGAACCATCAAAGAATATAGTCCAGGATCGATGTGTGAGAAGTAATATGGACTCATCTGGAAATTCAATGTTCAATGGTTGATGATATACTAGAGGTGCATTCGCCAACTGATCTACAATCGCTCACCCCTTGATGGCTTTTATCTCTACATACTCAATATCAAATTCACTGAGAAGCATGACCCATTTAGCTAGTCTACCTGTGAGGGTAGCTTTACTAAGCAAATATTCCAGAGGATCAATTTTAGCAATAAGGTGTGTAGTATGAGCCAACATGTAGTGTCACAATTTTTGTGAAGCAAATACCACTGCGAGGCAAGCCTTCTCTATAAAAAAATAGTTTGTTTCATATGAGACCAGAGTTTGACTAAGGTAGTAGATAGCCCTTTCTTTGTTGTGCTAATCTTCTTGAGCTAATAGGACACCCAATGATGTATCTGTAGTAGAGATGTAAAGTACAAGCGGCTTCCCATGAATAGGAGGCATCAATATTGGAAAGTTTGCAAGATACTATTTGATTTGTGTGAACCCCTCATCACATTCCTCGTTCCATTGGTAAGTCACACCCTTGTGTAAATTCTTGGTGAATGGTTGGGAAATGTCTGCTAATTGTGAGATGAAGCACCGGATAGACTGTAGCTGACCTTGAAGTCCTCTCATTTGTCTGATATTATTTGGTGGCGGCATTTCCATGATAGATTGAACTTTCTCAGGATCCACTTCGATGCCTTTTGCAGAGATGATATAACCAAGCAATTTTCTAGATGTTACGCCGAATGCACATTTATTAGGATTGAGCCTCAGACTGAACTGTTCCATGCGATCTAGTATAGGACCTAGATCCTCAAGGTGTTTCTCTTGTTGTATGCTCTTAGCTAGAGTGTCATCAACATAATCTTCCATTATTTTATGCATCATGTCATGAAATATGGTGGTGATAGCTCTCTGATATGTAGCACCATAATTTTTGAGTCCAAAGGGCATGACATTCCAACAAAAAGTGCCCCATGCAAATGTGAAAGCAATTTTCTCTTGGTCCTGTGGCATGATCTTTATCTAGTTGTAGCCAGAGAAACCATCCATTAATGAGTACATTTCATATCCTGCTGTCATATCTACAATCATATCAATATTGGGTAATGGAAATTCATCCTTAGGACATGCCTTATTCAAGTCTCTGAAGTCTGTGCAGACTCGGATAGATTTGTCATGTTTTGATACTAGAACAATGTTAGATATCCATTCTGCATAATCAATGACTCTGATAAATACTGCCTTAAGAAGTTTCTCCAACTCAGCTTTGACAAGTAGAGCCACATGTAAATGCATTTTCTGAAGCTTTTGCTTGACAAGCTTGACACCTTGTGTAATGGACAAATGGTGCATGATTAGATTAGGGTGTAATCCTAGCATGTCTAAATATTTCCATGCAAATTTTATCTTTTTTCTCTGAAAGAATGTAATGAATTCCTCTTTTTCTGCCTCGGACAATGATTATGCCAAATGAATGATCTAAGGCTCAGCTTCTATACCCAAGTTGATTGGTTGAGTTGGCTCCATAAGCATAGATGATCATTCCTAGAAATTACTTGGAAGCATATCAAGTATCTCATCCTCAGGCACCTCAGAGAGGTTTTTACCCTTGGATATGTTCTTTATTTTGACTTTTTTAGGCTCTGGCACTGCCACAATGTGGTTTTCACCATCAAAGTGCCTATTTTTTCTTCTTTTGATTTTGTGACTAAGATACTTGATATCAACCTCAGTCATGTTGACTCTTTCTTCACTAGTGGAGGATGTTACAGGTTTGACATCGTTGAGGTAATAGGAAAGAGCGTAATAATTCTGGAACGTAAGGAATTCATTAGATGGGGAGGGAGAGTTCTAGTCTATAAGCTTGGGATGACAGAGTGAAAGAGAAGTGATGGGTTCAAGTGCATTCACGGTATAATCATCAAAAGCATGGATGAGCAATTCAAGACCTAGAGAAATATCATCCAAAGGTGTAGTCAAATTCCTTTGACTCCTAGTGACCATAGTAGATGACACATTAACATTGATAGAATCAGACTCATTTGACCTTACACTAGACCCTTCACCTATGTTGAGAAGGTTTTCATGCATGTGAACTATATCCCTATCTCTGTCAGAGGTGGCATATGACAAGCTATCGAACTCATATTCATGAGAGTCTATTTCATCATTAGGCATCATATCAAGAACATGAGTGAAATCAACCCTTTGTCCCTAGTTCAGATGACTTCTGCCTAAATTTTTTTCTATGGTGAGATAAGCACCTTTTGACATAGGTTCCTCATCAATTCTTGTAGCATCATCTACTTCTTGTTTAGTGAGGAGTGGCTAGGTTTCCTCCTGTTCAAATTTCTCTTGGAAGTGTGGTGGTATGTACAAATCACCCTAATGACCTGAATTGACAATGTGCATTTCTTTCCACCACTCGTAGGTTAATGGAGAAAGTGGAGTGGTTTTATTAGAATTGCTGTCAGTCATGATTGTACTAACATGCGGTATAAAGTCATCTGGCTCAGCAAAGAATGCTGCCAGATCTAGAGGAATGGGACAAGGGAAGTAGTCTTCCTCTGAGATGTCTTCAGACTCTTCAGTTTTAGATGTCTCTTTAGGTGTTGGTTGTTGATCTGTGTGAGGTACAAATTGGTTTATCCCCAATTGAAATGTGAGCTTCTTGAAGACTATACCTGTAGAGTCATGTGTTCGGCGACCAGTAGCTTCAAGTGGTGCAATCAATCCTTTATGATTCACACCGATAGGACCATTTCCTTTATACCTAAAGTGTTGCATAATAGTTAGACCTTTGCCATACTATTTAGGTTTTATGTCATAAGGTGTAGTGGTTTTCTCAGAAGTGTCTTCTCCTTTATAGATCCAAGCTTTGATAGCCCTATTTTTAGCTTCTTCTTCTAATGGTATCGTGGCCTGTACAAAGGTACCACCATATTTTGTTTGAGGAGGAACTGTAGAAGGTTTAGTGCTCTCAGAAGGTCTCCCAAAAGAACGTGGAGACAAAGGCAAAGATGTAACAGATAGCACGAGTTCAATCTGATATCCTCCAATGTCAGTTTCCTTGAGTGTCAGACCCTTTTCCATTTCTTTAGTTTAGTCTCAAGGAGCTCAATAGACTCTTTGTTGGTGGATACAAAGATATCAGTAGATTTTGTGAGTGTGTTGCAATCATAGCATATATTAGCAGGTATAGTCACTTCAGAGCCGTGGAATGGGAACTTAATGCACTGATGGTATGTTGAAGGGACAACCTACATTTCATGGATCCATGTCCTTCCCAACAGATTATTGTATGCTAAAGGAATGTAAAGCACTTGACAAACAACATCCCTTTCAATAGGGCCAACTCTGATTGACAACACAACTAGCCCTTTAGATTTTTGTTCTTCTTCATCATAGGCCTTAATAGTAATATTTTTGCGAGCATCTATGAAATATTTTTTGTAGCCTAACTCAATAAGGAAGCTAGCAGAGCAAATGTTGAGGCCAATGCTGTTATCTATGAGAACATGACAAACGCACTTTGGACCAATCATGACTTCAATGTGCAAGGGGTTATTATGTGGGTGACTCAAAGAATGGTCATCTTCCTCAGAGAAAGACAAGTAATGGGAAGAGGTCAATTGACCTACCATGGATTGAAACTGGTCGAGATAAAGATCTTTTGGGACATTTGCCTCGGTGAGGGCTTTATCAAGGATCTCCCTGTGAGAAGGGGATATTTTCAGCAGCTCAAAGATAGTGATCAAAGCGTTAGTACATTGTAATTTATCTAGAATGCTATAATTGGAAGCATTAGATGAGGAGCCCAATTTCAGATTCTTATTGGTAGATCCAACAATAGTTTTGTCTACAGGTTGTGTTGGTGTAGACGTAGAAGGGTCAGGGCCTTTGATAATGATCTTAGCACGAGATCGAGTAACAACGTTCGCACTAACCTGAGACTATTCTTGTTTGGAGAACTAAGTTGTAGACCCTCCCAAGATGAAAGGATTTTTGGGCTTGGGAGTATCTTCCCTTCCCTTAAGAATGACAACATTATAGTATTCAGTATCAACAGGCTCAACCATATTAATGAAATTTTTACTATTGGTGTATGTATAGTTGACCTTGGCATCAGTATTTTTTCCTTTGGATGACTCACCTTTCCCATGAGGAGGAAATGGGTCTTTAAAAGCTTGGTGGTCTGAGTTCTTGTTGTGACCTCCCATAGCAATAACCTCACTATCGATGAGATCCTGGATTTTATGCCACAATTTAAGACATGTAGCTATTTTATGACCTTTGTTTTTGTGAAAATCACAATAAGCATATTCATTCCACCAAGAGGGTCTTGGTTGCGGATCATAAGGTCATGAATTATCCGGTGGAGTGAGTAAATGGTTGTCCAAGAGAGTCTTGTAAACCACATCAAGAGGTTATCCTAAAGGAGTGAATTCACGCTTAGGTCTAGGAGCCCAAGGTTTAGAGATGGAAAAATGTGAAGTACTCAGTTTGGATTCTACCACAGCCTGTTCAGTGGCCTTGGCTTCCTACATTGTAGTAGTGAGATTAAAAGCAGCCTTTGAAGGCTTGGGAGTCACATTGTATATAACTCCATTATTCACAACATTCTGGTTCTTGTTGGCAAATTTGGGTTTATCTTTTCTTAAGGAGGAAGACCCTTGTTTATTTTCCTTGTGCAAGGTCAATTCTCCTTTCTTAACCATAAACATCTCAATTCTCACAGCTTGCTTAATCATGTCATCAAAGGTTAAAGGACCTTGCAGCTGTACTTGATACCCAAAGTTGGGAAGATGATTGTCTAGAAAGATGTCCAAGTTTTTAGATTCAGGTATTTTGCAAGAATATATTGTATAAATTTGTCTCCATCTTTAGAGAAATGTTAAGAAGGATTCCCTATGATTTTGTTTCAAGTTGCAAAGATCTCGGATGTGAACCAGATGTTGGATGTTGTGAGAATAGTGTTGTAGAAACAAATTGGAAATTTTTTCAAAAGTTTTGATACCATTTGGTATCCTAGAGAACCATTCCATAGCTGGCCCTCCCAAACTACATGGGAAGAGACACATGAGGTAGGTTGTATCATGTATAAAATCCATGGAGAGAGCACCAAGCTCTCTCAAATGATCTTGGGGATCAGATGTACCCAAGTATTTATCATACTTGGGAAGTTCAACTCATTTGGGAAAAGGAGGCATGCATAAACTCTTATCAAACGAGAATGGAAAAATAATTTCCAGTGTGAACTATGTAGCGGGTTTGTCTTTATCCTTCATGAGTTGAATGAGTTGTTCTTGCATGCATTGCATTTTCTTTTGCAAGCAGGAGTTTTCAGTTTCTTCCTCTCTCTCAACAAGTGTCTCTACCTTGTAATCGGAGGGGAGTTTGGCTCCTTGGTTTGCCAATTCGAGAAGGTATTTCTCCTTCTCTTCTTTCATTATGACTGCCATCATTCTCATGAAGTTTTTATTATTGCGAGCTTCTAAGATATCTCCTTGGGTTATTTCTTTCTCTTCATTAGGAGGAGGGTCTTGAAAAGGGAATTTACCCCTGGTTTTAGAGAGATCATCTATGCTATGTTCACCTGATTGGTCATGATCTGCCATCCTGCTAGAATGCAAGTGTTCAATGTGTAAAGACTTAGTATGATAAGGTTGAGTGTTTTCAGAATTTGGGTCCTCTTGGAAAAAAGGGTTTTGAACTTGACTAAAATCCACTAGAAATGACCATTTGACGTAAGGTCAAAGTATCAGAGAGGGAGATCAAGATGATTCCTCACTAGATGTAGCCGACAATGGTGTGGAAAGCACAAGTTTGTCTTGATTGATTGGAGGGAATATTTTTCCACTTCGAGTTGCAATAGTCATAGAAAAAGATTGTACAAGGGATGTGAACTAGGATCACACTTGAAACTGTCCCAAAGTAAATGCATAGAAAGTGCCAAAAGGTGAAGTATCCTTGGTGTAAATCATCAGAAATGAGGCTAGAAAAGCCAAGAGGTGACTATTGCGACACAAGGTATGACAACACAGATGAAATAGACCAAAATATATGAGACAATACTAGTTTAAGAAAGAATCACATAGTTCTCAACCCAAGAAACCATGTTGCAGACTATGTGAAGATAGAAGGCAGATAAATAGACCCAGAACTGAGATCAGATTTAGCAGAAAGATGCTGGACAGACGGGAAATTGCTCTCTATTTTGACAAATGCTTTAGACTCACATGAAGAAGTACGTCCTCTCTCAAAGATTCTCATAGGATCACACAAAACTATGTAGTCCCGCACAAAATATTATAACATACTGGTGATTAATAGTCACAAACTGGTGAAAAATGACAGCATGATTGCAAAATGTGATGCGATGATTTCCAGTGTGTCGCGCAAAGTTTCTTAGATAATGACGCAAAGAAGGAAAAATTTCGCATGAGACTTGGTATTTTTGACAAATGAAATTCTACAAAAGTTGACAGTTAAGACCAGATTGCATTTTCCAAGGCAAGATCATGCTATTTTCTAATAGAGAGTTCAAGTTACAGATTGTTTTGGACATGTTCAAGTTTGACAGTTTGTGTGATTTGACATTTGTTTTGATTTTTTAAATGATACACCCACGCAAAACACATTAAATAGAATGTTTGTAGTACCAGAATAGACACATCACAATCTTAGGATAGCCAAGGTAGTATCTGTTGAATACCCACTTGAATGAAAGTCTAGCTACGCTTACTCATAGAGGACAACTTAGAAGCTTGGAGGCACGGGCTCCTCTTTACATGTGCACTCACTTCTTAGGCACACAAAGCTTTGAACCCCAAAGGAATTGCTTCCCGAAGGGCTGTTATCTCTACTAAGAGCTGTAAAAGTGTGGGGCATCTTATTCGGTCTCTGACCTTCTGCGCCAATAGATAGAGGACTTTTGGATACTATAACAAAAGGTTGCAGTAAGGACATCCATTCAGGTGGTTGTGATTAAGTCATTTTCCCAATTAAGGGGGCTCTCCCAATCCTTTCAAAGCAAGGCTTTCTTCTTAATGATGTTGAGACTTTAACACACCACTAGGGCACTGGAGGAGATTTTGGTTGCCACAATGAATTCACACCTGTCCATTATGAGATTAATCACAGTGGCATTTTTTATATATTGGTTCGGAAGGGCTTGGATTTAGCCTGTTACCGGTTGGACATCCACTCTCATTGGCTTTGCTAAAGCTCTTGGGAGGTAGGCACACTAGAAGAATCATATGAATTTCTCTTACACCCAAGATCCATAAAGGTGAGGGGAGAGGATAAGTTCATATAGTTCTTGGAATTGCAGACTAGAAAACACTTCAATCATGCAAGACAATGATTCATTTTAAGCACCAACCGAAGTGTGTTCTAACTACTAAAAACAAACCTGAGAGTTTTGTGAAAATGCATATGTCTTCGACAAGTATCCTACAGTAAATACATTAGTAGTTTGTAATTTCTTTCTTCATTTTAGCATCCTACAAACCACCATTAAGCTGTTTCAGAGATAAAACTAGAAAAACATAGTCAACAACAAACAAAAACCATTAGTGGTCAGAAATTAGAAAAAATAGAGATATCAAAAAATAAAATTTATAAATCACTGGTGTCAAATGTCGCACGAAGAAGTATAATGATCCACATGAATAAACGTATCAAAGCGCATGAATAAATGCATGTACTTGCAAAACTTTGAGCGGTTATACAAGAAATTTTGCGTGAACTTTCATTATAGAGCCGTACGGACAAAAACTAGAATTGATCAAAAAAAGTGTAGAATGAGGCCAAAAAGTAAATTTTTGAGGCCCATGGTGGGTGCCAAAAATGTATATGTTAAATTTGGCCTTGTTATTCAACCATACACTTCAACATAGTCCTTGTTCATTAGCCACATACAGAAGTGAATATGAGTTATTCATCCTGCATGCCTGTATGATTCGACCTGTTGCCTTCTATCTAGATGGGGTTTCAAATAGCTCTCAGAATGAGAGTCTCACAACCATAGACCAATCTAAGAAAAAATGATTTTTCTCCATGAATGTGATGCAAGATTAATCTAAAAACACGAAAGATGCAAGATTAATCTAAAAATTGAAATGAGATTAAACTAAGACATGATTGTAATGCAATTAATCTAATAAATTGACATTAATCTATTGAAAAATGAGAGTTTTAACTAGAAATGAGATTATGAACTAAATGTAGCAACAATTCTTTATTCTAACAATGCATAAAAATTACTGGGGGGTTTGAATGATAAATGTGAGCTCTTTTATAGATTGAGAGCTTGCTCAGAATACAAAGTTTCCTTTTTGAAATAAAACAGATAGAAAAGCCAGTTCAAATTAGCAAGATTTCTTTAAAAGAAAACAATGAACTATTTTCTCTTTGTTTTAACTGTTTTCTTTTTTATTTTAACTATTTTCTTTCTCTTTAAAGAAAAATTAATTCAAAGTTTCCATTTTTGAACTGAAGAGAAGATTTTTGAGAGAATATTTAATTAAATAAATAAAGTATGACCTCATAAATATGTTTTTCTCAATTATTTGAATAATTAAATTCAATTATTGAAATGAATATATTTATTTAATAATTAACTATTATTTAATTCCTTTTTATGTGTTTTAGCTAAAAGGGGTGAATTTAATTTAATTAAAGTGCTAGGACTTTATAATTAAATTAATCCAATCATAGGGTTTGTTTAGCCAATAGATATTTAGGAATTAAATATAATGTATGATAAATGCAGATTTAGGGTTTTCTACATTTAACACTTCGGTCGAGTAGAGTCAGTCAAAACTCTGAATTGCCTAGTACAATAGGACTTTGATGATTTAGAAGAATGAGAAATGCAAAAAATTTGGTTAGGGTTGCAAGATGCCAATTTTGGGGTGTTACACTGAGAGACAGTTAAAATCCAGAGAAATGTGGATTTGACTTCCACGTCAGATAAACCACTTGTGTTTTTATATTTATCTTTTTGATTAGATTTAAAACCATTTCTTGCAATGTAATTGTAATTATTTTAATCAGTTTAACTGATTGAAAACATGCAAACTAGGAGATCAAGGTCAAGTTGTAAACCTTTGATCATAGAGTTATCATTGTAATACGTGAAAATTATTTAGGTCAAACTTATTGTATAAATAGATGTGCAATCAATCAGAACAATGCATGTGATGATGATTGTAGCTGAGAAACACATCTAAAGATCAGAGAATTTTTTTTATGTAGAAGAGAAACAAAATATGGAATCAGTTACCAAGAACAAGATTCAAGGCTACCGAGCAGAACAAAGGTATTAATCAGTCACTATAGTGTTAGTAATAACTTAGAGGGAGGGGGGGTGAATCAGTGGCCTCAAAAATATTCCAATTAATCAACCCAAAATATTAGTACCTCAATATTAAGCCTCTAGTTATCTTCAGTCCTATAAGATGAATGCCTTCAAATACACTTATACAATTACTACTTCTCAGAATGCTTTGTTAAACCTTTTTTTGTATGTTTACCGAATAGCAGTTTGTTAATTTACCAAAAATAGTAAATTACTTAGAGTATACCAATCAATCTAGTTTAGCTATGTGTAATGCAAAACACTAAAGTAATGAATCATAAACACATTTACACATGGAATTTTAATGAGGAAACCCTGTTAAGGGAAAAAACCACTTGGGACCGGTAATCCAAAATTTTCACTCTTCTGAAGTGAGCTCGGTGAAGAGCCAACCTTGTTAAAGGTTACAAACACACTGTTAGGTATGACCTTGTTAGAGGATTTAAAATAGTAGTTTTTCACTTGATATCGGGCATTTCTATGCTACCTTCCTTGTCCAAACTCTTATGGCTTATCAAATGGTATCTGGCATCTCATGCTATCTTCATGATCAAAATTTTTGATACTTCTTGAGACGTATCTCAATATAAAAAGGATCTTTAAATCCTACTCAATTAAGAGACTTTTTGAATCAATGGTTAAATTGAAACAATATGATATGTTCACATATACAACTTATACTTGCATATTTTCAGATCTATTGTAAGCTCATCAAACTAATTCGATCAATATATCCTTTTAATACCTTTTCTCCACTTTAGTTCTGCTCAGTGATGCTATGCTCTATTTCTCAGTATCCGTAGAAAACTTTAGCTCTTTCCTTAGCTTGATTGATTAGGATTGTATGAAGTTGTTCTTCATCTATTTCTCTTTAGCATCCTCTTTTTCATTCAATCCGATTAATTAAAAATGAATTAAGTTTGTCTCTTTATAGACATGGTATCACCATTTGTTAGGTTCTTGATTTTCTTGATCTTGGCCTGATCCGCAATTTTAGCAAATCTGATTTAAAGCAAAAATCCTATTTCATCTTGTAGAGATATTCTTGCCAACTGGACAAAACAACTTTAAATCCTTTACTTATCTCTAGCTTTATCTTGTCAATGAAAACAATGATAACTACTAGTTAAGTCCATATTTAGCTCTGCCAGCTAGATGTTTTATCATTTCTGAACTCAAGTTAATTTCAGTGTTTTGACTCTTTGATAGCTTCGGTCAACACTCCAGTTCTCCTCAGGCTTCTTCATCAGTTTATACTATGATTCTGGCCATGGATTATGCTTGTGATTCTACTCATCGATAATGCTCGTCAGTGTTCTTGCTCGAGCATCACTGTGACTTGACTTTCAGTGACCTCTATCCATTGGGTTCCACTAGCCATCTGTGTTTGAAGTCACATAGTGAATGCTTGTCTTGTATACATTATTGAAATCATAATATTTTTCTCTCTGATTCTCTGAATTATTTGACACTTTGATTATAATCGATTAGATTATATCAAGTTGACATCAATGACAATACAATCCATTAACTGATTTAATGCCTTGCATTATCCTTCTACATTTCGGTGATCAACTTAACATCTTTAAACATTCAATCATTTACATGTCATCAATCTCTCCCTTTGGAATTTATAGAAACATACTAGATTATCATACTACACTATCACTAATACAATATTAAATATAAAAATTTCATCAATTTTTCCTAATGCAACTATTACAAATGTCTGGCTTTTGGTAAGATCAAAAATAGCTCTGATATGTGTGCTGCCTTGACTATTCCTCTTCTTGATAATATATTTTTCCTTTGAAAATAATTGTCTCTTTTTTTTTGAACTCTCTCCCTTTGTTACTTCTCTCCCTGATATGGATATTTCATATGTAATCAATCTCTCTCCATTTCAATCTCTCTCCCTTTGAATATTGATTAACTCTTTCTTTTGATTCTCAGGAACTTCTCCTCATGGATAATGATATAATATTTTCTGATCAATGAGATAATAAGTCCATTATGATAATGAAATAATCTCTCCCTTTGAAAACAATGCCAAAAAAAAATCATCTATATCATGTTCCATCCCTTTATATAATATATTCCTTAAATTTCCCTTTCCATCAACAATACAATGTCACTGGTATTTGGTGCATACTTGTACCTTGCTATGTACAAATGTATCTGTTGCTATTCATCTTAGTGTTTGAATCAACATTAATGATCTTCAAATTGTGTGTAGGTTGATGCATCCTCCTAGTCAGCTTACTAACCGATAGACAAGGGTTGGACCCCTAGTCTCTGTCTAAGCTAATCAAATGTATCTTTCAGTAATGGCTTGGTGAATATATCAGCTAACTATTCCTTTGATTGAATGTATTCCAACATCACCTCCTTTGCTTGCACTTGTTCCCTTAGATAGTGATACTCGATAGCAATATGCTTAGTCTTAGCATGCATGATTGGATTCTTAGAAATGTTAATTTCACTGGTGTTATCACAATAGATAATTACTGTTTCAAGAATCTACATATTCATACCTTCCAGCAACTATTTGATCTATGCAATATTGGAACAATTTGCAGTAGCCGTCACATATTCTTCTTCTACAGTAGAATGAGAGATGCATCCTTGCTTCTTGCTGATCCATGTGACAAGTTTTTCACCCATGAAGAATGATCCTCCAGTTGTGCTCTTTCGGTCATCAAAGTTTCCAGCCCAATCAACATCTGTATAGACTTGTAGCTCAAATTTTCCTTCTCTTTTATACCATAAGCCATAGTCCTCTGTGTTCTTCAGATATCTCAAAATTCTCTTGACAACAGTCATATGTGATTCTTTGGGATTAGCAGAGAATCTTGCAACTATTCCAACTGCATGTGCTATATCTGGTCTGGTATGAAAAACATACATTAGTTTGCCAATCATTGATCTATATAAGGTTTGATTTATCTCATTTGATTTTTCTTCTTTTGTTAGCTTACATCCTATAGCCACAGGTGTTCCAATTGGTTTGGAATCTTCCATCTTAAATATCTTTAGCACTTCCTTGATGTATTTCGACTGAGTGATATATATGCACGCATCTTGTTGAATAATCTGTAGACCAAGAAATCATTTGATCTCTCCAAACATAGACATTTCAAATTCTTTTCTCATTTCATTAGAAAAGGATTTGCATAAAAACTCATTTCCTCCAAAAATGATATCATCAACAAAAATTTCAGCAATCAAAATATTACCATTGGTGTCTTCTTTTAAGTATAGATTGCTATTTTCACTTGTTCTAAATTTTTTTATGCAAATGAGATAGGAGTGAAGTCTTTCATACTAGGCTCTAGGTACTTGTTTCAATCCATACAAGGATTTATGTAGTCTACATACCATGTTTCTCTAGTCTGGATCAACAAACCCTTTTGTTTGTTCAATGTATGTACCTCTTCTTCCAGTATTCCATTTAGGAATGCAAATTTGATATCCATCTGGTATACCTTGAATCCTTTGAATGCAACATAAGCAAGTAATATTCTAACTCCTAGTATAGCAATAGGTGCAAAGGGTTCTCCATAATCAACACCTTCTTCTTGTGCATATCCCTTGCATACTAACCTTTCTTTGTTTCTTGTGACTTCTCCATTCTCATTCAGTTTGTTTATGAATATCCATTTGGTACCGATGACATTCTTGTCATCTAGTCTTGGTACTAGTATCCATGTACTTTTCTTCTCAATATGTTCTATTTCTTCATTTATAGAACTGACCCATTCTTCATTCTCAAGTGCAGTATTAATAGATTTAGGCTCAAAATCATAAAGTAACCATCTAGTGTTTAATGACTTACTTCTTGTTCTCATTCTAGCCTTCTTGTCTCTTATGATTTGATTCTGTGGATGATGTCTTCTGACATACTTGGAAAGTTTCAATTCAACCCTTTGTTCATCATTCTGATCATCTTCTTGACCTTCATTCTGATCTCCATTGTTCGGAACATCATCTTGAGGATTTTACTAATTTTTGGTAATTGCAGCGTGATGCTCGGGTGTAATGTTCTGTTGCTTGGGAGTGATACATTGTTGCTCGGGTAGAGTGTCAGGTTATGTATAAAAAAACCTGTTGTAGTCCTCTAGTTCTTTTCTACTTTCCTTATCATTCTTTTTTGCAAATTCATCTATTTTCAAATTTTCACTTTCAATGATCTTGTTAGATGACTTGTTAAGACATTTATAAGTCTTGCTTTTGGTTGAGTACCCTAGAAAGATACC
Source organism: Thuja plicata (assembly GCA_018584345.1). Lineage (NCBI taxonomy): Eukaryota > Viridiplantae > Streptophyta > Pinopsida > Cupressales > Cupressaceae > Thuja > Thuja plicata. The sequence goes on along the minus strand of MU225952.1, from coordinate 3,686,284 downwards.
TTCTTCACTTTTGGAGTCATGTTTTCCATTTCTATCATTCTTCAAAATATAACATTGACTACCAAAGATTCTTAAGTAGCTTACATTGGGTGTATGACCATACCAAAGATCATAGGATGTCTTCTTTGTGTCCTTCTTCAATTGTACTCTATTTAATGTGTAGACAACAGTACTGAAAACTTTCCTCCATAAAGTTTGAGTGATGCTCTTCTCAATCATCAATGTTCTTGTACTGTCAACAATTGATCTATTTCTCCTTTCAGCAATTCCATTTTGTTGTGGTGTTCTCAGTGTAGAAACCTATCTTTTAATTCCATCCTCATTGCAATAGTTAGTGAATTCATCTAAAGTAAATTGCCCTCCTCTATCTAACCTTAAGAATTTCAATTTCTTTTCACTTTGTTTTTCTACCATAGCCTTATACCATTTAAACATCTTGAATTCTTTTGATTTATCTTTTAAGAACATGACTATCATCATTCTAGAATAATCATCAAAAAAGAGAATAAAATACCTATCTCCATAGAAAATCTTTGTCCTCATGGGTCCACATAGATTTGTATACACTAATTCTAGAATTGCATTAGATGTATGAGTTTTACTCTTGAAACCAGACTTTGTCATCTTACCTTTTTGACAATTCTCGCATATGATATGCTCGGGCTTAGTCATGCTTGGTAAGCCTCTGAAATTCCTTTTGTTGCTTATCTTTATCATGTTGTCAAAATTTACATGACACAATATTTTGTGCCATAATCATATGTCTTCGGTTCTATCTATTGAACAAGTGGTGTTAGTGTCATCAAGATAGAAAAAGGTTACCTTTTGTCTGCTCACCGTTTCTAATCAACCTTCCTAATTCATTGAAGATATTTTCCTTCTTATTCTCAAATGCCACTCGGTGACCTGTATTATTCAGTTGTGAAACACTTAACAGATTATAATTCAGTCCTTTTACCCAGTAAGCATTTTCACATTTGATCAGGTTATTCAACATTATAGTTCCTTTACCTTCAACTGGACAAGGTGTATCATTTCTCATTCTCACTGAACCACCATTATAGTATTCAAAAGTCTCAAAATTTTGTTTGTCACTGGTCATATGGTGAGTGCAGCCACTATCTATGATCTAGACATCATTCTTACTAACTTTAGATATTAGTGCAGTTTCTACATACCTTTCTTCTTCTCCATCTGAATCATCCTTCATGGATACAAATACCATCTCAATGTCTTCTTCTGATTTGGTGTCAGTGTCATCAGCTATGTTCTCAGCTATGTAACAAGCTTTCTCCCCTTTGTCCTTGTAGTCTCGGGTATCTCTTTTGTCAAATTGTCAGTTTCTTCAGTAATTTCTGTTATCACCTCTATCAAAATTATTCTCATATGATCTGTCATTACCTCTATCATCTTTTCTTTTGTTTGGACATCTTGTAGAAAAGTGTCCAACCTCTTTACAATTGAAACATACAAGTGGTAATTTACCTTTGTATCTACCTTTGCCTCTCTACAATCTTCTTTCCATTAGTGCTTCAATCTCATCAAGTTCTTGATCCTCATTATCACTTTCACTATCATTTCTAATAGCATGTCTATGACTTGAATTACTTATCTTTAAAGAAGATTTGAATGCAGATTATATAGATGGTAAGACATTATTATCAAAGTTATTCATCTCAAATGAAATTAGTCTACCAATAAGACTATATAGAGTAACTGTATTGTTTGCAACTTATCTCATTTCTTGAATAACATAAACTCTAATAGAATATACAGACAGTAAGGTTCTTAAGATTTTACTTACCACTGTCTCCTCTTCATGTACACCTCCAACTCCTTGGATAGAATTGACTACCTCTTCGATTCTATAGCTATACAGAGTGATATTTTCTCCTTCTTTCATCCTTAGGTCATCAAACCTCCCTCTTAGGCTTTCCACCTTTTCTCTTAGTACATTAGCATCTCCTACATGTACCAGCTTCCACTTATCCCACATTTGCATTGCAAAGGTGCAAGTTTGGAAATCTTCAAACTCAGCATCAAAGAGTGATGAGGAAAGTTCTATCATCATGCAATTATGCTCATGATTTACTCTTTATTTCTCAAGAGTGTGAGGTCCTGTAGGCAACACATAATCAATATCAATGTATTGAGTAACATCATTTCCAATACCTGATAGGTGGAGTCTTATTCTACTTTTCCATGATGCAAAGTTGTCTTTACTCAACTTGGGCACATCTTGTGATCTTTTGCTTGAGCTGTTAAACTCCCTTTCTAAGCACACAAGCTCTGATACCAATTTTTAGTAATAAGTGAGAGAGGGGGGGGGGGGGAANATCTTTTGCTTGAGCTGTTAAACTCCCTTTCTAAGCACACAAGCTCTGATACCAATTTTTAGTAATAAGTGAGAGAGGGGGGGGGGGTGAATCAATGGCCTCTAAAATATTCCAATTAATCAACCCAAAAACTTAGTACCATAATATTAAGCCACTAGATATCTTCAGTCCTATAAGATGAATGCCTTAAAATACACTTATTAAATTACTACTGCTCGGAATACTTTGTTAAGCCTTATTCTGTATGTTTACCGAATAGTAGTTTGTTAATTTACTGAAAAATAGTAAATTACTTAGAGTATACTGATCAATCCAGTTTAGCTAGGTGTAATGCAAAACACTAAAGTAATGACTCATAAACACATTAACACATGGAATTTTAAAATGGAAACCTTGTTAAGGGAAAAAACCACTTGGGAACGGTAACCCAAAATTGTCACTCTTCCAAAGTGAGCTCGATGAAGAGCCAACCCTGTTAAAGGTTACAAACACACTTTTAGGTGTGACCTTGTTAGAGGATTTAAAAGATTAGTTTGTCACTTGATATCAGGCATTTCTATGCTACATTCCTTGTCCAAACTCTTTTGGCTTTTCAAATGGTATCTGGCATCTCATGATATATTCATGATCAAACTTTTTGATACTCCTTGGGATGTATCTCAATATAGAAAGGATCTTTAAATCCTGCTCGGTTAAGAGACTTTCTAAATTAATGGTTAAAATAAAATAGTATGATCTGGTCACATATACAACTTATACTTGCATATTTTCAGATATATTGTAAGCTCATAAAACTAATCTGATCAATATATCCTTTTAATACCTTTTCTCCACTTTAGTTCTTCTCGGTGATGCTATGCTCTATTGCTTAGTGTCCGCACAAAACTTTAGCTCTTTCCTCAACTTGATTGATTAGGACTGTATGAAGTTGTTCTTCACCAGTTTCTCTTTAGCATCCTCCTTTTCATTCAATCCCCTTAATTCAAAATTAATTAAGTTTGTCTCTTTATAGACATGGTATCACCGTTTGTTAGGTTCTCGATTTTCTTGATCTTGGCGTGATCTACAATTTTAGCCAATCTAATTTAAATAAAAACTCATGTTTCATCTCACAGAGATCTTCTTGCCAACTGGACAAAACAACTTTAAATCCTTTACTTATCTCTGGGTTTATCTTGTCGATGAAAAAAATGATAACTACTAGTTAAGTCCATATTTAGCTCTTCCAGCTAGATATTTTATCATTTCTGAACTCAAGTTAATTTTGGTGTTTTGACTCTTTGATAACTTTGATCAAAAATCCAGTTCTCCTTGGGCTTCTCTGTCAGTTTACACTATGATTCTGGCCATCAGTTATGCTTGTGATTCTACTCGTCAGTAATGCTCATCGATGTTCTTTCTCGGGCATCCCTGTGACTTGACTTTCGATGATCTCTGTCCGTTGGGTTCCACTAGCCGTCGGTGTTTGAAGTCACATAGTGAATTCTTGTCTTTTGTACATTACTAAAAGAATAATATTTTTCTCTTTGATTCTCTGAAGTATTTGACACTTGGATTATAAACGATTATATTATTACAAGTTAATATCAATGACAATACAATCCTTTAACTGATTTAATGTCTTGCATTATCCTTCTACATTTCGGTGATCAACTTAACATCTTCAAACATTCAATCAGTTACATGTCATCATATAGGTGACACATCATATTATAATCTTTAATGGATCTGTACTCATCAATTCTAGATTGCACATACTCAGGTCAATAAGTATTTTTGACTACATTCTAAAAGGTGTATCAAATAAAATAAATCCTTTGAGAAGGTGGATTTAACAATCATTTTTTAAATCTCTTAACCGGGTGCACACTTAATTGTGTTACTAAATATCTTAATATAGTGGACCTTATCCAGTCTCAAAATTACTCCTAACAGGGTGGATCATCAGAAGTGATCAAACTTGTAAGCCTTAACTGACCCCTTCCATTCTACAAATAGTGAAGTTTTGTGGGTTTCATCCCCACCACAGTTTTTACCTTCTAACAAGGGTTTTCTGCATTACCAAATCTTGTGTAATGTGTCTATACATTTCATGAATGTTTCTATGAATGTTTACATGCAAATTAAGTTTATGAATTGATATTACATGCATAAAGATAGAAACACACTAATGGTCAGTAATGCAAGGAATTGATTACTAAAAGGATTAATGTTAATTGATAAAAGTTTTAAGGGTACCGATTCACCCCCCCTCTCAGTACACACCATTCCATTATTCCAACTTATATAATTTTCATATATTGTTATCTGACTGACGCTATCATAATTCAACACCCCCTCTTAGATAGGGAAGATAAAAGTGTATCTCATATCATATTACCTTTGAATATAACATGGTATAGCTTATCACTTAACAAGTGATATAAAGTATCACCCAAATGATACCAGATTTTACATATCACCTTAGCTCTTGATATGAGGAATCACTTTAACTCATGATACCTAATTTACATACCACCTTAACTTGTGATACTTGATTTTACATATTAGCTTAGATCATAATATGAGGAATCACCTTGGATTGTGATACCTTATTTTCATATCACCTCAGATCATGATACAAGGATTTAGTAATTAGAGAACAGTGCATTCCCCTTACATATAACCCTATTATGGTATGTGCAATGACATCTCAAAATGTTTACCATAACAAATCTCCATTACAAGATTGTCACCTTGTGACATCAAATACAAGTGTTCATTATCTAAGAAGTCGTCACCTCTTAGAAATGTACACAGGATGGATGAGCCCATAAGAAGTTTACACATTAAACATCTTTATTATATTAATACAAATAAAAAAATTTACATTTCAACGATACCAACATTTTTCCTGAAGTGATCAACTTTCACCTTTGGAAGTGCTTTGGTAAGGATATCTGTAGTTTGATCTCCTGTACTAATATATTCCAATTGAATCACGTTCCTCTCTACCATGTCTCTTACATAGTGGTAAGGAATCTCAATGTGATTTGATTTGTCATGGAATAATGGATTCACTGATATCTTGATACAACTTTGGTTATCATTGTGGATGATGGTAGGTTTTAGTGGTTTACCAAATAATTCCACAAGTAGCTTTCTGAGCCATACGACTTCTCTAGAAGCCATAGAAACTATGATGTATTTGGACTCTTTAGAGCTTTGAGCCACTGATGACTATTTCCTGCTAATCCATGATATCATTGCCAATCCAAAACTAAAGAAACATCTTGATGTGCTCTTTCGATCAGTTACACTTGCATCCCAATCAGATTTGGTGAATCCATGAAGATCTAAGTCAACTTTCTCATATTTGAGTACATAATTTAGAGTACCCTAAAGATACCTCATTATGTGTCTTGCAGCAACATGATGAATTTCCTTAGGATCACACATGAACTAACTTAATGCATTTACTGCATAGCAAATATCTGGTCTAGTGTTTACCAAGTACATTAATGACCCAATAATCTGCCTGTATAAAGTAGAGTCAGTTTGAGGAGACTCTTCTGTAGCTTCTTTTAGTTTATTAAAGTTTGTTTCCATGGGAGATGACATTAATCTACAATCTATTATATCAAATCTATTTAATATGTCAATGGTATACTTTCCTTGATTCAGGATAATACTATCTGATTTCTGCCAGAATTCTAAGCCAACAAAGTAGTGCAATAGTCCTAAATATTTCATGTCAAATTCTGTGGCTAAATCCTTCTTGAATTGATGAATGAGGTGATCATCTCTTATAATCAATAGATCATCAACATATAAAATTAATATTAACATATCACCTTTGTTTTTCTTAAAGTAGAGATTTGGGTCAGCATCATTTTTAGAAAAAATAACTTCATAAGATAACTGTCAATTCTCTCATACCAGGCTCTAGGAGCCTGTTTAAGTCCATATAGGGATTTCTTTAATCTACACACATGAGTTTTTGAGTTATGGATCTCAAAACCTTTAGGTTGTTCCAAGTAGACTTCTTCTTTAATAGTTCTATTTAAGAAGGCAGTCTTTACATCCATTTGATGTCCTTTCCATCCTTTTGTAGCTGCAATGGCTAGTACCGCTCAGATTGAAGTGTATCAGGAAACTGGAGAAATTTTTTCCTCATAATAAATCCCTTCCTTTTGTGAGAAGCCTCTGGCTAAAAATCTTGCCTTATACTTCTCTATACTGCCATCTGCAACATGTTTGATCTTGATTAACCACTTTGAGGTGACCACTGATTTCTCTTTGGGTCTAGGCACAATTTCCCATACATTATTATTTATAATAGACTGATATTCCTCTGTCATGGCATATTTCCATACTTTCTACTGAAGAGCTTCTAGAACACTTACAGGTTCTGATTTTGAGAGTTCAATCATTAGAGCTACATAACTAGATAATCTGGTGGGTCTTTTTCTTTCCCTGAAAGTCCCCGAAGGAGCTCCATAAGACTTTGCTTCTTTTATTACCTTAGAAACACATAGAGGTCTCTTTTTAGGATTTTTCATAGATGTGCTTGGTTCTTCATTTTCTTCCTCTTCCTCAGAATGCTCCCTCTACATCTCAGGAGTGGTTTCCTTTTTTGATTTTAAAGGTGAAGTTTGAATTTCTGGTTCAATTGAGTTTCTAGCTTTGGTGAATGCTATATCCTCTTCAAAAATTATATCTGTGCTTAATTCAATTTGTTTTTGACCAAGTATATATATACTCTGTAAACCTTTGAAGTTTCATTGTAACCTACAAAGATGCCTTTTCTCCCAGAAGGCTCTAATTTTGTCCTTTTTTCCTTGGCAACATGTATGTATACAGGGAAACCAAATATCCTTAAGTGACTAATGTCTAGTTTTGTGCCTAAAAAGAATTCTTCAGGAGTCCTATTATCAATGTGAGAATGTGGACATCTATTTTGTATGTATACAGTCATGTTTGAGGCTTTTGCCCAAAGAGTACTTTATATGTTTTGATCAATGAGCATTGGCTTAGTTGCTTCGACAATAGTTTTGTTTTTCCTTTCAGCAACCCAATTGTTTTGAGGGTTGTATGGAATAGTAAAATCCCTCTTGATCTGGACATTCTTACATAATTCTTTGAATAAGTCTGAGGTATATTCTTTCCCATTGTCTGTTCTTAGAGTTTTTATACTTCTTCCAGAAATGTTTTCAATAAGAGATCTAAATTCCTTAAATCTCTTAAGTATTTCTTCAGATTCTTTAACTTTTAAGAAATAGATCGAGGTCTTCCTGGAGAATCAATAAATATTATGTAATAATTACACCCTCCTAATTAAGGAACATACATTGGTCCACATAGATATGAGTGAATTAGTTCTAATATATTGTTTGTTTTGCTAGAGATATTTTGAAATCTCCCTTTTGTATTTTTTCCTAGGCACACCCCTTGCATGCACCAGAGTGTTGATGTTTAAGTTTTGGTAATACAGTGACTAGGTTTTCCATGAAGGATAGTGCTCTAAAGTTTGAATGACCTAGTCTCATGTTCCAAACTTCATTAGTGTCGGTATTTCATTTATTAGAACTTGATTTGGTTCTATACATAATTCATATAGGTAACCATGTCTTCTTCCTATGTTTTGGAATTTATTTATAGTAGAGTTATTTGGCCATGATAATACCTTCCCATCCATAAATGTGACTCTAAATCCATTATATTCAAGTGCAAATATGGAGACCAAGTTCCTCTTGATACCTGGTACAAATAGAACCCCAGTGAGTTAGATTGAATTATTGTTCTTTAGTTTGATAGTGCATGTTCCTGCACCTTTCACTAGATGTTCTGAGTCATCTCCGATCGTTACTTCCTCCTCAGTTTCTTATACTATGGTGTCTATTAGTTCTCACAATCTATTAACATGTCTTTAGGAGCCACTATCTATAACCCAGGTGGTTTTATTTGATACTTGATTTGAAAGTGCAGAGTAGAACACAAAATTCTCTGATTTAGGTTCTTCCTTAGTTTTCTTTACCTTGGTGAATGTAGCTTGATGTTTTATATATGGACAATTTATTACGTAGTGTCCATATTTGTCACATCTGAAACACTTTACTTTTGACATGTCTCTCTTGCCATTTTCATGATTTGTTTTTCTTTTCTTGAAGTGTCTTTTCTTTCCCTTCTTCTGGGTATCTATATTTAGTACATGAAGATCTTCATCAATGGTTTTCTTCTTTGATCCTTTCTTGAATAGTCTTGATTCTTATTGGAGATGCCAGTTCTTAGTCAGTTAATTTTTGGAAATTTATACCTAACACTTATTCCAGAGACAAATGTTTCCCAAGATTTAGGTAGACCATCTAATGCAATCAATGATAATTCCTTGCAATCAATTGCATAGCCAAGTGTTGATAATTGATCTCTTAGAGACGAGACTCTCATGAAGTATGCATTGATTTTTTCTCCTTTTTTCATGCTTATGTGATTAATCTCCCTCTTTAACGCTAATTTCTTACTGGCATTGTTTATCTCATAAGTTTTTACTAGTGCTTTAAACATCTCATATTCTTTTTCATATTTTGTCAATATTGGAACGATGTGATCTCTAACTCCATTGATGATGATATTCATTACTTTATCATTTCCTTCATTCCAATTTTTTAACTCTATTTTCATCCTCTGGTTTTGTCTTATCTTCTTTTATGAAAGATTCAACTTTATTTTCCTTTAGTATCAGCATAATTCTGAATTTCCATGATTGGAAATTGTTTTCTCCTTCAAGTCTATCTTCAATGATGATAATGCTCATCATTAAGAATATAATGTATTTAATCTAAATCTAACCACTCAAGTTTATTTGACACTAGGATCCTTAAGAACCAACACTCTAATACCATGCAAAAGTTAGATAAACTTCTGTAGATTTAATATAAATTATGAGAAATATAAACTCAAATGATTTTCTTGAATCGTAGAATGAAGAAGACACTTTAGAAGCACTTATAAATTTCTGTATTTCATTGTGTTTTTCATTCTCAATGATCATTGATATATATATATATATATAGAGGAGTCACATATGTAGTGGGACGTGACTCAATATTGAGTCACGTCACATTACTTAAGTGAATCTTCAATGATAATCTTTAATTAGTAATTCAAATTGATACATATCGATAATAACAAATATCACAGTTGGCTTGATTTAATGCATGTCTTTATTCACCGATAATGATCAGTTATCATATACATTGCTTAACCGATAGTAATCAGTTCTCACTTCTAACTGATAGTAATCAGTTCTCACTTCTAACTGATAGTAAACCGTTCTTATTATTGTTTAACCAATAATGATCAGTGTTTACACAACACTATTATATGAGTCGATAAATGAATTAGTATCAATATAAATCGATAAACTCAAGTTTCATATATATA